>CM076579.1:66644094-66996863 GCA_034641835.2 Pinus albicaulis
ATAACATAGTATGTATTATAAATTAAGTGTTTGATGTTTATTTTGAATTTATGATTATATACATTTATCAACCATTTAATTTATATAGCTAACACAATATTTTATAGCATTTAATCTTAAATCCCTTCAGCTTCGACCATGTTGAATCTGCCCAGGTATATAAGATTTCGATTTTGTCTTAATCGTTTATACTTTTCATATCATTCGTTTTCAAATTGTGTTAAAATGTCAAAGCAGTTGTTGGAACTTAGAAGTATGTTGCTCATTTCCACTAACCCGTTCAAGTGGATTCTCCTAAGAATCAATTTCAAAAGTTTCAGTCTGAAACGCTGAATTCAAATTATTATGATTTACTTATTATAGACCTTAATACTAAGAGATGATCTAAGCATGAAGTAAGTAAACTGTAAGATATGATCGACAATATATCCGTGGATGAATATATAGTAGATCGTAGTCAACTTCTGTATATTTTAGATCAAATATAGTGTTGTGAATGAGTCCTGTCTATATTACTATAGGTTAAACAACATGATGCAGTCTCTGTCTATAATAATAGATGGTGCTTTCCTGGACTTCTACCTTGGATTTCTTTCCAGATCAGCAAGTTTTGAATGGCCTATCTCAGTCATGGTCACTTTGCTATTATAAATTTCACAATATTTATGTTTCAGTATTTGTATGTGGTGAAAAAAATTAATATTAACCCATAAAACATGGTCACTGGCTATTATAAATTTCACAATATTTATGTTTCATATAAAATGTGTATTTGTATGTGGTGACAAGAATTAATATTAACCCAGTATAAAACATAAAACATATATTTTTGTTTTTTTAATTGGTTTTAAGAAATGATATGTACTTTTTTCCTTTTTATTGGTTTTAAGAAATGATATGTACTTTTGTCCTTTTTATTGGTTTTAATAAATGATATATATAAATAGTATTTGTAAATTAAAATTTTAAAATATTTTAATAAACATATAATATTAAAAAACATTTTTTTAAAATGATTTTCTTTTAATCTATAGAACTTTTGCTTAAAAAACATTTAAATAAAAAATATCTAGATTATCAAAGTCAGATTGCATTAAATTTATTAGAGTGTTATCGTATCAGTTATTTGAGTTAATTTAAAACGTCAAATAAAACTGTGTGAGATCTTGGTTCCGGGGATGAGATTTTTATCTATGGGTTCAATAGTTTCTATTTTCATGTGACATATTTTGAGTTGGAATGATTTAATTAATTGGAATTTGATTTTTTCTTACATTTTACCATGGATGATTTAATATAAGTTAATAATATTAAGTATTTTGATATTCAAACATAAAATATTACTTAGAATATCTAGGGCCATTCATTTTGGATTTAAATTTTGAGTATCTTGTAAATGATTTTCCATTTATATATTCATTGATATTTCAATCAATTATATGCACTATGATTTTTTTTTTTTTTTCCCTGGTGGTTCACTTTCCTATGTGCCCGCACACACGTACCGGCTACATCCATGGTCTTAAGAAATCGTAGTACATCCTCCCGAGGGGATCTACTATCGGCCTAACACTGAGGCCTAACCCCGCTGGCGTCAACGAGATTTGATCCTGTGACCTCTCAATCAGGGAGTACTTCAAGCGGGGACTCCACCAATTGAGCTAACCATTGGGGCTTATATGCACTATGATTTTATAAAGATGTAATATATATTTTATAATTTAAAAAATATATGATAATTATATAAAAATAAAACACACACACACACACACACACACACACACACACACACACATATATATAACATAGTTTTATTTTTATTTTAAATGTGATTGTACGTTAAGTAGTCGTTGAGATGTTCCCATGTTATATGTTAATTTTATAAAAGCCAAAAGATTTTATAAACCAAGACGCTCAATATGTTTTCGATAGACACGTTCCGTCTTTCGATAGACACCAAGACGCTCAATATGTTTTCGATATGATACACGTTTATTTGCATATTAATTCGAATGTTTAGAGTTAATTTCTCCATCGCTTACTATTCCAGGTTAAGATAGGGCTACAATGTGCTACACAAACATATTGTACTCCAATCGCCAGGCCCTAGTGCAGATTAATAAAAATTCTGTGAGTGTACTCAAGGTTGGAAAGGAAAGGAGAATGAAGAGAAGAGACAAAAATGTGTTAGTGGTGTTAGTGCTCATCCTTTAGCTCCTTGGTTTTCCATTTTTATCTATAAGTTATGTTGATGTGATATATTACAGAAGTTCAGTTTTCATCATTAGTTGTCTCTCATATATGTAGAATTTGAGAGAACATTATCTCCAATAGTTTAACATCTGCCTATTATTGTCTTAGATATAAAGAGGTAGAGAGATTGGGAGTCCTACCATATGGTCAAGTATCTCAGGTTAAAGTTTTGAGCCACCATATGTAATCGGATGACGGTATTTTGATAAGAATATCTAATAAAATTTGGTGAAGTTTTGCGTCCATTTCTACCCATCACTATTGAATTTTTTTTGTTACATTGAAATTTAAGACATACTTCAATTGTTCTATGAGTACCCATATTGGTTGGATGTGTTTTTGTATACAAGTTATTTCCTGGATTGAATTTTTTGTGATAATTCCAATCAAATTTCATCGATGAAATGTGAAGGATGACGGATAAGGTTTGGTGCTATTCACATTTTATTTTTCAAATCTCTTATCTATATCTCTTTGGGCGTGACCCTCTATATATGTATCTTTGATCATGTTTCATATAACATAAACCAAAAGCCTCTATGTGGACATGTTCCGTCTTTTGATAGACACCAAGACGCTCAATATGTTTTCGATATGATACACGTTTATTTGCATATTAATTCGAATGTTTAGAGTTAATTTCTCCATGGCTTACTATTCCAGGTTAAGATAGGGCATTTTTTTATTGTTCCAAGGTAAGATGGGCACTTATGTAGGAAATATGGTGAAAAATGGGCACTTTTGTAAAAGAAAGTTTGAACAATTGTATAATAACGCCATTCAGTAACCATTTTTTAAAAAATTATATAAATTTTATTTATAGAAAAGATAACAAATGGAAAATATGGATTTACAAAAGTAACTAAGCTATGTATTCTCTTGCTAGGGAGTTGCATTAATTTTCTATATTAGGATTTACTTTATAACTTGAATTTATGCTTGGAACAAGATTACAATTTGAAGCACCATATTAACAATAACATGATAGAAATCATTGTTATAATAATACCATTGATTAACATAAATTTTTAAAAGCAAACACTGGTAATTTTTATTTACATAAAAAGACAAATGCACAAGACATTAGTATATAATTAGAAAAATGCACAAGACATAAGTAGATAATCAGACAAATGCACAAGATGAGTTACATAAGTAGATAATATCTATGTGCCTTTCCAACAAAAATGAGTTCCCTAAAACAAAAATAAAAAAATCTCGACTTGTACAAGGTAGGATAATGCCATACAAAAAAAAATATATTGTATCATTTTTTTATTTGCATCCAGGTTTGTGATACTGAACTGCTCCGACTTTATTATTAGACAATTATCCTTAATTATTTATATATATCTGCAAAGGTGATAAGTGACAAGGATTTTCTTCCCCACCCTACGTTCGTATATATATAAAGGTGATAAGTGACAATAATGTTCTGCCCACCCTATATATATATATATATATATATATATATATATAAAGGTGATAAGTGACAAGAATGTTCTGCCCCACCCTACGTTTGGCAATGTTATTTTATAAAATCAACTCTCTTATTTGCCAAAACAATAATCAATATTTTCACATGAATGAATAAAACACAAAAATTAACAAAAACACAAAATTTGATCATATTAGTAATTTTTTGATGCAGTTGGATCAAAATAATGTTTGAAATCTAGGGTTTTGAATGTTACATAGATGACAATACTCGTCAGAATAAAATAATTTACAAAATTTTCGGGAAAGGAGAACTATTTTTCATAAAGAAACAAATACAAATTTATCGTAAAAAATGGTAGTGTTGTCATAAATTAAAAATCAATGAAAGGTGATCACTGAATTAGATGTTATCTAACAATAAAATAAAATAAATAAAACTAACTCTATGTTAAAATAATTTTTTTACGTTATTTTGCAATTCAAAATGTTTCTTTACAATTTCAGAGATGATGTTCTTAGAGGAAACATTGGAGACATTGAACATCATAAACTACATTTCACTAGAATTTCCCATCAACGTTGCAACTTTTACATCAAAAATAATTGGGAGCTGATGTCTGGCTCATTTTTTTCTAATACGTGATGTCTGAAATTTATGACATTGTGATGCAAATTTAGATTTGGAAAGATAGCCATCATATTGTTAATGAATTAATATTATTTTATTTATATTATCTAATGTCATCTACTACCTGTATTTTTTCAAAATATATCAAATATTTGCTATTGGAACTTCAAAGACCATCTTTGAAGATTAAGAGGTAATCTATGTTGGAATTTTTTTTCTAAATTTCTCAATCTCTCTCACTTACTTACTCTAAATACCTAGCGATGTTAACTACACATTCATGCATAATTGGTTCTCTCTTGTTTTTTTCTTGCTATCTTTTCATTTTAAACACCGAAAAATAGAGATAGAAGACCATTGGTTTCAAATACTTACTCGAATGAGACAAACCCTACGGGGTTGTACGCACAAAACCATAGTTACACAACACTTACCCCAATGGAACCACAGTTCATACAACACCTCACATAACAAACCACACTTACCAGACTCACACAATAAGGAGCACTAGTCAGAGCTGATTTTCAATAATTGACAGACAATCCTGATTGCCAATCATTTGCTAAAATTCGATATAAAATCATTGGCACACTCGTTAGACTACTTCTAGGTTTTTTTTATTTTTATTAGTCGTCTTCTTTTTCTCTTCTACTTTTTCTATAAAAGTCATCTTTGACATCATTTTTGATAGTTCAGGTTCCTCTGGACATTCGTGGGCATCATTTTTTATTTGCATCCAAGTTTGTGATACTAAGTTGCTCTGAGTTTACTTTTTATTAGACAAATTTCCTTAATCATCTATATATATCCACAAAGGTGATAAGTGACAAGATTGTTCTACCATACCCTATGTTTGTGGAAATTCAAAATGTTTCTTTACAATTTCAGAGATGATGTTCTCAGAGGAAACATTGGAGATATTGAACATCAAGGATTGTATTGCACTAGAGTTTCCCATCAACGTTGCATGTTTTACACCAAAAGTTATGAATAATTGGGAGTTGATGTTTGGCTCATTTTCATCTAATACGTGATGATGTTTTAAATATGTGAGGTTGTGATGCAAATTTATATTTGGAAATATAGCCATCATATTTTTCATGAATTAATATTCTTTTAATTATCTAATCTGATGTCATCTACTACCTAAAAAAAAATATAGCTACTAGAACTTGAAAGACCATCTTTGAAGATTAAGAGGCAATCTATGTTGGAAAGGTTTTTCTAAATTTCTCAATCTCTCTCACTTACTTACTCTAAATACCTAGGAATTTTAACTGCACATTCATGCCTACCTGGTTGTCTGTTGATTTTTTTCTTGCTAGCTTTTCATTTTAAACACCGAACAATAGAGATGAACCCCTGGTTTCAAATACTTACCCGAATGAGATGCACCCTACGGGTTTGTACATACATAATCATAGTTACAAAACACTAAGCCCGATGGAACTACAATTCATACAAAAACTCACGTAAAGAACCACACATAGCAGACTCACACAATAAGAAGAACTAGTTAGAGTTTGGTTTATTATTTTTTACGTTCAATGCATTTTTATATGCCACGATTTGTCTCGCGTTTATGCCTTATGATGCTTCCTTTGTAACATCTGGTGCAAATGCTAGTCTAATCTATATATTCTTTCTTCTTCACACTTTTCTATAACTATACATCATAACAAGTTTCATATCTCTTTGGAAATTGCTACATCACCAATGAACTCTGCAAATGCAGCTCTACTTCTCAATGCCAAGTTTTATAAGATTAATCCTAAAATGTCCCCTCTGCAATTGAGGTTGAATGTTCAAGATTTATTAATAATGTTGAAAATTCAGAAGTGGGATTTGATCATCAATGTTCTTAAGTGTGTAGAATACAAAGTTCTTTAATTAAATTTTGGTGTTCACTCCCAGACTTCAAGTGAAATGCCTCTTAGTTTTCCTTTAATTAAATTTTGGTTATAATTAACTTTGACAAAAATATTTTATCATTAATGCTCTTCTTGAAACAATATTTTTTATTAACAAGAACACATATAGTCTCAAATAAACATGTGATTGTGTCACAAATTCATTTCTAACTTCGCAAAACACAAGATACCTATTCTTCTCTTTACTATTTCTTTCAAATACCTTTTGTCACATAAAAACTCACACACTTGTCATAGGTCACTTGGATTTTTTTTTTTTGTATTTTTGGAATATATATATATATATATTATCTTTAACATTTGACCATAGGTAATTAGTCTTTTCAAGTATTCCAGCCAATCATAAAATTACAATTTCATTTCCAAAAAAATAAAACAAGTCTAATAAGTAATAAGTAACATTGTTGCTTAGTACTTGTGTCTTATGAAAAAAGTAAAAAGTAATTGACAACCAAAGTTATTGATAGAGAAGTTACCCATATTAGTTTCTCTACTGTTCATGCATGAATGTAAAATGGTGTGTATATATATATATATATATATATATATATATATATATATATATAATATATATATATATATATATATATATATTACCTGTCACATCTGACCACAGGTAATTAGTCATTTCAAGAATTTCAGCCAATCATAAAATTGCAATTTCATTTTGAAAAAACAAAACAAGTATAATATACACAGTTACTTGTCTCTTATAAAAAAAGTAAAAAGTATTGGATCATAAACATAGTATTTAAATTTATGTTGTTTGATTTCATAGTTCAGAATGATTTCTGGTTGGAGTGGCAAACTATACTATCTAGTAGAGAGAGAGAGAGAGAGAGAGGTTTGATAAAAAT
This sequence comes from Pinus albicaulis, assembly GCA_034641835.2. Taxonomy (NCBI): domain Eukaryota; kingdom Viridiplantae; phylum Streptophyta; class Pinopsida; order Pinales; family Pinaceae; genus Pinus; species Pinus albicaulis. The sequence goes on from CM076579.1 coordinate 66,651,204, forward strand.
TGTAGGATCATATTTATTAAAGAAATACTGGTTAGCTCTACTCTGAGAGACTACACTAGGAGGAACTACGTCTGTAGGTCGCTCTACATTCTCATTATAGATAAAAAATATATAGCTTACATGCATATAGGGAATTTAGAACCAATACCTAAGAAATATGAACAAAATCATAATATAAGGTTATGGTGAACCGACTCTCTCTAATTAAGTTTCCCCATTATCTTAAACACCCCCCCTTAATGGAGAAAGGTGTCACAAATATTCCTAACATTTCCCTAAAAATTTCAAATTTAATTCTACCAAGAGGCTTAGTAAAAATATTGGCATCATTATCACAAGTATTACAATATTCAACCTAAATTTAATTTGATTGAAATTTCTCTCTGACGAAGTGAAACTGTGTATCAATGTGCTTAGTGTTTTTATGACACACCAGATTATTTGCAAGTTTGATGGAGCTCTGGTTATCACATCTTATAACTGTTGCATCTTTATGTTCTTCTCCTACATCCTGTAGAAGTCTCCTCAACCAAACTGCCTGACAAGTCGCTGCACACATCGCTTGATACTCAACCTCCGTTGAAGAAAAGGAAACTGTGTTATAATTTTTACTGCTCCATACAATGACCCTGGACCCAATACTAAATGCATAACCTATTATGGATCTCATGTAATCTACATTTCCAACCCAATTAGAGTTTGAAAAACCTATCAATTTAATATTACAAGAATCAGTATATATAATGCCATAGTCTAAGGTTCCTTGTAGATACCTTAGGATGCCTTTAGCTATAATCCAATGGGTCTCAAGTGTCTTGGACATAAATTGGCTTAATACACTAATTGCATAAGCCAAATCTGGTCGAGTAGTGGTTAAGTAGATTAAACTCCCAACCAACTGTCTGTACAATGTTGCATCTACCCCCTTTGAACCGTCATCACTTTGAAGTTTGGTATTATGCTGTAATGGCACTGCTGCAATGTTACAATGATCCATCTTAAACTTTTTAAGTAGACTCATGACATACTTACCCTGTGATAGAAACGTCTCTCCTGAATCTCTCAAGATCTCAAGACCTAAACAGTAGCAAAGCTCACTGAGGTATTTCATCTCAAACATTTGTGACATCTGGTATTTCATTTCTTTAACGAGTTTATCTACACTTCCTGTAATGATAAGATCATCTACATATAAAGAAATCAAAATAATTCACCCCTTTTAATCAAACATAGTATAGAGATTGGGGTCATTTTTTCTTCTTTTATAACTGTGCTACAAGAAAAATGAATCAATTTTATCATACCATGACATGGGAGCCTGTTTTAGTCCATATGAAGCTTTCTTTAATCTACAAACTAAATGTTCTTTCCCCTGTTTAACAAATCCCTGAGGTTGCACTACTTATTCTTTCAGCTCCCCATTTAAGAAAGCAGATTTAACATCTAGCCGGTGCATCATCCAGTGATGTTTAGTAGCTAAGGAAATTAACATTATGATTGTATTAAGTTTAGCTACATGGGAGAAGGTTTCCTCATAGTCTATACATTCTTTCTGTGAATACCCCTTTGCAAATAGCCTAGCTTTATATTTATCTATGTTCACATCTGATTTAAATTTGGGCTCGTATAGCCATTTGCAACCTATGGTTTGTTTTCCCTTAGGTAATTCAACTAAATCCCAAGTTTTTTTTTAAAAAGTATTAATTCATGTTCCTCTTCCATGGCTTCCTTCCATTCATTATATTGACTGGCTTCTTTATAACTAGAGGGTTCAAAAAAATTTAACATGCTAGTTATAAAATCATTATCCCTATATCTTGCTGGTAATTGAGTTTGCCTACCTGATGTCCTGGGTGTTGGAGTGGCATCAAGCCTATTCTGATTCCCTTGATGGACTTGGTTCAAATATTGCATCTATAACATCTGCTTCTTCCTTTTTCTACTGCTGCTACTGCTTCTCATGGTTGTCTCCTGTTTCATTACTCCCTTCTTCCACCAAAAAAGGAATGTCCCATTCTTCATTGATGTTTTCATTATTACCATCATGAAACTACTCAGGAAAAACTACATCTCTACTCGTAAAAAATTTATGAGTAGTGTTTCGGGGATTTAACACCCTAGAGGTTGGTTGGGATTCAACCTCCACAGAGCAGGGGCGTACTACTTAACAGAGACTCACACGATCATGCACATTCATAAAAACGAAATAGAGCAGAATGAGAGGTTTACCCGTTGGTCCTACGTTTGAAGTAGATCCACGTGGAGTTCAAACTTCCTGCAATCGTCCTTCCTCCTTCACCTGAAATACAAGAAGAAACCAGCACAAAGGACAAGTTGTACAGTATATTTCTACTCTATATGTTAGTGAGATTCATATAAAACATTAAACAAATCATCATGAATGCATGTATAACAAATATTCTTCATACATTAAAGCATACACTAACACGTTTATTTCGGGAACAGCATGATACTTCTGTATTATAAAAATAGTACATACAAAAGTAAGTGGAGAGATCACCTGATCCTTCCAAGGCCTTCGCAGACCGTCGTCCGGATCCGTCCAGCCCTTGCCTCGCTAAGACTCCTTCCAAATGTGTGCATACGAGATAACATATAAAGGGATGTGTATCTCAAGGAAACAAGGGTTTCCTGAAATGAACTGGGAAAGTGCAGGAGGCACGGGGAATCAGACTTGGATAGGGAACCAACAGAGTATAATAATAATAATTCTCTCTCTCCCTTAGGCCATACATATGAGGTCTTTTTATAGTCCTCCAAGTAGTTTCAGCAGTTGGAAACAGTTGGCCACGGGCTGGGGTGGTTGAACTACCTGAGTAACCATCAACCCAGCGCGAAATTAGGGATTTTTATATATTTTTTAATCATTAAAATGGCATACGCGGAAAAGTCTAGCTGTACTCGCGTATACACGCGGAAAAACACGGGCATAGTCGCGTATGAGGGATTTTCCACTGTTTTTAAGTGAATTTGTCCAAGTCTGTAGGAATGGGTGCCCATAAAGCCATGTAGCAATCATGAATCATGTCAAGGTGAGAAATGATGCTATAACAGATGCCCCCTAATATATGAGGTCAGAAGGGGTACATGATGGCCGAAATGTATTATGCACATAGAAAAAACTTCGCAAGAACAAGAGAGGACTTCACCAGATTTCAGCCTGCCAAAACCAATGAAAGAAATCAGAGAGTCAACACATGCTGAGGCGGGCATACCCATGCTCAGTCAAAAATACATCATATATATAGAAAGTACTGAATAGATCCAACATGTATACAAGTATAACTGAACCGAAAGTACATAGTGAATCATCTGAGCAGGGCCCGGAAAGACAAGTCTGTATCAATGTCCAAGTATCACATATAGAAAGCTGATCAAAGATAGTGCAACTGGATGTCTGATCAAGTAACTGAATCTCCAAGTACCGGATCATAAGAGGCGGATCAAACGGTACAATCACGGAACTCGGGGATCAACATATAAGATGCTGCTGTGCTGAACTGCAACATATAAGGGTGGACGGCAACACTGGCAGAAACTGAGAGAACTGTCAACAGTGAACCGAGAAATGCTGATGCAACCTGAGGTCTTCACCGATCACAACGGCACAATTCTACACACTGGGAATAAATGAGCTGAAGTCGACCATGTGAGAAATCGTTGGATTACCGGGCAATGATGTTTCCCGTTAACCAACGCGAGACAACCCACCGATAATGATAATGAGTGTCAAGGTGCCCCAGTACGATCTGATAAGTGTGAATGAATGAGTTGAAGTCGAACACTTGAAAGAATCTACCAATCAGGAGGCAATGATGAATCCCCACTGTCGATAGCGAAGAGTCTGCCACTGATGACTGCAAACCCTAAGGTACTGACAAAAAGACTCTAGACCTTGTTCCCAGAGCAATGAGTCGGAGTCGATGGGAAAAGATCTACTAGAAGGAAGGCATTAAGGCATCCCACATCAGTCCAACGCGAGTGTAACCCGCAGGCCAAGATTTGGAAGGAATCGGACGAAGTAGAGTGATGGAACCAAAACCGAAGTACGTTTCCGACGTGCACAAGATGAAGCTAGCGCACGGAAGAAACCCTCTGAACCAACCAATAATGAAAGCTGACACAGAGGCTAGAAATCCACCGATAGGGTCAAATGGAAATCCAGGTACTGCACGAATCCCAAGTGTGATAATGTGTGCTGACGTCGAACACAGGGGAAACCACTCAGTCAAAGACCCATGATGATGATCAAATGTTGAGCACGAGGTCACCTATCAATGATGGAAATAGGCCCAAGGTGCGGCTCTAGGCTTTCTCTCAGAGCAATGTGTCGTAGTCGATAAGAGACAAACCCGCCGGCAAGAAGTCAATGGGGACCTTCTCAAACCAGCACGAGCAGAAGATCAAAACATCTGATGTGATAGAACATGATACCGACAAGACCGGGAAGGCCGACTGAATAATGAGTCAAGAGACACCGCAGAATGGCCGACTCAGGCTATACTTCCCTTGAACAAAAGCACGACTCTGTGATGACCATGGCAGTAAAAAGTGACACTGTATAAGTCTGTCTTGCAGGAGGCAAAACAAACTCTCCATATGATTGGAAGAGATAACCAACCGGGGGAGAACTGACAAGTGCAACATGGTAAAGGCTGAACCTAGGTCAAACTAGAACCATCCCAAATGAAGGAAATATATATAAGTATATGTGCTTTGTTCAAGGGTGACAAACTGACTCTGTACTGCCATCAAAATAATGAAGATACATCCCGTTCCCGCTCTTTTTGTTATATTTAATTTTTTTTGTCTTTTTCATAATAAGCCTGAAAAAGAATAAAAGAATGCTATGGTATAATGGATAGAACGAGTATCAAGAAAGCAGATGCACTAGTTCCGGGGATTGGAACAATCCTATGCTCAATGCAAGGTGGTGAAAAATGGTCAGTGATACTCAGAGGAACGTTCCATCCATGGGTACAAAGGTGTCAAGTCGTGATAGCTAAGTGCATGTAATGGTTAACTTGTACAGAAAGTCAAGGTAAAAAGTTGGCTTAAACATCGAGTCCAAATGAAGCCGGCTAAAGGCCAGGATAAACAAGTAGCCAATATGCAATGCAGTAATACAACTTAACGACACCAGGGAGCCTCTAGGGTATAAGCCAGAAAAATGATAAGTGATGAAGGAGAAGAATGAAGCTCCAACACAAAAGACATGGTGGGACTAAAGAGGACTCCCGAGCCTACATAAAAGCAGCATGGGCAACAAGTGATAGCGAGGAACTAACTAGGAAGCCCATGTAAAGGAAGGCTCTACCATCAAGTCATGATTTAAAAATCGGCGAGTGAAATGGGTGTAATGCTCATGACCTGATGGGATCGACCCTAAGGCAAGTGATCAGTATGGAGGCTAGAATGCAAGATGCAACGGAAAGTGATTCCCTAACCTATATGCCAGTGAAGATCATATACCTGCCGTGAAGAGTCTGAAATCATGGGTCAAAAACCGTGAAAAATCTCGAAATCGTCAAAATGTACCCGAAACATACCAAACTGGGCACTTCCAAGCAATCGAGTTATACAGCATAAGACAGATTGAAAAAATAAGCACAAGGAAATTTTTGCAAAAATTTTCAATTTTTTAGCCATAAATACACAAATTACCTCTCAATTGGTTCATTATTGCATAGCTGATTTGGAAAAAGAGCTCTGGAGCTAAAAACTTGTTTCGTCAAATCAGGAACAACCGACCATCGGAATTCAGCGAAACTTCAGGTAGGCTCCTTATTCATCCTGCTTAATCATTTTGTCCGTTTAAAAATTAAAATTAAGTGAATTTTGCCTAGAAACCCTTCTTAAAAAATGCGTATCTGCGCATACGCGGGTTCAATGAAGTGAAGCCGCGTATACACGCGACTGTGCACAGGAAAAGTCGCGTATGCGCAGGTCCATAACTCAAAAAGAAGTTTCTAATGCAAATTTTAATGAAATTTTTCAGGATGACTATCTCTTGGAGGGAACGTGAGCACAACGCAATAGACCAAGAGGTCATGCAGGATCGCGTGGCACAAAATGTCCTCCGAAACTGTGGATTATTCAAATTTTTCAAAATGCCCAATATGAAAAGTAATGTGAGATTGCTTGAAATGCTTGTAAATTATTGGGAACTGGATCAGGATTGCTTCATCATTGATCAAATTCCACTACGCATAGAAGTGGAAGATATATACTTCATCACTGGACTCTCCAGGAGGGGAGACCCAGTGGATCTGCACGGAAAGCCCCTGGGAGGATTGACCGTGGAGGACTATGTCCAAATCTATTGCGTAGATAATTCCAAGAAATTTGGCACACAGATTGCAATCAGAGATATCAGGGACTTGCACATAAAGATCCTCCTATTCACCATCGGCAGAGTGGCAGGATCTGCCTCACTGCATCAGGCATCCAGGACGCACATGAGCATAGCTGTAGAGTGCTTAATTCATGTGTATGATTGGTGCACTGCCCTGCTACAGAACATGAAACAACAACTCACCTCTATTCGCCAAACAAGAACAAAACACTTTGGCTATGGAACCATTTTGACTACATTCTTCTTCGAGAGAGTTCCAGCTTTGAGACCCAAAGTCATCTCAACTATCAGCAGCCCTCGGGACCCAAGAATTGCCCGTTGGGCAGACATGATGAAGAGACTGGGGGGCAGCGAGGTACCCCGAACTACCTGGGACGATGAGTTCTTATTATGGTGGAGAGAACAGATCATCGCAGTAGATGACTATCCCTATGCCGGGATGGATTTCCGAGGAGATCCAGATCTAGTACTTCCACCCGGTGCAGCATGGGGAGCAGTCGGTAAGTTTTTTCAAAAATTTTAACTTATATGATTTTTTTTGGATTTTCAAATATGTATGAAAATGAAAAACAAACATGTTTTTGGATTGGATTCATAATGACTGACAAATGAAAAAATGATCATGTTTCAGATGTTGGACCAGTTCGTCCTGAGGGCCTAGCACGTCACAAATGCCGCAGAGGTGAGGCAGAGACAGCGGATTCTGACAGGACCCTCCAGGCCGTGCAGAGAAACTTGGAGGGACTGACCCGCCAAATCCCTCTGGCTGCTGTGGAAGACTTGCCAGAAGCCGTCCAGAGACGGGTTGTAGGAGTACCCCGGGACTGGGTTAGACTGTTCCGCCATGTAGCCACTGCAGTGATGTTCTATAGGACTTCTGGGCAGGGTCCTCAGGAGTAGACAGATTTTATATATCAGATGACTGTATATTTTTTGAGACTGAACATGATGGGGCATAAGCCCAAATTTTGTACGGCATTTATGGATCCAAAATTTTGTAAAGTTTTTTGACACTCCGATGATATATACAACGATATTTGATGTGATGTGATAAATGTATCAAATGTATGATGTTTTTGATGATTAAAAATTATTGTATTGAATGATTAATATGCCAATCTAAAGCTTGATTAGCCAATGAGTCAGCAAACCAATTGTCAGCTCGAGGAATATGAATGAATGTTAAAAATTGAAATGACCTTTGTAACAAACGTATCCTCAAGAACAATCGTAATAAAAATGGATCTCGTACCCGATAAGTGTTGTTCAACTGCGACACCACCAACTGGGAGTCCAAGAAAACTACCAACGAATCAACACCCAAAGATATTGCCTCCGAGAGTAGATGAATGACTGCAGTGTATTCTGCTACGTTATTGGAAGCAGGACCAATGCAGACCCCTCTTGATACCAACAGCTGACCGGAAGGATAATGAAGAACCCAAGCCGCGGAAGCTAAGTTCCGGGTGTGTCTACTAGCACCATCGGCGAAACAAAAATGACTCATGACATCAACACAACCTGCCAAAGCAGATCAAAAACATCACCATCTCATCAAAAATCGAAAATCAAAACAGATATGTACAAGACAAAAACTACTATATACAAAGCAAAATGCCAGGCCAAAGCCTAGGCATAGTACTTCTTCAAATAGAGCCCATTTCGGGGCTCCGGCAACTCGTTCCCTTCGAAGTCAACCAAGGTATACGCTCCTTTCTTAAGGACCTTCTTGACGATATAGGGGCCATACCACATCGACTTAAACTTCCACATCGACTTAAACTTTCCTGCCCCCAAGGCATCTTTTTCTTGGGCATAGACCAAAACAAGGTCACCTTCGGAAAAGACCTAGGCTTAACCGCCTTATCGTACTGAACTTTGACTCGATTTTTATGCGCTTCATTCAACGTGGCGGCATCTCGACGCTACTCATCAAGATGTTCCAGATGAAGAAGCCGCTCTGCCAGACTAGAAGTGTCAGGAAGAATCTCAACATCAGCCTTGATTTAAGAGAAAAAATCTCACATTGATAGATACGGACACGATGATTCATGGCAGGTAAACCGGTTGCGGTTTTAGCGCGTCTGTACGGAGTGCGAGATATAGCATATTATTTTGATTGGATCTATGTTTATCGTACGTCAAGTTGTGAAGAATTGTCTTCAAGGACATTCCCTTGACTTCCACTTGACGGTAACAAGGATAATATGGAGATGAATGCTCCTGCCGGAAACCCAATTTAAGAGCCAACTCAGCCATCATACTATTCTGAAAGTGACTACCATGGTCAGTGACAATCTCTCTAGGTATACCGAAACGAGCGATAACTTGGTTGAAGAAGAAAAGAGCTGCAGTCTCACCATCGTTCCCAAAAGTAGGCATAGCTTCGACCCACTTCGTAAAGTAGTCTACTGCTATGATAATGTACTTGTGACCTTTTGCCGAAGGCGGGTTACAAGTAGTATAATCAATACCCCACTTTGTAAAGGGTCCGACAGTAACGACTGGAAAAAGCGGAGCTGGATGAGCGCGCATTTTTCGAGTATAAACCTGACACGGATGACACTTCTTGACCGATTCAATACAATCTTTGAAAATCAAGGGCCAAAAGTATCCAGCACGCAAAATATTTTGGGCTGTAGCAAGCCCAGATAAATGACCCCCACAAGCTCCACTGTGAGAATCATTGAGCACGGCCTCAGCTTCTTCGAAAGTTAAGCAGCGTCTTAGGATTGAATCAACCCCTCGACGGTACAAAGCATCACCAATAATCAGATAACTTTTGGCTAAGTGACGCAGCTTACGACGCTCATCTTTCGAAAAAGAAGAGGGAAACTTTGCAGTCTGGAGATACACGATGATATCCCCATACCAAGGATCTTGTGGAGAGATCAAAAACAAGTGTTCGTCCGGAAAGGACTCATCATAGATCATCTCCTCTCCACAAGGCAACTCGGAGATCAATTCCGCAAAGACTAATGCTTTCTTGGATTTGGAAGACATGAACTCAAGATCAAATTCTTGTAATATCACAATCCATCTATTATATTTTCCCCCAATCACTCGCCTGCTGAGGACAAACTGAAATGGATTGGCAGCTGCCAAGACATAAGTTTTGCGAAGAATAATATAATGTCGGAGTCGCTGCACAGCATGAACGGCTGCTAAGGCTAATTTTTCTATGGGGGTGTATCGCAGTTCGAGAAAAACTGATCTCGACTAAGGTAGTATTTAACATGTAATGAGCATCATTTTTCCTGAACCAAACCATACCAATGGTAATTCTGGTGCTTTATGGCAGAATCTGAAAATCTCTTTGCTATAATGGTCGGACTCGGTAAAGGAAGCGAGAGGTCGATGCCTTTTTCAAGGCATCGAATGAAGCGTTGAGCATAGTACCGTCCCAAAGAAAAGGAACTCCTTTCTTCAACAGTCTCATATATCCCTTTGTAATCTCGGCATAGTTAACGATAAACCTCCGAAGAAAGTTAGACTTCCCTTGGAGACTTTGAAGCTGACGGATTGAAGACGGGGGAGGCAACCGAAGTATTGCCTCAACCTTGAAGGGATCTACCCTTATCCCTTCCCTAGACACAATAAATCCCAACAGCCGACCGGATGTCACCGCGAAAACGCACTTGTTCGGATTCAAGCGAATTTTATAAAAACGACATCTTTCAAATATTTGTCGGAGGTGACCAGGATGATCCATCCTCTTTCGAGAATGAGCAGCTAGATCATCTAAGTATGCCTCGATGATTTTCTTGATGTCGTGGAAGGCGTAAGACATGGCCCGCTGAAAAGTAGCTCCAGCATTTTTCAGACCAAAAGGCATTTTCTTATATGCAAACGTACCCCAGGGACAAATAAATGCGGTCTTATGTTGATCTTCCGGACGGATAGTAATTTGATTATAACGAGAAAAACCGTCCATGAAGGAAAAAAATCTCGTTAACAAACCCCTGCTAGTCAATAATCTGATCAATGAAGGGTGTGGGGTAATTATCTTTAGGACACGCCTTATTCAGGTCTCTGAAATCGATGCACACTCGAATTGTTCCTTGCTTTTTATCAACGGGAACGGGTTTTGAAACCCATTCAGTCAGAGGAACTGGGAAAATGAATCCCGCCTTAAGCAGCTTTTCAACTTCAGCTTTGATAGCTGCTGCCTTCCTAGGATTAACCGGACGAAGTTTTTGCCTGACCGGCTTAGCGTTTTCATACGTCTTGATCTCATGCTGGACGATATATGGGTCTATGCCAGGCATTTCCTCATAAGACCAAGAAAAAACATCCCTATACTCTTTGAAGAGCTCGGTATAGATTTGAACCTCTTCATGGGAACATTCAGCTCCAACGAAGACATTCTCGATAATGTTGGGATTCCTGGAGATGTTCACCGGGATAGTCGGAGAGATCACAACCATGTTCCCTTCAGCATAAACCTGTGCTGGTGCTAAGGGGCTCAAGACTGGGTGAACAGGTCCAGGAGACTGAGGACTTGGAAAACTAGCTTCGACTTCGCTCAAGTCAGGTAGGAAGTAAGACAGATGATGCAAGTCATCCCACGGTCTCTCTATACCTGTCATTGCTTCCAGGATGGCCTCTTCAGATGGAAGAGTGGTATCTAGACAATCCTGGGCAGAAGAAGAAGTAAGCGTCCAAGCCGGAGCCACATCTGCATCCAACTCTTCCGGCGAAAGAGGAGCTGGATCAGACTCTGCAGTGTCAACAACAGACTGATATGCAATCTCAGCTGCAGAAATCGGGAATGCCATTCCACCCACTTGCCCTTCCTCCAAAGTGGCGGTTGGGGAAGGTAAGGTCCAAGGGTCCGAAAAATAATGAGTTCGAAAGAACTCTCTTCGAAGGGGAGCCTTGGAGGATGAAATAGCATTGATAGACACCTTAGGAGGAGGAAGATCAGAAGATCCCATCAGGGAAGAATACATTCCAACTCCCAGATTCTCGATAGGCGCCTTAGTATTGTCCAACTTAGGGACAGATGAGTCAGGAGGCGCATCCAGGTCTACAGGAGGACAGTCCAGTTGATCCACCGTAACTATCCTCCCTTCGTGGGGGAAACATACTATTCGAAATAGTGAGGATGCGATAGCATCCATATCATATATCCAGTTCCTCCCCAACAGAAGGTTGTAGTCCAAGGCTGCATCTACTACCTCAACCTCTATGTTAACGGTTTTGCCCCCAACACAGATGGGCAAAGCCGGGACAATACCATGGGGCCTATGAGAATGGCCATCGAATGCAGTAAGAATAGTGCTAGATGGAACAGCTTTAAATTTGTGAGCTTTAAATTTAGGGATCAAACAATTTGTGAGCTTTAAATTTAGTACAATACCCAACAAAAGTGCATTTGACGACCTTTGAATCTAGTTTCATTCTATCCTCCTTTGGAACATGAGAAAATGATTTGGATCCAAAAATTATTAAATTTTAATTGCAGGTTTAAAACCAATAAGGCTTCAAATGGAGTTTTAAATTCAAGACTCTTTGTTGGACTCATGTTTTTCAAATACATTGTAGTATTTATTGCTTCAACCCAAAATCCATTAGAAATATTCTTACCTTTTAGCATGCTGCGAGAACGCTCCACAAGGGTTATGTTTTTCCTCTATGCAACCCCGTTCTGCTGAGGAGTGTGGGGTACTATAAACTGCTACAATATTCCATGGTATTTTCAATATTTGTTGAAATTAGCCTTCTTGTATTCCCCCCCTTGATTCGAGCGGAGAATCTTGATGAATTTACTTGTCTACTTCTGAATCATGTTTATGAACTGTTTGAAATATTAAAAAGTATGACTCTTTTTGCTGAGAAAATATACCCATGTGAATCTTGTAGAGTCATCAACAAATAATAAGAAATAATAAGCACCTCCCAATGATCTTGACTGAATTGGTCCACATAAATCAGTGTGGATTAACTCTAGTATATCTCTTTGTTTTGTATTTACATTTACAAGAAATGCATCTCTGTGCATCTTCCCAAGAGCAAATGCTTCACAGTTAACATGAATATGCTTTAAATAAGGGAGACCATTGACCATACCTCTCTTTTGAAGTAGCAACAAATCATTGAAATTAATACGGCCAAATATTTGATGCCATAAATATTCTGCAAATATTAGGGGAATTTGAGGTCTAAAATGGGCCTTCTCAGGAAATTATAAAATAATAGTGGAAATCATAAAATAAGATTTGATAAAATCATCAAATTTTAGAGGTAAAAAAGAAAAAACTACTTTTTCAACCTGTATTTTCAACTTATCTCTCAAAGTTTTTACTCAAATTTTGAGCGAGAGTACTCGTTGGATGAAAAATTTAATTCCTCATCCAATGAGACCCATGTTGCATACTTTCGATGGACCTTACTACACAAAAAATGAGAAATACATGAAAAAAACATGATTGCAATCACGTTTTTCATGTATTTCTCATTTTTCGATGTCGCAGGGTCGATCAAAAGTATGAAACATGGGTACTCTTTGGATTAGGAATTAAATTTTGCATCCAATGAGTACTTCCGCTCGAAATTTGAGTAAAAAATTTGGGAGATAAGCTGACAATACGAGTTGAAAAAGTAGTTTTATTATTTTATTATTTTTAATCTTTTTACCCTTTTATTTCAAAAATGGTGAATTATCCCCCATGGTTGATATCATCATCTTGAATCCTATTGGTTCTTATAAAGTTTATTTTTGTTGAACATTTTTCTTAGGAGGCCCATTTTAGACCTCAAAATTCCCCTAATGCATACTTGATGATGTTAAAGCTTGATGTGGCACACTTCTCACATTCAGCTTGTAAAAACTGCCCACACGAATCCTTGTTGCAATTTTCTTCATACAATCCAACAAATCCTCAACAACACAATATGACATAAAATTCTACCTTAAGGTTCTTATATGTTATCATTGAAACAAAAATCAGATTCTTATTAATTTCGGGTACATACATCACGTTTTGAATGTGACTAATATTTCCATCAGGAAATATTACGGGAACATTACCATTTCCTTTGATTTGGTACCCTCTGTCCTCGCCAAGGTAGATTTTTTCTCCATTTCTAGCTTCTTTGAAGTCTTCAATCCATTTTCTGTTACTTGTCATGTGGGTGGAAGCTCCTGAATCCACATACCACGTATTTTCTTCATCATTCTCATCATAATCAACCATAAACAATCTGCGATCCTGGTTATGGTCATCATCCACAAAGTGTCCTGCATATCTCTTGTATCTCTACTAACCTTCATCAAACTTCTTCTTTCGACAATGTTTAGCCACATGGACGATTTTACTACAATAGAAACATTTTAATGTAGAATCATTTTTATTTGATGACATAGCTTAAGATGGATTCAACCTTTTTTGTGGTGTACCTCCACCTCTTTGTCCTCCATTTGCCTTCCCTCTGAAGGGCTTCTTCTTCACCATTAAAGCAAGATTTGAATACTGGGTTTTAGGGTCATCCACCTTTCCTCTTCTTGCATTAGGATCGCTGTCAAATTTTCAAATCTTGGGGCTTTCTCTCTCGTATTCAAGCCTGTGATAAACATCTAATAGTCATCAGTCATACCATTCATAGTAATTGTTACCAGATCAATATTACTTACTGCGTCTCCTATGTCACCAAGCTTGTCTTTGAGGTCCCTGATGCCAGAGATGAATGCAACTACTATTTCATTCTCCTCCATTTTAATGGAGAGAATCTTGCTTTTTAGGAAGAATAGGCGATTTGTATATATGATCTCATACAGATCCTTGAAGTTGTCCAAATCTCATTTGCTAATTTGCAATCTTTGATGTGAGGGATAATGTAGTCTTTGTCTATAATTTTCAACATCATTTTCGCCTTGTTCTCCCTCTTCTCCCAATCATGTACTGTCACAACTATTCTGCCTCCTACAACTGTAGGTTTCAATTCATCACCATTGACAATCCCCCATGCACTGTGCCCTTCCAGCATAGTCTGCAACTTGAATTTCCAATTAGAATAATTGGATCCATTGAGCTTATTGCTCTCATTCAAGTATACCTCCATCAGATTATTCATCTTGACACTTTTAAAAAATGACTTTCAGCAATTGAAAAAAAAATGGATGTACCCCAGATCCACAAAAACAATGTCAAGAAACATTTCCACTTGATCTTCGACTACTCTGGTAGGCTACTCTGTGCACTGCACCATGGTTTCACGGGCTCCTCTGCCATGAACTCTGCTGCTGCGAGATGACAGGCTCCTCTGTCATGAATCACGCTTGCAGTGATCCTCACAATTACCAATGATCTGCTACTTCCTCCGCTACCACGGATCACCGACTCCTCTGGCACAATATCACTAGATCTTCAGGTACGAGCTCCAAGGCTTTGTAGGCACGAGTTCTTTGGCTTAACAGTGATCCACAACACGAGCTCTTTGGCTCCACGACGCTCCATATCACAAGATCTCTGGCTCAACGGTGCTCCACAACACGAGCTCTCTGGCTCCTCCAACTCGATCTCACTGGCTCAATGGCGCTCCACGCCCTCTCTAATCCCACGTTGACTGCGCTGGGGAAAAATTTCATAAGGGTAAGATGGATCAGCATGATCCTCCCATGCGATTCTGCGTCGATTTTAGAGATCAGAGTTGTTTTCTGGCACGGGTTCGCACTGATTAGTGCCTTGTGACTCCAACGAACATGATGATCGACGTTTCCTCCAGAAAAAAAAAACAGCCTCACTCAGGCCTCCAGGGGCTTCACTTCTGCTACTCTGAACACTCACAGAGATCAAAGTACTATGGCTATGATTCGGCCTTGAAGCTCTGATAGCATAATAAAATGACAAGATCAAATTTATTAAGCAGTACTGGTTAGCTCTACAATGAGAGACTAAACGAGGAGGGATTGCGTTCGCAGGTTGCTCTGCATTCTCATTACAATGCAAACAATATATAACTTACTTGCATATAGGGAAGTTAGAACCAATACCTAAAAAATAGGAACAAACTCCTAATCTAAGGTTCTGGTGAACCGACTCTCTCTAATTAAGTTTCTCCATTATTTTCAACATTTCTATTATATTTATAATCATTTTTTTCTTTATTTGAAAGTAAATGTTTTTGAAAAATAGTACAAACCAATGTTTTTGAAAAATAATCCAACCCAAAACCGAAGATGTTTTCAAAATCATTATTGGTTTGTGGTATATGTGATGTAAGCATAAAATTTTGTGTTATTTCTTCAGTTATATTTATAATTAAAAAATTTCATAGAAAGATGACTCTAACCAAACATAAGCACGGAAAACGTTTTTTTCTCAGAGAAAGATGACTCAAACGAAACTTAAGCGCGGGTTATTCATAACAATAGTTATGGATTTCTCTCAATCTGTGTTAACGTTGTGTGAGCCTACTTCTTATGTCACAGCGAACTACCAAACACTATGATCAAGTTGGGCATGGGTAACAGTTTGTGTAATTAATGAGTTTTTATAAACAAGGGACTGCATGCATATGGGAGTTCCTGCCGGTAGATAAACAAATGTTAATTTTGTTTGATAAGATTGAAACATATTTATGGGTTGATAAAAAGAAGGCTATGATAGTTGAAGACCGTATAAAAAATGAAATATATGCATAAATGGGAATTTTGTTTATAAATTTGTAACAATTTTATTGTTTATTGATTAGTCAATAATTAAAGAATAAAAGTTAAATGTGAATACAAATCTGATCACTATTCAATAATGAAGGGATAATGATTAAAGGTAAAAAAATAAAAAATGAATTAGAGTTTTAATAAGTGAGAAAATTGTATATTATTTCACTAGTTTACTAAGAGTTAAATTTCAAAGTTGTTGGTCAATTCATGATCAATAGATAGTAGAGTTTTAATAACTGACTAAGTGTAGATTATTTTACGATTCTATTAATAGTAAACATTAATAATCTCAGAGTTGTTATATTATAGTTGTTCTTGTTGCTTATCTGATAGTCAATAAATAAAAATTAAATCTAAATAAAAAATCAAGTGGAGTTTTGAAAAAAAATTAAACTTAAATAAAAAATCAACTACAAACTATATACTATTTTACATTTTATTACTGGTCAGCAATAATAATAAAGTAAAGCATAATGAAAATATTATCCAACGATTCAATTTAATTATGGACTGAGTTGGTAACGTAAAGGTTTGGGTGGAAGGATTAAAAAATGTATTAATTTGCGGGGTAGTCGTTCGGCAAAATGAAGTAGTGGGAAAACGCATGTAAAATGAAGTGTGGGTGTTACCTTAGAAATGTATGATGAAAATTAAGGTAACTTAACTAATTAAATGACTTCACACTATAAACATTAAATGTTTTCTAAGTAATGCTAGCACCAAACTAGCATTAGTTGAAATTAGAAATTTACTATCCTAAGTTATTAGATCAACAATTATTAGATCCGTACAATTTTTCCGGAGGTCGAAATAAAAATTTGGATAAAAGGTAGTTTGATCGAACATTTCTATTAAAACATTGGTTAAGATATTGAATAGAAGAAGTTGTCAAGGGAAATTAATGTTGGTCAACCTGGATTGATCCCTATAGTCCCCGCACTACCGAACACAGGGACTAATAATAACTTGAATGTACTTTTTAAAATTGTTAAAAATATATATATTAAAATAAGATATTATTTGAATTAAAAATTAAATTAAAGTAATCAATTAAATAAAAATTAAAAATTAAAATTATTTAAAATTAAAAAAACATAGTACAAATGAAATGTACATTTGGTTATAAGATATCAATTATAAAAATAATAAAAATATAAGTTACGTAATTGTAATTATAGTTATGACAATGTTTGATGTTGCTAATTAATTATTACAAAATGATATGATTGGAATTATAATAGGATGTTTAATATTCCATGGACATAAATTAGAATTGTTGATCTAGAGAAGTGACAAAGAAATAACAAATATATTGCATGTAAGGGAAGATGAAATGTTCAATGTAGGAAATTAAATGATAATCGACATATTAGTAAAGTCAAGTTAAAAAAGGATGAGGATAGGTTATTGCTAAAATGCAGATTGAAATAATTGGAATCTTGTGAGTCAAATATAGAAAGAATAAAACTATTAAAAAACAAGGTTGGCTGCATGGCAGTTAGTCCCTGCCTGGACGTGGAGCAGGGAGGGGTCCCAATGAGCCAAGCCAATCTGATTGTCAGCTTCTGAGTCCAGCTCATGATCAAAGTTGTCAGCTTCTGAGTCGAGTTCCTGATCAAAGTTGTCAGCTTCTGAGTCCAGTTCCTGATCAAAGTTTGTCCTGAATGAGGTCGTGCAGCTTCTTTTGCAAGTTCCCAATTAGCATAAATATTGAATAATTCCCCATGAGCTTGTTGAGTGACTTTGGGATAACAGGGAAGAAATATCCTGCAATCATTTTTTAGAACCACCTTGCTGACTTTTGGGTCTATTGATATGATCGTGGGGTTCCCAAAGAGGTGTGATTTAAAAACCTTTCAGTAGCTGATCACAGAAAAAGCAAAGAGTTAGGCCTTCATAAGGAAACAACACACTGAATCTCTTTGTGTCAAATATCAGTTACAATTAAATTTCGTCTATCATATGTCAAGTTTAAAAAATTCCAGTTTAATGCTAAATTCACTTTTGACCATCTATATCAATTAAAAAACTGGGAAAAAATATTGTATTTGATCAAATTGTAAGTTGTGATAATTACTATTTTCAAATTGAGTGAAAATCATGTTTGAGAAACTACTAGAAATTGAGCCAAAATCCTATTTGAAAAGACGAACGACATGGGGCCATTTGGTTAACGATTAACACATGAAAAAAGGTACAACTACCCTCAGACACCACTTTTACTTACACACAGAAATCAATAAACCCTGACCACAAGTGTACATGATATTGATAAATTGTAAATATTGTGGACGGTAAATCGACAATTTTTAGTAGTGGATGTTCAACAAAATTTCAAAGTAAAAAAATCCATTTTCGGCTATTTATAGGGTCATAGGTTTATAGGATGGAAAATGAAACTATATTGAAACCATTTTTATCTTATATGCGGATTCAACTCTATAAATATGGATTTTTCCTTCTCTGAAAAAAGGACAGTTTGCCCAAGTAAAAAGAATAAACTGTTAAAAAACATATCTGTATTTTAGTTTTTGCAAATTTTGAAATGCTTCATAGGTGATTTTTCTGAAAGTTGTTTACTTTAAAATTGCACTTGTAATTCCTTGAGTAATTTTTGCAATTGTTACAACGTCTGCTATGGGTGGAAAATGTCTGGTTTCGAATCAACTTGATGGAAAATCACTTTAACGAGCTCTCGATATAGACCTTTAAAAGGGCGATCGCAATCTAGAATTTGTTATGGATATGTTCTTCACAGTGAGTCAATTTCTCTTCCGTCTCTCTCCTATGACACCGAATAGGGCTAACATGTGTACCTAACTGAATGGAGAGTTTGATAAGGAGCTCAATGCCTAGCAGTTTCCAGCCAGTGCTGGGAATTATTGTATAAGGTGAGCGCTTTCACAATCACTGGAATTTTCTCGCCGTTAATAGCCATGTGTGCTTGCTGAAAGTTTGAGGGAGTTTATGTATAAAAATCTTATGTTTTTTTGATTTTTTTTTTAATAATAATTTTGCAAAGCAGGTCAACCAAACTCAAACCGCCAGCAACCTCTCGGAGTGAGGGACTCTTCAGCTGGATGAGGGTTTTTCCACACCATACATCAATTCCTTTTAGCATGCTTTCAGGTTTCGAAACCCTACCCACTTTCTTCGCTAGGTTTTTGTATGTGAGAGAAAGCTGGAAATAGTGAAGGAGGTAATCTTCTGGTACATGTTACTAATTGACATAGAGATTACTGAGTTTAAGTATAGACGTAAAATTATATGGGAAATAATTATGACGCAATACTCATAATCCTGACATTAGGTAAATTAAAAGAATGACAGGAAATCTGCATCATTGTTTTCAATACATTCGGTCTTCAATCTACAAGTGTAGACTTTAATACTAAATGGTTTAAATCAACCAAACTTGAAGCATAGGAAGCATTATTCAGTAACTAGCTAAGAAAATGAAACTACATTATATGAACATTTCTATTAAGAATGACTTCAAGAAGCAAACTGATTACTAGGCCTTATGAATTCCAACACTCACAGGTAGTTCAATATATGTACAAAGAAAATATTAGAGCTATGTGGAATCATGAGTATCTAGGCTCTATGCTAAATATTTTATTGATAATTATTGCACAACAAGCATTCTATTGATAATTATCAATAATAATGGAATTGACATCAATATTTAGTCTCATGCTAAATTTAGAAGGAAGTTAAATTTCGGCAAAGGGAGTATCAAAATAAATATAGAAAATTTATTGATATTAGAAGGAAGGTATGAAAATTCATTAAGCAAACAAAAAATTTTGTTACTTGGGTTTTATCCAAAACCATGAAATGTTGGCCTACACAAAGTAGGGAAAAATACTTAGGAAAACATAACAGTAAATAAAAGAGAAAACAATGTAAGTTCCAAGAAAAGGAGGGTGGTCATGGCACTTTTCTCTTTTAAAAAATGTATCTATTGAGAAAAGATTTTTTCGAGTAACATAGTCCTTATAAAGGAATGAAAAGTTTAATTTCTATTAACTCTAAATGTCTGAGGATATTCTTGGCCGAAATGACCGTTCAGATGTATAAATAAATACAAAGAAAATGTCTAGCAATGTTTCCCTGAACAAAGGCCTATTTCAGGCATTACTATGCACTCTTAAATAATCTCGAAAATACCCCCACCGAGACCTACCTAGTCTGTTAGGGTGGCCAGGGACACCTAAAAAAAAAATACAAGGAATGAAAACCAGACAAAATTTATGAGGTTGGAACCTGTAAATTCATGAATCCAGTTGCAATAGGGTTCAGGAGAATCGCTTACATACACACTGCCATGGAAATAAGAATGTAGGAAACTTGTATTTGGGTGGCCTACGTCAGCCTCACAACACAAGAAAAAAATGTCATAAGCTTGTAAAGAAAGCTAATTAACAAGATTGTATTGATATGGAAGTTGAATCATAAGTAAGGAAATAATTTAACAAGAGGTCACTTAAAGAAAAAATGGTTCAGACAAAAACCACTTGTAATGGAGAAAGAAAAGTTGCAGTAAAAACTTGGGAAGAAATTGGAGACGGTTACCTTGATTGGGTAACTTCATTTTCTGCAAATGACTTCTCAGATTTTTCCTGAAATCCCAAGACGCGTCCGAGTACCTAAACACAAAAAAATGGGGTCTAATGTCTGAAGAAAATCTAGCAAAACAGTAAGAGACATTGTTAGTAAACAGATAAATAAATTGCAAGGGACTAACACAATAGACTGTGTGATGGAAATTTACCTCTGTAGGGAATTCCATTCAATGTCTCAAATTGAAAACATGAAATGTGGATGCAATAGAGAACCCTCTACAAGATAGAACTATTCAAAACCCTCAATGCACTAAAACCCTAGCTAAAACCTGGGAGGGAGCTCTGCTCTCAGTGAAGAACACAATGATGTTTTATTTCATTTCTTTTCCTTGTACTGGAAAAAAAAAACCAGTGGGATCTTGCAATTGATGGAAATTAGTACCTGTGTATCTGTGTATATGTGGAAGGAATCTCATCACATCGAGGATTCTACTGGCGGTTAATATTTTTCTTTTGCCAGGCTAGCTTCAGTGTAATGTGGTAGGAAGCTCATCACATCGAGGATGGTTTCTTCTAGTGAGAATTTTTGAAAGACTGTAGTGAAGCCCTTATCACATCTAACACAACGCTGTCTACAGCCATTGAAGCATGACAGGTGGTCAATCATGCACATAACCATCTGGTTCGTGGTTGTATGCAGCCATTGCACATGGTTTAAGGTCGGTTCACTGACGACATAAGTGGGTGCTTTGAGAAACCTATCAGCGGTGCTACAAGTTAGACAACGTTCAGCAGAACAATGCAATATGTGAAGCGAACATTTCATGCAAGGGAACTAATGCTGGCATTAGTTCTTGTTTTGAAAATATTAATGAAAACCATATTTTTAACCATGAAAAGTATATCTTTATAGCTTTTTGGCCTCGGGAAGAAGCCAATAATATGAAAAAGTTTCTTATTGGTCGTAAAAACAAATACTTGTATTTGATAGGTTGTCACATTATATTTCGTCAAATATTAATAAAAACTATAGGTTATTCTCGAAAAGGATTAATGTGAAGTCTTCCTTTCGATTGCTATAGTCCCATGCCGCAGGCAAGGACTACAATATTTATGGTTAGTGCTAATACATAACAAGAGAAGCCTAGACTCTTGGTATTGAGGTGGACTTTTGAGAGAGATTAAATCTAATAAGGAATAATTTGGCTATGAAATAATGTTAATTGCAGAGAAGTGTGAGAATCAACATAAAATTTATGAGATGCTCAAGGATAAAGAGTATGAAACATGCAAGGTGTTTTATGGGGATAAAAATATCTTAAAAATAAGGAGAGTAACCCAAGATTGTGGATTATATGCATTAAGACATCATATGGAAGGTGTGCAATTGGCAAGGAAGGTAGAACTATGAGGGTGAGAGAAGTTATCATATTGTATGCTTGAGATACAATAATGTATGTTATGAATATATCATTTAATAATGAGAATTAACAAGCCATGTTGAATAAATTTTGTTGTATATATCCTAATATTATATCACATGTGAGATTGAATGTTGAATAAATTTTGTTGTATATATCTGAATATTATATCTCATGTGAGATTGAATGCATTTCTTTTCTCTAATTTTTTCCTATCAAGTAACCTATATGGTTTGGTTTTGGTTTTGGTAGGATGAGGCTAAGTTGTAGGACCATTATGTTAGCATAGTACTAATTTTGGTATCAAAACCCAATGGTGAAAAATATGATGTTATACGACGAGAGCTTATCATTGGAATATTTGTGGTTGAAATAAGCTTGAAGAGATTAAACTAAACCTCAAAGGTGGAGTAACTTAGATTTGTGAGAATTAGGAAGGTATAAGTGTAGTGATTATAAGAAGAGGTGGAAGATATGAAGTAGACCATGAGATATAAGAATTTAAACATTGATGAATTTGAAAACAAGACAACCAATTGGATATTAATTATCTAATAGGTCACATGAAGAAGAGCTAGAAAATGAGTTGGGAGGAAATGCCACATTCCAATTATTTAAATTTATTTAGAGTTTTAAAAGGAAGGGAAAAAAAGTTGAGTTATTGGATTATCATAAAAACATAAGAAAAGAAGAAGAGGTTAGGCATAAGATGGAAATATAATGTTGAGCACCGTAGGAAGGTGAAACTTTTCATTACAAAGTTTGAGAGGGGATATTGTTATTGGTGGGATTTCCTACAAGGTGAGTAAATTCGTCACAAAATTGTGGTGAGGTAAGAAATCGAAGGAAGAATTATTCAAGGTAACGAAATAGAAATTTTGACTAAAGGACTATAATTAGTTTACATAAAAACGTAAAACTTTTGATAGAGAATTCAATGTATGCAAGGATACAGGAAGGAATTCTATTGAATTTCCATCTTCCACGAGTCATGATGATGGTGAGAACTAGAGAGACTTGATGTATTTGAATTAGATGAAGTGCATATTCTATGATGAGATGAGTTTACATAATATTACCCTATTGGGAAACATTATTAAGTATCTTTGAGAGAAGATTAAAAAATACACTTGCAAGGGAAAACAATGAATGTAAGGGAGGAGGTAATCGAGATAGTGTGAGGAGCTTAGGACCACTTTAAAATGATTCACATGAATATAAGGTTGATAAAAAATAGGAATGTAGTATAGCAAGTAGGAATATGGGTAGAACATGAGGAGGATTTAAATATATAGGCCAAAATATTGGTTGTTCCATAATAAAGTTTTATTACTTTACATGTATATGAAAGACAGAGGGGAGAAACATGGTCAAGAAAGAATATATATATATATATATATATATATATATATATATATATATATATATATATATATATATATAGGTAATTTGCAAGTACCAAAAACATGGTGATATATTACTTGAGATTTGTGAAAGAAAATCATTACTCACCTTATAATTATTTTGTGTTTAGAAAAGATATGAGGTATAGTTAATAAATAATGAAATTTATATGTCCACATTGATGAGCACAAATATGAGATATTGTATGTTGCAAATATTATTCATGTTTCTTATTGTTTGGGATACCATGGTGGTCTTATTATTACATATTACATGGTGGAAAGAATAACACTCACACCATCTTGAAAAATGGGAGGAAATTTTAGTTACCCATGAAGGAGGAAGACCAAAGAGAAGTGTTGCTAGTGAAAAAAAATGAAATTTTTAAGTGTGGCGGAGGGGAAAACTGACTCATTACGGCCATGTTTTGAAGAAGGTAGGTGTGTGTGTGTGTGTGAAAGAGTATCTCAATAAGTGCATAAATGTTTGGATTACTTCCTAAATATTGTGATGAAAAAATTGAGTCAAAGAGTTTTTCCATGTTGGTTTCATGTTTATTTTTGTCATATATTCATCTCAAAACACCCTTTTTTCTATATTTTGATTTTTCATTACTTCAATCTACGAAGTACATCTATGATATGTCATGAAACATTACAAGCCCGCAAAACAGGTAAAGTGGCCTAAAGCCATTACAAAAGAAGTTGGATAACTTCGCCAATACCCAAGTAGACAAGGTAACAACAATGAAAACTAAAACTGAGCAAAACAAAAACCTACTACAAATTGTTGGACTGTGCAACTAGAGTAAAATATAAGCGTGAATTCCTATATTATTCACAAATATGTTACATATAAATACATTGTATAACCATTGGATTCATATTCTAAGGTCTCTTTGACTCCTAGTGATGGTTCGCCTTCCACACCATAACCTTACTTGTCCAACATTCCCCCCTTAATCCAAAGGGGTATATATGAGTCCAAGAAGAGAGATGAAATAAAAAAATGCAAAAATGCATGGCAAAAATTGGCTGAATGTTCTCTCTAAAATTATGTTATAAGGCGAGAGACTTAAGGTTTCAATTGGTGGTGGTTTAAGACTAACCACCAACATTGGAACACTTAGTGCATTTCTTGTAAAGTTTCCAAATCTAGCTAGAAGTTGAAGTCTTATGCTAGAGGAAGTTTTAAAAAATGCTTTGGAATGGGAGACCATTGGGGTATCAACCTGCAACACTTGATGCAATTCACAGAACAATTCCAAATCTGGCCAGAAGTTGAAGTCTTCTGC
The DNA here is from genome assembly GCA_034641835.2 of Pinus albicaulis. Lineage (NCBI taxonomy): Eukaryota > Viridiplantae > Streptophyta > Pinopsida > Pinales > Pinaceae > Pinus > Pinus albicaulis. Next base: position 66,675,934 of record CM076579.1, read on the forward strand.
TAGAGGAATTGCTCCCTAATTTATTTAAGAGGGAAGACCATTGGGGTCTCAACCTAGAATCCTTGATGCAGTTCCTCGAAAAATTCCAAATATGGCTAGAAGTTGAAGTCTTATGCTAGAGGAAGTGCTCCCTAATTCTTGGAAAAGGGAGACCATTGAGGTCTCAACCAATGGTGGTTGAAGGCTGAAAACCAACTTTAGAACATTTAGTGTAGTTCTTGGAATAGTTTTGAATCTAGCTATAAGTTGAAGAAATTTTCTAGTGGAAGTGCTCCTCATACTAGTTTGAAGATGACTGTAAACTGAATCACGCTCATAACTTTGACTCTAGCTGCAACTTTGATTTTGGTTCAAGATTGAGTCTCTGGCTTTCATTGTTGCTCAGGTTTTGGTTTAGGCTCTTTGAAACTGGTAGTTGATAATAAATGCCCCCTACCAGATACAACATGAGAAGATGATATCATTGTTGCTCATGCTCACTTGTACATGCTTGATTGATAAGGCTTCAAAACTAGAAGCATCACTATCAATCCCCTCTTATCCCATACAAAGTGAGAGGATGAATATGTTTCTAAAATGTTCAAACAAATTAAGATAAAAAACCATGATTATCCATGTAGAAAATCAAGAAGGGAATTATTTTATACTAAAAAGGCACCCATTCATAATGTAACTTCACTGAAAACTTACAGACAACACCATTTTCAAGTTACTATTGTTATGTTATTTTGTCCCAAGGCAATTGTCTCCTTGTAGCTCCACAATCCCAAATCGACAATGATGATTTGCAGACATACATCCATTTGAACTATGCAAACTAGCTAACATTAGACGTGGAATAATATCCTTATATCACTTGGTAGGGTTTATTGTTTTTATAAAAGTTGAAGACATCAACATCGTGTGTAGTGGCATCACCAAAGCCATAACATGGTATTCTATTGTCCAAAATTAAAGGAGACAAAGTGCGTCCATTGATTGACATAGTTTGTTCATATGCCCATTAAAATAATGTGTACATGTCCATTCATTTATGTTCGTGAAAACATAATCAAGTTATAAGACTCAAGTTGATAATCTACGTTGCAACAATTACATTTGGTACGTTCGTATTCTATCCTTTCCACATCATCTAAAACCTGAGGATTTTCGCTCCATGAAATTTCTATTGCAAACCAGTGAATATATTCTCCAGGGATTTATTTCCACGTCAACTTGATGCTATAGTGAACAATCAACACCACCAACATCTGGTGATACAACCACTGCATCATTCCATGCAATCACCTTGCTATCCAGGTTATCTAGAACTACAAACAAATCATAAACACGATCCACACGAATATCAAAATATCCCATGGAATGTCCAGAGTGTAGATCACATGCAAGAACTTTGCTTGCACATGCTTCTATTTTTAAGTCTACAATTTTTTTTGCTACAACAGATTCACGTTGATGTGTCTTTCGGTCTACTATAGCATATCTAAAGTATGGAATAACAGTCGTAATATTTTTGGCAGATGCTCTACAATAAGCATAAATCATTATAAGAAGCTCCTTCATATTATCATTTCTAGGTAGTGGTTAGTTGCACCAAGAACACGTCACAACCTATCACACGTTCTTGGAGTTGAACATATATTTCACCATTAAAAAAAAAAAATTATTATAATTTTTCCAAGATCCTTGCCCAAGTAACATGTAATTTCTTGTGCAAGAGAAGGATTTTTTGAGCGTGAGAAAAATTGTAGTCTTGTATCATGCCACAAATCTCTTTGAACCATTTCGTGTGGATAAAAAGAAGTAAGAAACCTAGTCAAACCCTGATTTTGAAGTACATGGGTGAATGTGCTTCAATTAGGAGAATCAATAGGATTGGCCAATGTGCACCTCGTGCTGTGGAAGCTAAAGGGTAGAGGCTAAAGGCCTGAAATAGACAACGAAAACCCTTGATTCCCTGACCAAGAATATGGATGATAATGAACCGCATGCCCGTCCACATTTACTTAAGAGAGAAGAGGAGGCCGCCATTGATATAAGCCTTATGCCTGGATGATAAGACCGGCTTTTTTATTTTATTTTATTATATATATAGATATTATGTAATTTAACTTCGTAAGGACACAATAGTTGAATTTTCATTTAACGTTTCCCACAGAACTTCTTTTTCCTCCAGAATGCCAATCTCACCGAAACACACAAAATCGATATCCAACATGCCCATGTCTTGATTTCCATCCCCACCTCCTTGCATTGCAAAATAAAGTGTTAACCTACATGATTTTAGAACTAACGACGCTCCGCATGGGATGGAAGTGAACGTTTTGTGAGGACATAGCTCGGTTGACAAAGCATGGATGATAAGGCTAAGTGAATGGAAAGAAAAGGAATTAAACTCCCCTGCGTTTAAACATAGATCTAACAATCTGAGGTTGAAAAAGGAAGACTGAGACATGGCTGAGTAGGGAAAGGATAGATACAAATTTTGAAGGCTTTGGGAAGGATGCAGAGGTGATAGAATCTAGAAAATTCCTAGGCCTTACCTTCTTTGATGCCATTGTTAGAATGTGCAACCAGAGTAAAAGTTAAGTGTGACTTTATTTATTACTCACAAAGATGTTACATATAAATACATTGTATGAACATTGGATTCATCTTCCAAGGTATCTTGGACTCTTAGTGATGGTTCACCATCCACACCATAACCCATAGTGGATTAAGTGTCCAACATAGACCATCTTCAAGAAGCGATAAACAAACAAAACATGAGATTAAGAGTTAGACAAAGTCATGAGAGCTAAATTTTTAGCACTAGTTTCATCAAGTCCAGGGGGGCTTTGAGTTACATTGGAATGGCTCTCCAAGTATATGATATAGGCATCCAATCTCTCCAAGCAGTATCACTAATGACTTTGAATCCTCCATATTTAATTTAGGAATGAGATAATTTCATTCATGTCTTCTCTCTTCTCCTTCAACACATGACCTAAATTTTTTTTTAGTTTCCAATGTAGAGTGGAAAAGTGCATGTATTGGTTCCTTCATCCCCTGGCATAACTAGGGTTAGGTAACTAATTGGAAACTTCTACAATTAACTCTGTGTCTGAGGATGTTTGGCGATTATGATGCACATGTGTCTATAACTGGTGAATTTATTCTCTAGTGCCGAGAGAGGTTTTTGAGTGGTAGTGGGTTGCAACTTATTGAGCCTAAGACTAAAAACATAACCAAATGTACTAGCCATGACCACACCTTCCTACAAACCTTATCCTACATCTCATTCTTTCTCTAGCCATGATAAAAACATTAATAAACCCTAGGAAAAATCCTTCTTCCCATTCTTAGTGTATTCATGTATGACCCAATAAACAACATTTCGATCTCCAATAGTGATCCAGGGAATTAAAAATATGCTCAAAAATTAAAATTTTCAAAATATCCTGAAACTAGCACCAAGTTGTAGATCTCATCATTTTGATTCTAACGACACTTGAATCGCCTCTATCCAACATCACATGAGGAAGTTATCGTGTTTTGAAGCTTTTGGCAGACAAAAAAAAAAGTCAACTTGTAGGGTTGACTAACAGTGTATGGTTTCCACGTGGCAGTCCATAAGCTGACATGGTGCTGACATCAACAAGATGAATGTTGAGTACGGATCCAATTAGGGCAATACACATGGCTCAATTTTTCAAAGGAAAATTTCGTGATTTTATTGGTTAGACGTGATTTGGTTTGGGTCAATCATGGAGTGACACATGCCCCAATCATAGGGCGTCACATGGCACTTCGGATGAGGTCAAAATTTTGGTTATGCACCAGGTGAGCCCCTGTGGGGTTCAATCCCATGACATCCATGTTACCAATCGATAATTCTACTAATGTGTCACATTTTTTCTTGTTGTTATATTGTTAGTCGGTTATTAATAAACAATATTGTTGGAGTTATTTATGAAGAGCAGGGGGGGGGGAGGAAGGGGGGGGGTCAGGCTGGAAGGCTCACTCGACTAGCCCATCTCCAATTCATGTGTATTACACCGTGAAAATGGTGAAAGGCAGAATGGGTGCAACATGTGGCCCCAACCCTTGGTTCTGTTGATTTATCGTGACCATCAAAGGAATAACTGTGAGGGGTGGGCACATGGTAGCCGAACCATGCTCAACCCACAGTTCTGTTAACAATAGGCAACTAGGAGTGGGGACGGCATGGTGTGTGGCCTTTGGCTAGCGCCCCACGGTCATATTATTGCCACATGACCAACCAGAGGGTGGAGAAAAATGGGTGTGACCCATTCTGTTCAACTAATCATTCAATAAATTTCACCCGACAAAGTGTGTTTCGAGAGTTGAATGCGCCACCTGTAATTGCTAAAAATTTTCCTTGCAAGGCCACCAAAAATGAATTTCATTTCCAGTTTTGATAGAGGGATGAATTTGTAGAAAATTTAGCAGAGAAATGGATAAGGATGCCTAACTTGGCCATTTAAAACCTTTTAGAGGCCAAGAAAAACCTACACAGGGGTGTTTAGGTGTTCTAGACACAATCATGGCAGATTTAATTTTTCAATTTGAGCATTGTGGCCACCATCGGAAGCTAGAACTAGAGATGTAGCCTAGGAGGGGTGAACTTTGTCATCAAATTGTTATTTCGTGATGCTTCTTGTTGTCTATTTTTAACTATTAAAATATGCAAACTTTAACTTAATTTGTGTGCTTTTGAAATATCAATCCATTTCCCATAAGACATAAAATAGATTGCAAAACTTTATATGAAACCTTGAATTTTAATTCTAAATCATTTTGGTATCAGAGCATGGTTGTTGTGAAGGTTTAACCGTTTTTGTAAGTGTTTTCTTGAGTTATTACAAGGTCCAAAATGAAAGGAGGAGAAGGAGTGCTTGAAGAACCAAAACCTTAAATTGGTTCAAGGAGATCACAAACTCCAATAGTCATTTCACATGAAGAAGGAAAAGAGTCGATGTCTAAAGATGAGAGAGATTTTAGCAAGGCTTTCTCTGATATGTTTGAGATGGTGAAAGTTTTGTACAATGAGAGGAAAACAAGAATGGAAGGAGGAAGTCTAATTAACCAAAAGGTAATGGCGGTGATGGGAGAAAGCCTCCACCTCCACCTCCTCCTTTACCTCCATCTAAACCTCCATTCTCACCTTATTCTTCACCTCCTCCATCTTTCAGAACTAATCCTCCTCCATCTCCAAGGGGACATGCTAAGTCTCCTTTGATTAAGCTTGATGTCAAGTTCGAATTACTTATGTACAATGGGGAAGTAAATGCTAAAAAATTGGGTAATTGGGTTCGTCAAATTGAAGACTATTGCAAGATTCAAAATATTGACGATGATGTCAATAATATCCAACTTTATTCTCTTCACTTGGAAAGTGCAACCCTCATCTAGTGGGAGGCCATAAATCAAGAAGATTTGAAGAAAAGTAGTAAAATTATATGTTCTTGGAATGATTTTATATCCGCATTAAGAAGGCAATTTTATCCATTAGCTTATATGAAAAAATCAAATTATGGATTGGAAAAAACATAGACAAGCTAAAGCTTAGAGTGTCCAAAATTACACAAGAATTTAGAAGAAGAGATTTAATCTTGGGTGTTGATTTGTCTTCCCAAGATACTATCCTTAAATACATAGGTGGATTACATATTTATTTGAGACGTACTATACTTATGTTTAATCCCACCACACTAGATGGAGTATGTGTTCAGGAAAGTCATTTAGAATCAAGAGGAAATAATGTTCCTCAAGGGACTATGAGAGGGAAATGTTGGTTACCCTAGTTGTTTCCTAATAACCCAAGACAAAACAACACCCACAAGCACAATTCTAAGTTGTAGAATTCAATTATGAAAATTAATTAGAAATTAATTTAAAGTGTGTTGTCAAAATCAGAATGGAAATTTCCTTCACAAATTGCAAGAGAGGGATTCCTCACAAGTTCAATTCCCTTTCCTCACCTCAAATAACTCACATGGGCTTCAACTTATCAATGGCATAACTAGCATGCAAAAACAGGCTCTCAAAACCTCATATACAACCCTAAAACCTCATTGTTGTAAGCGTTGGAAAATATTTTCGTAGCGCTCCTGTAGGCGTTGGAAAGGTGTATTTTAGACTTCTAGGCAGCCGAAATGGCCCAACCTTTCTCCCAACCTACTCTACAAGTACTTGAGTCACTCCTTAACACCACACATGACCTCATACACCCTTCTTCATGGGGATTTACCTCTAACTTACACTTACCAAATCTGTAGAGTTTTGGACGACATACAAAACATGTCCTCTGTTTTTTTTTATAGCGACACATTAATCACTAACAAAAAACACACAACCATTATTCACAAAATTCTTCTATGTAATTTACTACAAGAATCCAACAAAGGCACATGGGAGATCTCACCAGACACTTTACCAATCGAACCAACCAAAGAGGTAATGAAGGTACTCTATTTTTCTCTAAGAGAACTCAACTTACACATAGTCACACAACATCCACTCCCTCATGGGTTTGGAAAGAACTACAACGAAATCCCAAGGTGCACAACTAAAGCACAAAATACTTAAGTCGTTAGCTCTTAACATCAATCGATTGATTGGGTTACAAGGTCTCACAATGGTACACCAACAACACATGGTTTCTACAATGCATATGTGGCATTACCATATACCAGCAATTATTAGACACATCCCTAGACTCACAATACCGCATTATAAATAGTTCAAAAACCATTGCGACTGCCATATGAAGACACACTTTACACACACATGTAAATACATATTCAACCTCAACTACACTTGAACAAGGAATCATTCTTGTCCCTAAGGCATATAGTCACCACATTTCTTGACACAACCATGATATCCCTCAATACATTCATATTCTCCCTATAAATTGACTCAACAAGTGCAACCCTCAAAACATCAAATTAGCATTACAAAAATAGGGAAACATGTAGAAAGGCATGAACAAATTATTCATTAATCAAATCCAAACATACAATAAAATGGCTAGAATGTACAATGTGGGAATGTGCACCCTATGCCCTCAACCTCTGCCTCTCCTCCTAGCACTAGAGCTTCTCCTCTCTACCTCTAATTCACTTATGCCTACTACACACATGCTCTTCTCAAACACTCTTCCTCAATAAAGACAAAGCTACATGGGATAACCAAGAGTCACAAGTGATCGTTCATTTCCCCTTCTCACAAGTTATGGGAAACTAAAATTACATTTACATTAGGAAATAATTCCTCTAAATAGAAAAATTCATTTTCTAAAACATTTGAAATCTCTCCCAACATCATCATGTGACCATACCATCAGGTTGGTAGGCCTTGGTCCAGTATTCTCGAACTTTGTGCTCCATCTATGCACCTGCATCAAAATCCTAAGGTACAAAAATATATGACCTCATAGTCGTAAGCATTGGGTCTTCTTGTGCACCTTCAAATCGTGAGCTGCAACACGCCTATGCAGTAACAAGTCTCCACCTTGCTACATGCTACCTCACTAAAAAGTTTCTCGAGTTTGGGCTTTTGGTATCCTCCTGGTTCTCTTCTCCGGAACCCTGCAAGCACTCCTTGCTCTACGCTACTACAAATCTCACCTTCCTCCACTGTCACCTGCACAATGAAAACAAATCTCTTACTAGATCCTTAATCCAACTTGTACCTTCGTTTACCACTTCCGTTGTGAACTATGAACTGTTACTTGTTGTTGAATTACCTAAGTTTCCAACACATCACAGGTTGTCTCTTCACCCAACAAAATATCCCTTCCAACTTTCCTTCTGTCAATTTCATCTTCTAACTCAATCTTTCACTGTAATTTATTGTCTTCAGGCTACTCATCAAATCTTCCTCTGCTTCATCCACTACACATCTATTCATCACCCTTAGGTTATCCTTCCATGGCTACAACTCAATTTCATTTAGATTTTCCTCCAACTCGACATTTAACTCTATCTCAGCTTCACTACCAAAAAATTCCATTTCACTCTCTTTCAGAGACTTCATCTATAACCTTGGTCTTCCTTGTATTTCTATAGTAGTCCTCTTATCATCTCTAGTTGTAATTTAGTTTTAGCTACTTCTCTATCACGTTTTTCCTGACTTGATCTGCTATGGATTCTCTATAAAAATTTACTATGAATCTCAGTAGTCACAAATTTCCTTCTTTCATGATCTTCTTCCCCCTCACTATGAGATGCACACAATCCATTGCAACAAGTTGACTCCATCAACCTGTTTGTAAGTACCATACTAAGATCTTCCAAGCCTAGTCTTCTGCCAGTATTTTTGTTGACTCCTTCCTCCAGAATATTCATCCAACACTCCATTATCTTTTAGCTTCTGCATGAAATTGGCTTATCTTCTTCCTCTCAGAACTCTACTATTATTCCTCACTTCCTACAACAAGGTTCCTTGCCATCATCCTTAGCTGCAAACAATCATCACTACTACTTGTAATCAACAATTAGTCCACAGTTAAATGAAAATAAAATACCATTATGTCCTTTTTCAATCTCCACACAACTGTTGCTGCATAATTATTCTTACTCCTATCAATTTTTCATTTTTGCAGACCTTCCTATTCAGCACCATTCTTTCGCTCATAACTCTTTCGATCTTGACTTTCTTGTAGCAACTATTTCACATGATTAAGTTTTGTCCTCGACTGAACCATATCCTTCTCAAATCCTTCATCACTCACTGCTTTGGCACTTTTTTTATTCTTCTTGTGACCTTCCTCTGAACCCTTGTTATGACTAATAACAATCATCTTCTTTTGTATCTCTTGTGACTCTCCTTGTTTGCTAGTGAGCTGCAACTAGGCATTGTTTTCTCTGTAACAAGTTTGCTACTTATCACCCATATCAATTCATCCTCATGGTATCTTCTCTTCTATTGGTCCTTTGTAGTAGAACCTCTTCTTGAGCACTGACGCATCTTCAACCGCTCACTCTTCCTAGTTTTATTGTTGGGTTTTGTCACCAATTTTCATTTAAGGTCCTTTCCCTTTCCTTATCCTTTGACATAGCTTACTTTCTATGATAAATTCCACCAATTCAGTCTTGCAAACACAATTATTTTAATGACCAAGTTAGCATAAACATCACATTAAATGTTTATAATATCTATCACAAGAAATCATCTTCTACTACTCGTTGAACCAATTCCAACCAAGACACTTATTATTTATCAATGGAATATCAAATCTTCACTTCCCGGAAATCGCCTCACTTAGTGTTGTAAGGTTCCTTTTCCTCTTCAACCTCTTTTCACTGTCAAGTTGTATTCAAACCTAGAAATTCCATTTGTACATGGATAAACTCTTCTTTGACCTCTATGCCATATCCATCACATGGATCTTCTGCCAACCTCTTTATTTTTCATCTAGAGCTACTTCCACTTTCAACATAAAAATGGTTCAAAGTCCATTTCCTCTTGAAAAAAACACTCAAACCTATTATGTCCACATTTATCCAAATATGCTTCTAATAACCTCCATAACGTTACTTCAAGATACATGAAAGTATCCTCTCACCTGCCAAGTTAAATTTTGTTCAAAGATTGTTTTTACTCATAATTACATTTTAAAATATTTCACAACAACCCATTCAAAAGGTCTTCATATACAATAAACATCTAAACCTTAATTCTAATCTATGCTACTTTGGTTGCACCACCAAAGAGTGAACATGCTATTTTTCACACTTTGACATTCTCTAAAGAACATAGAGGAGCTCTGATTGTTGGAAATGTTGTCATTGATGGCAAAGGAGGTAGCAGATGCAGAGACAGGAACAATTACAAGGAGACAAAGACAGACAATGGAGGCAGCAAAGAGGAAATGAATATAAAGGAGAAAGGTAGAGGCAGAGGAAGCAAATACGGAGATAGAGCCGTTATCACAGCAGTAGAGGCAGAGGCAGAGTGATAGAAGTGGCAGAGGCAGAGCCACAACTGTTATTCCAAGAATATGTATATATATATATATATATATATATATATATATATATATATATATATAAATTTCGAGAATCTTTTATACAGCCGGGCGTTACACATAACATTATGGGCTTTATATTCAAATGTTCAGTGGAATGCAATGAGATTGGATATGCTTTGAATCAGTTGGCATTCACTGTTTGAATTATGTTTGAAATTATCCCCATTTTTGAACAGAGCACTTGTATTCGATTGACATGGAGGTTGTATATATGGTAGAACTGTGCGTTATATATATGGTAGGACCGTGTTGAAATGCCAGAGACCAAGGCCACTTATAATGGAGCGAAACCATAGTCGTAAATTCATTCGAATAATCCCCGTGCATTTAACCCCACTCATAGAAGAACCCTGCGTGAAACCATGGTCACTTAACTCTGTTTTATGATAATAGAATTCCCGCTTTTTGTTCGTGTTAATTGAATTACTCAACCGGAGATTAAACCCGAAGTTAATAAACGAGAATATACACAGGAGAGCGCAAACCAGATGTACAACCGCGGTCAATCACTGTAGCAAAACCGCGAGCGGGTTTACAAGGTGGGTTGCCCCTCTTCGCACCGCTTGAGGTGAGTAAGCGGTAATCTTTGGTTGGGCAGCGATTCCACAGGATTGTTGACACGTGGCATAGGCAAGGTTGGAAAACCGCTTGTTAAAGTTCGTCCATCACTCATTATCATTTGCGCATGTTGGTCGAGCGATATCCGTCGGATTGCATGAGGTAAGGGATCATGGTAACGACCGTCGGATGGGCGGGTGAATTAGCAAAGGTGCGGTGCATGTGGTTGATTGGTTATTGATTGCATGTGTGGGGCCCAATCAAACATGTATTAAGGTTTGTGGGTTTAATCCAAAGTTGGGATTATATGCGATGATATATATAAGCGATGGTTAACCTTTTATTAAAGTTAGTATATATGTATGAGCGATTGTACATATATGGCAACATTCGAATGCTGTGTGAATATTCATATGACGTCGTTGAGTTATACACAAGCGCATAATAATCAAGGTATGGTCTGGCATAACGTTGGGTTGCAGCTCTACTGCTAACTATAGTGAGGAATATATGCATTGATATAGAGCGCATAACATAAGGGACTCGGGATTAATATCTCAAATCTCATATATTTGAGATATTAACACTCTCAGATTTAAATTTAATTGAATTTGCCAGCGTGGAATTAAAGAGAAGTGTGAGATTGCCCGTATTGGGAAATGATTGGGCATGAAACTTGAATGCAATTATGGAAAAGGAAAAGAAGAGGAAAGCATGCAGAGATGAAAGTTCGGTGAACAGGAATATGTACAGGAATGAGTTGGACAGGTGAATAAGCACAGAAAACATGGAATATGCAGATGGCAGTGAACAAAGTGTATGCAGAACAGGTTCTTAACAGCAACAGAAAAAGACAAATCCAGTAAATCCAAAATCCAGAAAAGGAGCTGAGTGAAATTGAAATGTGTAATTAAAAATGTGAATGTAAATGTTGTGATTATTTTTATTGTGAGTGATGCAAAGGCAAGTATCCTAAGAAAAAGACAAAATCCCACTGTAGCATGGAAATTTGTACATATTGTAGTAATTCTAAAAATGGGTTAGAAAAAGGAATAAGAAGACAAAAACCAAAGAGTCATGACTGTTCACTCCAAATTCCTTGTGAAATACAAACAGTCATGTGAGAATTTCTATATATAATATCAATTTGATAAGCTCAACAGGGAGAGAGAGAAAATATAGAGAATGCATAATATAGAAGAATAAAGCAGAGAAGATTAAGAGAAGAAGAGCAGATACAGAACATAGCTGATATCTAGAGTAAATCAACAAACATTCAGTTTGATAAATTGAGGAAGTTGGAGCTTCCCTATCAAGTTGCAGCCTGATAGCTGTCAGTTGTAGTTGAGTAAGGTTGAAGCCTCCTGTAGGTTGGTGCCTGCAGAAAATTGAAGTGAGTTGGTGCTTCCTTGCAAGTTGTAGCTTGCAGAATTGAGGTTGGAGCCTCCTGTAGGTTGGTGCCTGCAGAAAAAAAGTGGTGAGAGGGAGTTGGAGCTTTCCTTTGCATCAAAACAATAATAAGATGTGGTTTTATCCCTTTATGGGTTTCCAATTATATTTGGTGTCTCTGTGCATGATATTTATGTATTGATATGATATGTATCATTTGCTTAATACATGCCGCTCTCATATTAAGTCTACTACTATATTATACTAACACTTGTTGCTTACATTCTAAGATTACTCACACATTAAATTGGATATGAAATGAAGGTGTAAATAAGTTTAATGAAAATTTCTAAAAGATCAGGAATGTGTTAAACTGATTCACCCCCCCCCCTCTCAGTTTAACTAAAGGTTCAACAATTGGTATCAAAGCCAGGTTCCTTTGTTCAAGTCTAACAACTGAAAGGAGATCCTAGGTTCCCAAGATGGCTAGTAAAGAAGGATGCTCAACCAATAAAGCCCCTTTCTTCACTGGTGAAAATTATGCTTTCTGGAAAATCAGAATGAGGACATACATAATGTCTCTAGGAATAGAAGTCTGGGCTGCTATGGAATTAGGATATGACCCAAAGGCAACTGACACAAAACAATAAACAAAACAAGATTTTGTGGCTAATGCAAAAGCCATGAATGCCATCCTGAATGGATTATGTGAAGCAGAGTTTATCAAAGTAATGCACAAAGACTCTGCCAAAGAAATATGGGATACTCTTGAGAACATACATGAGGGAGACAAGAGAGTAAAGACTGCCAAACTTCAAGTCTATAGAGCCCAGTTTGAGAACTTAAAAATGAATGATGATGAAGACATTGCCAGTTTCTTCCTAAAATCTACAGAAATTATTAACAATATGAAAGCTCTTGGAGAAAAAAATGCCAGAAAGTATAATTGTGCAAAAGATTCTAAGATCTCTTCCATCTAGGTTTAATCCAAAGGTGTCTGCAATAGAATAAATAGCTGTGTGGGAGACCTTGACCATGAACCAACTACTTGGAAATCTAACAGCCTATGAAATGAGGCTCCCACAGAAAAAGCCAAGTACGAGGGAAGCAGCCTTTAAAACAGAAAAGAAGAAAGAAGAAGAGGGAGAAATATGCTCTTGCTCGGATGAAGAAGAGGCAAAGTTTGTCAAGAAATTGGATAGAGGCTCAGGTAAATACAAAGGTAAACTCCCCTTCAAATGCTTTAACTATGGAAGAGTGGGACACTATGCTGCTAAGTGTCCTCACAAGAAAGTAAGGAATCAGGCTCAAGAGTCAGAGAAAAATAAAACAAAGAACTGGCAGAAAGGAAAGAAGTTCAGTAGAAAGTCCTTCTATGCTCAACAAAAGAACAGTACATCTGAAGATTCAGATGAATCCTCAAGTGAAGAAGGAACCTCTGAATTCTTATTGATGGCCATAGAAGATCTTGAAGGTCTCCTGCTAGAAGATGAAGAAGAAGAAAGTGAAGTCGACCTTGAGGGGGAGCTAAGAAGTGCTCTAGAAGAGATTGATAGACTCAAACTGAAATGCAGAAAACAAAAGGACATTCTCCTCAAATATGTACGAGAAGAACAGAATTCGGAAGTCCTTAAGCAGCTAAAAATAGAGCTTGAAGAAGCCAAGAAGATAGAGGACATGTTACTTAAGCAAATCAAAGAAAAAACTCAAGAACAAGAAAAGTTAGAAGAAGAAGTAGTATGTCTCAGGAAGAAATTAGAAAATGCTCAAAGGAAAGTGGTTATAAACTCTTCTCAAACAACAAGCTCTAGTAAGTTGAATGAAATTCTAGTTGCTCAAAGATCCCCTATGATAAAGACTGGAATAGGCTATGAAGGAGAATCAAGTAAAGGAAAAGAAAAGGTTGACAGAGAGATTATTTTTGTAAAAGCAAAGAAGAATGATGAAGCAGCTCAAACAATTCCTACAAAAGAAGAAATCTGCAATAAGGAAGACAGAGATCAGAAGAAACCACTAGTAGCAAAGAATGTAATAAATACAAAGACCCCTGAATATGTAAAATTTGGAAACCATCAAAGGAGATTCTTCCCTCCAATGAAGAATGCCACCTGTTATGTCTGCCACAAGCTGGGACACATTGCTGCATATTGTCATGCAAGGAGGAGTAATTCAAACCAACAAAAGATGCAAACATTGAAGAGACTGCCTCAAGCAAACAAATGGAAGAGACAACCTTACATCAGGTATGCAAATAACTTCTATGGTTACTGCTTTTATTGTAAGGAATTTGGTCATAAAATCATTGAGTGTAGAAAGTATGGACAAAGATTGATGTTTAACACCTCAAGGAGGTTTATGATTCAAAGAAATTTTGTTCATACTCATAACTCTGCAAAAATTATGATCAAATGTTGTGTATGCAATCAAGTTGGACATATACCTTCCAAATGTCCTCTAAGAAAATGTATTCCATCATCCCACAAAAGATACCAAACAAAAGGGTGCTTCCAGTGGATAAAGAAGGAGAATAAATGTGACCTGGCCCTAACTGCTCAAGACCTGAAAAGCCAGTGGTACCTGGACAGTGGCTGCTCAAAACATATGACTGGAGACAAAAGAAAGTTTATAACTCTTGATGAAAAGAAATCTGGCAATGTTACTTTTGGCAATGATAAATCAGGTAAGATCAAGGGAAAAGGCTCAGTCAGCATAGATAATGGAAGAGGAAAGGCCCAAGATGTACTATTTGTAGATGGGTTGAAAGAAAATTTACTGAGTGTCAGTCAGATGTGTGACAAAGGCTGTGAAGTTCTCTTTAGAGCACAAGATTGTGAAGTCAGATCAAGCACAACAGGAAAGACTCTGCTCAAAGGTGTTCGAATAGAGAGTAATGTTTACATAGTAAAAGAGGAGGATGAAGCCTGCCATCTTAGAAAACTTGAGGAGTCATGGTTATGGCATATGAGATTGGGACATCTCAGCTTCGACCATATCATCAGACTGAGCAAGAAGAAATATGTCAGAGATATGCCAGAAATAAAAAGGCCTTCAAATACCATATGAAAATCTTGTCAATTGGGGAATAGACTCGCACATCCTTTAGATCTAAAGATGAGCTATCAACAAGAAGATCACTCCAGCTTGTGCACATGGACCTGTGTGGACCTGCTAGAACTAAGACACCAAGTGGAGAATCCTACTTCATGCTAATAATAGATGATTTCTCCAGAATGACATGGGTTTCTTTTCTCAAGAACAAATCAGAAGCACTGGAAAAGTTTAAGACATTCAAAGCATTGGCAAAAAATCAAAATGGATGCAAGCTAAAAAGTATCAGATCAGATAGAGGAGGAGAATTCGCAGATTATGACTTTGTAGACCTATGTAATGAACATGGAATAAAGAAACAATTTACCATTGCAGGGGCACCTCAGCAGAATGGAGTAGCATAGAGACAAAATAGGTCTGTACAACAAATGGCCAGAGCTATGATGCAAGAGAGTAACATTACTCAAACCTTTTGGGCAGAAGCTGTACACACAACAGTACATATTCTAAACAAAGCTCATTTAAGACCTAACAGTGATAAGACACCTTATGAGCTATGGCATGGTAAACCTACATCAATCAAGCACTTTAGAGTCTTTGGCAGCAAGTGCTACATAAATAATAATGATGAAAATCTAAGGAAGTTTGATGCAAGAGCAGATGAAGGAATAATCTTAGCATATGCATCCAAGAGTAAAGGATACATATGCTACAACAAGGCTCTTCGAAAAATTGTAGAAAGTATTGATGTAATATTTGATGAAGAACTTCCAAACAAGACAAGAGATATAGATTGCAGCAGCCATCCTGAAAATCATGAAGAAGAGGACCAAGATGATGAAGAAACAAGCAAAACATCATAAAATGCTGAACTGAACTTAAAAACCCCCTCAAGATACACTCAAAAGAACCATCTAGAAGATCAAATCATAGGAGACAAGAGTGTAGGAGTGCAAACAAGAAGGCAACTAACTGAACAGACAGAAGAAGTATACATAGCAATGTTATCACAAATAGAGCCAAAGAAGTTTGAAGAAGCCAGCAAGGAAAAGTATTGGGTAAAAGCAATGAATGAAGAATTAGACCAAATTGAGAAGAACAATACCTGGGAACCAGTTCCTAGACCAATTGAGAAGAATATCATTGGTTCAAAATGGGTATTCAAAAACAAAATGAATGAGAAAGGACAAGTAATTAGGAATAAAGCCAGGCTGGTCTGCAAAGGATACTCACAAATTGAAGGACTTGATTATGAAGAAACATTTGCCCCTGTAGCCAGAATGGAAGCTATCAGAATGTTCCTGGCATTTGCATGCTCCCAAGACTTCAAGGTATATCAAATGGATGTAAAGTCTGCTTTTCTTAATGGAGATATAGAAGAAGAAGTGTACATGGAACAACCAGAAGGCTTTTCATTGACAGATAAAGAAGACTATGTATGCAGACTGAAGAAGGCCCTATATGGACTGAAACAGGCTCCTCATGCTTGGTACTCAAGATTGGATAAATATTTGCAAAAACAGGGTTTTAAGAGAGGTGGAGTAGACAACAATCTATACATAAAAGCCCATGAAAATGAACTCCTGATTGTTGTAGTGTATGTTGATGACATTATGTTTGGAAGCAACAAAGATGAACTAGCAAAAGGGTTTGCTGATGAGATGAAAACAGAGTTTGAAATGTCTATGATTGGAGCACTCAGTTTCTACTTGGGACTGCAAATTCAACAAAAGAACACAGGCACCTTCATCTCTCAGGAAAAATACTTAAAAGAAATGCTAAAAAAATTCAAGATGGAGGACTGCAAACCTGTGACAACACCCATGATCACGGGATGCAAGTTGTGTGTTGATGATGGGACTACAGATGTAGATCAAAAACTCTACGGATCCATGATAGGAAGCCTGCTATATTTGACAGCATCAAAACCAGACATCATGCTAGCAGTAGGACTAGTGGCAAGATATCAAGCAGCACCTAAACAAAACCATCTTTTGTCAGTAAAAAGAATACTCAGATATCTACAAGGAACAACACAGTATCGACTTTGGTATCCTAAAGGCAAAAGCTTCACTTTAACAACATACACAGATGCAGATTGGGCCAGTTGTGTTGATGACAGGAAAAGTACAAGTGGAGGTGCTTTCTATCGAGGAGAAACTCTGGTGGCATGGTTAAGCAAGAAGCAAACATGCATCTCTCTGTCTACAGCTGAAGTAGAATATATAGCAGCAACAACATGTTGTACATAAGTCATGTGGATGAAGAAATATCTTCAAGACATGAAGGTAAGCATTGATGAACCTATCTCAATCAAATGTGATAATACAAGTGCTATAAGTATATCTAAAAATCCTGTAATTCACTCAAAAACTAAACATATTCCAATCAAGTATCGTTTCCTCCGAGAACAAGTGGCTCAGCAGATAGTAAAGCTGGAATATGTACCAACAAAAGAACAGACAGAAGATATATTTACCAAACCTCTTGCTAGAGAACCATTTCAATAATTGAGAGATAAACTAGGGGTAGTATCTGTAGATGCTACTCTCTGATATAAAGGGAAAACACAATTTCAGGGGAGAACAAAAACGAAAATATCATTCAAGGAGGAGAACAGTCAGCAAGGAAAGCATGAATCAGGTCCTCGGGATCAAAGGATTAAGGCAAAAGAACACCAAGTTATTATCCTAGAGCTATCTACATTATTAAAGCATCAAAAGGTCAATTACATAGCAAAAGGGCCAGTATTGTGCTCTGAAACATTATATTAAGAATTTGAAACATAAAAGACAAGTAGTGATTATCATTTGAAGCCTCTCAACATTTTAGTTGCTGAATCCAATCATACATCTCTGACTAGATAAAGCTGATACAATGTATTCTATGAAGTATCATTATTCTCACTTTTAGCTCTATACAAGTGAAAGAACTTTATCAATGTATAGTATATATTCAAATTCGATAATCCTCAAAGTGTTATCTCAACAAGTCTTATACATCACTATGGAGCAACATGGTATAAAGTCAGCAGAAGAGGGCCTAAACATAACTCAGAGAGAGGAAATGCAAAAATCAACCCTTTTCCATTGATGTCAAAGGGGGAGGAAGAGCAAACAACAGGAGAAAGAGCAGGCAAAAAGAGAAAATGTATTGCCATCAATGCCAAAGGGTGAGATTGTTGGAAATGTTGTCATTGATGGCAAAGGAGGTAGCAGATGCAGAGACAGGAACAGTTACAAGGAGACAAAGACAGACAATGGAGGCAGCAAAGAGGAAATGAATATAAAGGAGAAAGGCATAGGCAGAGGAAGCAAATACGGAGATAGAGCCGTTATCACAACAGTAGAGGCAGAGGCGCAGGCGATGTATAATATATGAGTCACAGAAATTATTCAAGAATATGTATATATATATATATATATATATATATATATATATATATATATATATATATATATATATATATATATATATATATATATATATATATATATATATATATATATATATATATATATATATATATATGTATGTATATATATACATATATATATATTCGTAGAATCTTTTATACACCAAGCATATACATATATAACATTCCTATTTCTTTATATCTAAAAATACAGAACAATGAGATTAGATAAGGCTTGAATCACTATATTCACTGCTGAATACAATGAATTATCCCTATTTTCAAATGTATATAATTGTATTCGATTGACATGGAGGTTGTATATATGGTAGAATTGTGCATTATATATATGGCAGGACCATGTTGAAATTCCAGAGACCAAGGCCACTTATAATGGAGCAGAACCATAGTTGTAAATTCATTCGAATAATCCCTGTGCATTTAACCCCACTCATAGAATAACCCTGCGTGAAACCGTGGTCACTTAACTTTGTTTTATGATAATAGAATTCCCGATTTTTGTTCGTGTTAATTGAATTCCTCAACCGGAGATTAAACCCGGAGTTAATAAATGAGAATATACATAGGAGAGCGCAAACCAGATGTACAATCGCGGTCAATCACTGTAGCAAAACCGCGAGCGGGTTTACAAGGTGGCTTTCCCCTCTTCGCACCGCTTTAGGCGAGTAAGCGGTAATCTTTGGTTGGGCAGCGATTCCATAGGATTGTTGACATGTGGCATAGGCGAGGTTGAAAACCGCCCGTTAAAGTTCGTCGATCGCTCATTATCATTCGCGCATGTTGGTCAAGCGATATCCATCGGATTGCATGAGGTAAATCATAACATAACAGAACATAGCTGATATCTAGAGTAAATCAGCAAACATTCAGTTTGATAAATTGAGGAAGTTGGAGCTTCCCTATCAAGTTGCAGCTTGATAGCTGTCAGTTGTAGTTGAGTAAGGTTGAAGCCTCTTGTAGGTTGGTGCCTGCAGAAAATTGAAGGGAGTTGGTGCTTCCTTGCAAGTTGTAGCTTGCATAATTGAGGTTGGAGCCTCCTGTAGGTTGGTGCCTGCAGAAAAACAGTGGTGAGAGGGATTTGGAGATTTCCTTTGCATCAAAACAATAATAAGATGTTTTTTTCTCCCTTTATGGGTTTCCACTTATATTTGGTGTCTCTGTGCATGATATTTATGTATTGATCTGATATGTATCATCCGCTTAATACCTGATGCTCTCATATTAAGTCTACTGCTATATTATACTAACACTTGTTGCTTACATTCTAAGATTACTCACACATTAAATTGGATATGAAATGAAGGTGTAAATAAGTTTAATGAAAAGTTATAAAAGATCAGGAATGTGTTAAACTGATTCACCCCCCCCTCTCAGTTTAACTAAAGGTTCAACACTGATACCACTTGACATGTATAGGCTGGCTACACCAATTGTATCCCAATAACCGAGGACAAAATAAGACCCACAAGCACAAATATGTGTTATATAATTCAATTCTGGAAATTCAGAAATTAATTTAAAGTGTGCAATCAAAATTGGAATGGATAATTCCTTCACAAATTCCATACAGGGATTCCTCACACCTTCTAATCCCTTTGCTAACCTCAACTAACTCAAATTTGATTCAAATTATCAATGGAATAACCAACATGCCAAAAATTACTTTCAAATCCTCATATGAAGCCCTAAAAGCTCCTTGTTATAGGCACTCGAAAATATTTTCTTAGCACTCCTGTAGGTGCCAGAAAATAATTTCGTAGTGCTTCCAAAAAATTATCATTTCGAATTCTAAGAAGATGAAATGACTCAGCCTTTCTCCCAACTGACTTTACATGACCTTGAGTCACTCCTTAAGACCACACATAGCCTCGTACAACTTTCTTCTGTAGATTTACCTCTAACTCACACTTACCAAATCTGAAAGGTTTTGGAAAACATACAAAACATGTTCTCTAGTTTTATGTTGTAATAACACATCAATCACGAACAGAAAACACGTAGCCACTATTCACACAATTCTTATACGAAATTTACTACAAGAATCCAACAAAGCCACATGGAAAAACTCACCATATAATTTACCAATGGAACCAACCAAAGAGGTATTAACGAAAGTACTTTATTTTTCTCTAACAACACTCAAATTAAACTTAGACACACAACAGTCACTCCATGGTGGATTTGGAAACAACTACAATGAAATCCCAAGGTGCATGACAAAAGCACACAACAGTTAAGTCATTATATCTTAACATCAATCGATTCATTGGATTACAGGGTCTCACAATGGTACACCAATAACACATTGTTTCTACAATGCATATGTGACATTACCATATACCATCGGTGATTCCACACACCCTAGAATCACAAGCCCACATTCTAAATAATTTAGCAAACACTACGACTACCATGTGAAGCTATAGCTTCACACACTGAGGTAAATACATATTGAGCTCCAAATACACTTGAACAAGGAATTTCTCTTGTCCCTAAGGTTTACAGTCACCACATTTCTTGACACAACCATGACATCTCTCAATACATTCATATTCTCACTAAAAATTGACTCAACAAGTTCAACCCTAAACACATCGAATTAACATAACAAAAATATTGAACTAAACATCTAGAGAGGCATGAAAAAAAAAATTCATTAATCAAATCTAGACATATATTAAACTAGCCATAATGTACAATGTGGGCATGTGCAACCCATCCCTCAACCTTTTTCACTCCTCCTAGCACTAGAGCTTCTCCTCTCCACCTCTATTGCACTTCTTCATGTTGCACACACTCTCTTCTTGGATACTCTTCCTCTATAAAAGGAAAGCTACATGTGACAACTAGGAGTCACAAGTGATGGTTCATTCTCCTTCTCACAAATTATGGAAAAAATTACATTTACATCAGGAAATAATTCCTCTAAATAAGAAAAACTCATTTCCTAATAAATAGCTACAAAAAATTTAAAATCTTTCCCAATGTCATCATGTGACCATCCCATTAAGTTGGCAAGCCTTGGCCCATTCTTCCTTGAACTTTATGCTCCATCTATGCACCTGCATCAGACTAGCAAGAAACCTTTCAAATTTGGAGACAAAGGAAAGGGGAATTTTAAAGAAAAAGTAAAAAAGAATGCTACTATCAAGAAAGAGGGAGAGAAACTTACCTGTAAGCATTGTTCAAAAGAAAGTCGTGATGAAGACCGATGTTGGAAATTACATCCAGAAATGAGACCAAAGAAGTTCAATAACAAGGGGAAACAAAAGAGTGACTTCTAAAAATCAACAAGATCTAGGATCTAATTCAGGTGATGAAACCAAAATCATAGCCATGGGAATGAAAGTTATAGCCTCTAATGCAAGTACTAGTTCTTCTAGTAAGCTTATAGAATCTCAAAATGATAAATAAAGAAGTGAGGTTTTTCATATCATGGTAATTACAAAACATACAAAATTTGATACATTGTTTTATAGTGGATACCAAGTCAATCAATTGTCAAGAAACTTAATCTAGAAACTACATGTCATACTAAACGTTACCCTTTGGGTTGGGTATGTGATGGTGCCAAATTACAAGTGACAAGAAAATGTAAACTTAAATTCGCCATCACTGCTAATTTTATAGATGAGGTAGAGCTTGATGTTGTACCACTTGATATTTGCAGGATTCTTTTAGGGAGTCCATACTTGTATAATCGAAAATCCATATTCTATCATCCTGAGAACAAATATCATATTTTTAAAGATGGAATTGAGTATATTGCTAGAGAACATCGCAAGAAGATGAACTTATCTCTTATTAGTGTTAGTAAGATGAAAAAAGTTGTAAATGCTACTAAGAATTTTGTGTTGTTGATGATTAAAGCCAAATATCCTACTGAATCGAAAGATTTCACAAGATGTGATTTTAAACTCAAGCATGAATTGGTTGAAAATTTTAATACTTATGAAAAGATGTTTCAGGAACCTAAATTTTTGCCTCCAAAAAGAGGAATCCACTTGCATCAAGATGCACCACTTCCAAATATTGGAATGTATAGAATGCCAATTTTGTATAATGCGGAGATCAAAAAGAAAATTGAAGTGCTGCTTGACAAAGGGGTCAGTATGCCTAACACATCTCCTTATGGGTCTCCTATTGTTTTTTTTCCAAAGAAATATGGTACATGGCACATGTGTGTGTATCTCCAAGCTTTGAACAAGATAATGGTAAAGAATCGCTATCCTCTTCCTGACATTGATGATTTTCTAGATTAGTTAAATGAAGTTGTTTACTTTACTAATTTAGATTTGAGAAGCGGTTATCATCAGATAAGGATTTATGAATATGATATTTGGAAAAATGCTTTTAAGACAAAACAAGGTTGATTTGAATGGTCAGTTATGTCATTTGGGCTTTACAATGTACCTGCAACATTCATGAGAGTTATGAATGATGTGTTGTGACCATTCCTTGATGGTTTTTTCATAGTCTACTTATATGATATTCTAATTTTCAGTAAGACTTGTGAAGAGCACGTCAAGCATGTGAGATAAGTTCTAGACGTCTTGAAAAATGAGAAGTTTTATTTGAAAATGTCTAATTGTGAATTTGGGAAAACCCCTTTGATTTGTTTGGGTAATATTGTAGGAGGGGGTGAATTGAATATTGATCCCTTAAAAGTTGATGCAATTGTGAATTGGCCTAAATAAAAAAATGTAACAAAATTTATGAGATTTTTGGGAGAAACCCAATATTGGAGAAAATTTATTGCTAACTTTTCACTCATTGAAACATCATTACATGCTTTAAAAAGTGTGAAATAGGTCTTTCAATGGGGTGGAAAGCAGCAAAAAACCTTCGACACTTTGAAATAAAAAATCATTACAACACGAGTTCTAACACTTCCAAATCTTAAGAAGCCATTTGAAATTCAAACCGATGTTATCGAATATGTTATGGAAGCAGTTTTGATGCAGCATAGTAAGGCAACATGTTATCATTCTGAAACCTTTACCAATTTCGTAATTAACTATCCAAGTCATGATAAAGAGTTGTATGCTTTGGTATAAAGCATGAAGAAATGGAAGAATTATTTGATGGGTAAATAAATGATTATTCATACTCACCATCAACCTTTGCAAAATTTACAATCGCAAACCAAGCTACAACAAGCTAGACATTTCAGGTGGATGGGATTCCTACAACAGTTGTCTTTGGTAATCGGGTATAAGAAAGGTATATACAACGAAGTTGCAGGTTATCAAGGCCCATTTTTAATCCATTTGTTATTCTTAATCATAAATCAGTCATGCATGAAAGTTATATTGAATAATATGCTCAAGATGATGATTTTAAAGACGTTTATGCAACTTTGAGTCAAGGAAATCATGTTGAAAAGTTGGATTATCATGTTCATAACAAGTTGTTGTATCATCTTGACAAGTTATGTGTTCCACAGGGTGAAAGAATCAATTTCATAAGGGAAGCCCACACTTCGCTTATTGCTAGTAGCTTTTGTGTAGCAAAAATAATTGCTCAAATTTAGAGGTAGTGCTATTGGCCTCACATGAATGAAAATATTTTAAGATATGTAAAAGGATGGTCCATGTGTGCTACTAGTAAGCCAAACAATAGGAAATTAGGTTTGTAAACTCCACTTCCTATTCCTTCTTGTCCTTGGGAAAGTATTTCTATGTATTTTGTTCAGGGGCTACCAATGTCTAGGATAGGTCATGCTTATCTATATGTTGTTGTGGATCATTTCAACAAAATGTGCATGTTGATGCCATGTAAGAAATAAGTTATAGTTGAACAGACTGCAAATATATTATTGAAAAATGTATGGGTTCACTTTGGGTTACCCACCTCTATTATTTCTAACCGAGGTTCTCGATTTGTTGGTAATTTTTTGTCAATTTTATGGGAACTCATAGACACAATGTTGAAGAAGAGCACCACATTTCATCCACAAATCGACGACTAGAAAGAAGTAGTGAATAGAAAAATAGTGCATCTCCTTCGAGGATATTGTGGTAAGCATCCTAAAATTGGGGATGTGTATTTTCATTACATCTAGCATTCCGACAATCGTGCCAATCATTTATCTACACAAGTATCTCTATTTGAAGCTTATTTGGGATATTTGCTAAAGTATCCTTTGGATTTCATCTTTGGTAAATATATTGCAGTAAATGGACATAGTGATATGGAAAAATCCAAGCATTTCATTGAACAAATTCAGCTAGTACATCAAAGGGTACAAGAACAACTAGAGAAAAGCAAAGTTAAGTACAAAAAAAGACATAAAAAGCATCAGGTTTATCATGATTTCCAAGTGGGAGATAAAGTTTGGAAATCAACAAGGAAAGAATACAAGGTGAAGGTAAAAATCTCAAGCCAATAAGATATGGTCCTTTCAAAATCTTAGAGAAGATTGGTAACGAGGATTTTCGATTAGATTTGCCACCTTTCATACAAATTTATTCTGTTGGGAATGCGGAAAAATTGAGATTGTATGAGCCTATAATGATTGATGATCAAGAAAATAATGTTCAGATTCCATCTATAGAATATTTTTCTCCTAAATATTTAAATGAGTTGGAGGAAGACTCAATTCTTGGCAGGAGGATAAAGACTTTACGCAAAGGCAATGTGGAGTACCTTCGAGTGGGGCTAAAAGGTACCAATCCAAGTAAATCAAGGTGTATTAAAATTTGGAAAGTGGGGGAGTTGTTCCCTCACTTACTTACTAAGTAGAATAAACTTTTAGTGGTCTAAAATCTTCCAGTGGGGAGGAATGATCCAAGGTATAAAAAATATGCTTAAAAATGAAAATACTCAAAATATATTGAAACTAGATCCAAATCATAGATATCGTTGTTCTGATTCCAATGACACTTGAATCGCCTAAATCTGGCATCATATGAGGAAGTTATCACATTGTGAAGTTTTTGGCAAAAAAAAAAAAGATAACTTGTAGCATTGACTGGGTAGTGTACGGATGCCACATGGAAGTTCGTAGGCTGACTTGGTGCTTATGTTAGCATGATGAATTTGTATTATGGAGCCAATCAAGACATGACACGCGACTCAGTCATACAAAGAAAAATAGCATGACTTGATTAGTTAGAGGTGATTTGGTTTGGGCCAATCACAGAGTGACGTGTGGCCCAATCACAAGGCACCACATAACACTCTAGATGAGGAAAACAATTTGGTTATGCATTGGGTGAGCTTCTGCAGGGTTCACCCCATGACCTCCATCTTACCAACCAAAAATTCTACCATTGTGTCGCATTGTTTCTTGTTATTATATAATTGGTTATTAATAAATAGTACCGTTGGAGCAGTTTGGGGGGGCGGGGGGGGGCATGATGGCGGGCTCGATCGACCGACCCAACCCCAAGTCATATGTATTACATTGTGACTATGGCAAATGGCAAGAGGGGTGGGGAGCATGACCCCAACCCTTGGTTCGATTAATTTATTGTGACCAATGATGGAAGAATCAAGAGGGGCAGGCATGTGGCACCCTGCCTACACCCAACCTACGGTTCGATTAACAATAGACAAACAGGAGCGGGGATGACAGGGCATGTGGTCTATGGCACACACCCCATGGTCATATTACCACTGCATGACTGACCGAAGGGTGGAGAAAAAGGGGCGTCATAGATTATGTTCAACTAATCATTCAAAAAATTGCACCTAACACAACAGGTTTCAGGAGATGAATGTGTCACCTGTAATTGCTAAAATTTCACCTCGCAAGGCTACCAAAAATAAATTTTGTTTCCATTTTTGATAGAGGGTTGAATTTTTAAAACAATTAGCACAAAAATGGAGAAGGAGGCCTAACTTGGCCATTTTGCAGCCCTTTAGAGCCTAAGAAGAGCCTACACAGGGGTTTTTGGGTGTTCTGGACATAGTGGCAGTGCTATTTTTGAAATTTTTGCATTGAGTGTTGATGTAATTCCAGATTTGAGCATCTAATGTAAAGTTCAACCATTGGAAACTAGACTTAGAGATGCAACCCAAGAGGGGTGAACTTCGTCATCAAATTGTTGTTTTGTGATGCTCCTTGTTGCCTATTTTTCACTATTAAAATATGTAAAATTTAACTTAGTTTGTACATTTTTCAATATCGATCCATTTCCCATAAGACATAAACTAGCTTGGAAAACTTTATATGAAACATTCAATTTTAATTTAAGATCAAGTAGGGATCCAAAATTATTCCTAATAGCAGATCCACTTTTGTCACATAAAATTAACAATAACTACAAACACCTCAATTAATAACACAAGTGAATTCCATAAAATGAATTAACTCCTACATAACCACAATGAAATTCTAGACCGGGGGGGGGGGCGGGGTGTTAGCTTGCTCAAATGGGATCCAGATAACAGAAAAATTGAGAAATGCGTGATGATAGCTCCAAACCGTAACAAACAACAAAAAATACAAAATACACAAGAACCCATAGTAGAAGAGAGAACTTAAAGTTAGGGTCTCCAAACAAAATCCACCATTAAGAGGCTCCAAATTGAGACCTCCCTTTAACAGACCTCAAGAATAGAAAAAAAATGATCAAGATCGAACCATTTACTAGCCCGTGGAAGTGCTGACATTCCAACCCTAGTAGAAGGTTAGTCCAGAAGAGTTGAGATGAGTCAGCTACACAAACCACCTCGTTACACTAAATACCCTATGTAGGAACCCTATGTTGGCACCTCAACACCCGTTGATCGATAATTCTCCATGCAACTATATTACCAAGACACCTATCAATAGTCACCCCCTTTAGTAGGGGTTTGCATCAATATTTATCTAGATATTTCGATCCACTCCCTCTACAAAATACAACTGCTTCATCCAAGAAAAAATTGATAACGTCCCATATATCTAGTGACCTCTGCCTGACTGCCGAAGTTTCCAAGTGAGCAAAGGGAATTTTTTATTCCACCGACAGGCTGGAAGCATATTCTTTGTTCCTTCAATGGTAATCCCGACACAACATCATTGTACTCAAGAGCTAGTGAATGGCCTAGGCAAGAATGTTGTGTGAGCTGAAATCAGGTTGGGATGAGTGAGCCACACCACCACCCCTATTAACTATAATGGGTGGAGGCAAGTGGAAAGTGCCCCTCCCAATATATATTGCATAGTTGATTTTCTCCCTGATCGGGGATCATGTAAAAAAAATTAGTGTGTCACTTCTACCTCAATTTTATGTCAAAAAAGTGTATGTATTGTCACATTAGAATTTTCTTGCATCAATATGGGTGTTGATATTTCATAACTAGTGTCATACTTGTTATGTGCATCTTACTAATGTTCTAATAGTGTCAAAATATGAAACAATAGACTCCTTCTTGTGTCATATTACATTATTTGTGTGCCATATTAGGTCATACTTGCACCGTTACTATCCTTTTTACATTGTATTAGTGTCATATTCAAGTTTTGCATCAAATTAACATAACACGTGCATCAAAATTACATCATACCATGCCACAAGTGCATCATATTCAATTTAATTATGTCAAACATGAGTTGTATTAGTGATGAATATGCATAATTCTACTTTAAATGATGCAATATAATAATTATTAATATTTTAATTCTTATTGATTAATAAATTATTTTTATTTAAATAATTATTTGAATAAATAAATAAATAAATTACTAATAATAACATTTAATTTAGTTATTAATTGAAATTTTGTTTTTTTTATTAATTTAATTATTTAGATTTTTTTAATTACTATTTTAATATATTTAAATTTTGATAAGATTAATGCTCAATGTAAGTCTATTTTACCACACTGAATTTGAGAGGCAAAACTTGAGAGGAAAAACAATGTATACATAAATGCAATACCCCTTTAACATTTAGTTTGAACAAAAGATATATATTCATAATGTAATTAAGAAATTTTATTTATTAATATTAATTTAAATACAAACCATAGGAAAAGAAAAGCATATATTTATAAATAAAATGAAGAAATTTTAAAATAAATCATAAAATAACTATGTGACTTTTTACATACAAACAAATGGTCCATTCACAGAGTAGGAAAATGTCAACTTTCTTTACAAATTGATTGAAGAACTATATGCCCATAAAAAGAAATAAAATGAATTTGACACCACAAGTTGAATGAGTTAGTGTCAATTCCCACTAATGCTCATGATAACCATTCTATAAACACATAACAAAAGAAAGATTAGTTTAGTAAAATAAAATTGCTAATGCCTAAAGCGATAATAAAAACATAACACTAGAAAGATTAGTTTAGTAAAATGAAAATTGCTAGTGCTTTAAGCGATAATAAAATGCATACAGGTTAAATATTTGTCAATGCCCTTTTCTTCCTCCAAGTTATTCTCGTCATCATCATTTTTGGAAGAATACAATATATTTTTGTTAATCAATGAATGAATCCAATTATATATAAGTTGAAAATAAACACTATTTGTATGTAATAATAGAAAACCATATTTAACATTATATTAATCTACTATATCAATATAATAAATAAGATTTTATTGATAAACTTACAAGTCACCCTCTCATGAAGAACCTTTCAACTTGTATCAAAGAATATGTAATTATTATTTTTCTTGAAACTATTTATATATTTATACCTAAGAAAAATTATAAGGTTACTTAAGTCAATTAATGTCCAAGGAATGAACATGAAATTAGGTTAATGGTACTAAAATATTACAATAGAGATGGATAACATGTTAAAATCATATCAAATTAAATAATTGGGAGCATACCAAAATCAAAACCGAGAACCATATATTATTTATCACTTTATTGATCTTTTGCTTTGGTTTCATAGGGTCCACTCGTTGTGCCTTCTTTTTATTAGTGATCCTATTGGTATTTAAGAAATCCTTAAGAATTTTTTTAGATACATTTATTCAAAGATCAAATTCTCTTTGTTTTACGTGAATTTTCCTTCTCGTCAACCTTGTGATGTTAACAATGACTTTGTTCAAAATCAAATCATGCCAATGTTGCTTTTAATCCCATGATGATAAATAATGAAATATAAAAGGTGAAGGATTGGAAATATGAGTTCGTATGAGACTTTCTGGGAGCATTTTAAGCCATCCAACAACATTTTTTGGAGTATTTTTTTTTGCTTTAGCTCTGCATCTTTTCTTCATATTTTAAACAGAGAATTTTCCAATGTCACACAAATTACCTCAATAAATGTCCATATGCAAAATTTATTCCACTCAAAATTTGACATTCTTATTTTCACCACCATAATTCGAGAGGACGTTACATAGATTATGGTGAAGAAGACTCTAGAAGAGTTCATATTGTAATTGGATAAGAGTTAAGGGGTTCAAACCTAACCACTAGTAGGTTATTGGACACTGTTATAACGAGACCACTAAGAGAAAAATGGGTTCCGTTTTTTTTATTCCATTTTTATTCATATTCAAGCATTGTAGCCAAGAGCGATATGAGAGAGCACATAGAGAGGATCTGTGCATTGTAGTAGCCCACGGGACGTAGGCCATACTTCTTTGTACCCATAACCATTTTTAATTTAGATAAAGATAGCAAAGTGAGCTCACTTTCCAGCTCAATTTTCTTATTAAAGGGTTTCATAGCATATATTTTGTGTCAGTTGTAGTTTCTGATTTTTTATTTCGTTGTTCTCTATTTTATACATAACTTATATGCATACAAAATAAACAATGATATAGATATCCATAAATTTAAAGATAATTATAGCATGGATTTCAGTTTTTTATGTATAATTTATCAGATCTATTATGACGAAATTTTTAGTGGAGTATCCACATTCGTTTGCATATCATATTGGTGTTGAGCCAATTAAATGTTCCTAAAGGACCAACTAACCACTACATATTAGATTGTCAACCCGGTGTCTCCTCTTTCTATTTCAAAGTCATCCACACAATTTATGCAAGAGAAATGTTGGTATGACTAATCACTATTTTTTTAATAGAAAGTGAAATTGCAATGATAAAGGAATCAACTCATAAAAAATTATAACTTTTCTTCTAAATAAACCAAACCATTCGAAGCATCAAATCATAAATACTTTCTACAGGAAACAACGAAAGAAAACTACCAAGTACTTAGTTGTTACCTGGGAAACAACTATAAAAGAAAATAAAAAACACTACATAACTATATTACCGAAAGGAATTTTCTATAATAAACAACACAAAGTCAAGAAATTAAATAATCATATTATAATCTATAAGAAACAACAATGAAGTAACAAAAATCCCAAATGAATTATCTAAGATAAATCCAATTATGCAACAACCACAATAAATTCTATTTAAAATAGAACATGCAATCTAATAAGTGATTTAACTAATAGGTGATTGTAAATTAAAAACGATCAAGGAAATAAATGACCGAAGAGAAAGAACAAAACACAATTTTAATAATACAGATGAAGACAACATTGCTTCCAGGATCAGGCCCAAACACCAGGAAACAAATTGTCTTATAAAAGGACTCAGGACAATAGATTAACTTCGGATAACAAAAGCTTTCATTGAATTATGGAATATCGAATAAAATCAATATATTCTCAAGTTCACAACTTATGTCAACAATATTACATCAAAACAACCTCTATCGGGGCTCAATTCCTAGTCTTTATACTGTAACTGTAGAGGATAAGAAAAGCAAATATATTTTTGATAAAAGAAATCCTTAGAATCTTCTCATTTAAAGTTACAAAAAATCTTAATATTTTCCGGATAATAAAGTTAGAAGCTTATCCTTAACCAATTTTCTCCAAATAGGAATCAAATCCATTCAACTAGCTATGATTGGTCATAACAACATCAAGCTATCTTATCTTCTATGATAGATATAAGGAATAACATCAGATGCCAACTCATTGATACATTCCTATTCAAAATAAGGATCGAATTGTGAGAAAATAACACTTTTGTGATCGAATTAATTAATAAAATAAATAGAATAATAGAAATACATTAAATGCTTCTAGAATCTACATTACATAAATCATCATATACTAAATGCAAGAAAGGCTTAATAAAATAATATGAAAATTAAGAAACAAGGTAAGGATATTATAACATTTATGAGGCCCAACTTCACCCCCAAAATAACCTTTTTCATGACCTCATGCAAACAAATTATTAACATGCAAGGAAGTTAAGGATTAAGCCTTGTAAGATTCTTCTCCTCTATCTCTGAATCCATTCCTACTTCTGAGTTCCTGAAAGGCCACATACTTACCTACCTCTGATAAATCATAGTCATATTTATAGTAGGACTCATGGCACCAGATCATGGGACATTTATACCTACACCCTATCCAATTGATACCTTTTCCCAATACCATGTTAACATAGTACTGCACCCTAGTCATAGCATGTTGGAAATTATGGAAGCCAGAGGGTGCTATATTTTTGGCCTCTTTGGGTAATGCCTTCCATATTACTCTAGCCCTATCAATAACCTCACCTCTGATATCTTCCAGGTAGTCAAGATCTGAATGTAGGAAATCATTATGAATCTGTGAAAGCCTAGATGCAACACAGGGTTTTTCTATGAAACTACCATGACGAATAAGTGTATGGAAATGGTTCTAAGGCTCTCCTTTTACCCAAATATCACTACAAGGAAAATACCCTCTAGCGGAGGTTATAAAGGAGGTTTTTAGTCTTATAAAATTGCCAAAATTGTCAAAAAAAAAAATTCTACAACATCCGTTTATGGTTACGGAGGTTTTGGTAGAGCTTTTTACAAAAATTCAACACAACTAAAAAAACTGGGCAGCCAGAGGTTATTACGGATGTTTTTTTCATTGGTGCGCTACTAAGGTTTCAACACACCGATGCGTGTCATCTAGACGGTGGCCCCAGGGCAGTCGAAGGTGCATGCACCGGGCCGTCAAGGTATAAAATCAGACCGGGCACAGTGTTGGTGATACAATGCATGGGGCCATTATAATTGGTATTGGGATTTGTGCGGTGTCTATATGTCGTCTCAACACACTGATACGTAGAATTTTTGAAACGCACTGGTGCGCCGTATCAGAAAAACACACAAAAATTGATAATTGGTATTGGTATTTATGCGGTGCCCATACATCGTACAAATGCATCGATGCGTAGTCTCACATAAACACACCAGTGCGCAGTATCGCACATACACACTGGGAAGTTTAATTGGTTTTGGTATTTGTGCGGTGCCCATAGGTCGTTGAAACACACCGGTGCACTGCAGCATACAAATGCACCGGTGTACAATAACTGACACACACCAGTGTTCATTTTGCATTTTTTAGAAACATCGACTTGTGACAGTGCAATTATTGTGATTTTAAAAAATTCATTATTCATCAAAAGTTGACACATCTTATAACAATATTCATATTAATTAAATTTTTATTAATTCATTTGAATGTGATGTTTGGATTAAGTTTTTATATCATATCATAATTATTGTGATTTTTTAAAATTAATTATTCATCAAAAGTCGGCACATATATATCTTATAACAATATTCATATGAATTAAATTTTTATTAGTGCATTTGAATGTGATGTTTGGATTAATTTGTTATATCATATCATCAAATTTCACATCTCTTCATTATAATATTTAATCATCCATAAATTTAATCAGTGGTGTTACATTTCATAGCAATAATGGAGAATGCAATAGAATAAATTAAAACACACACACACACATACACACACACACCCATATATAAAAGACAGTCTTTGTCATATAAAATGGGACAATTATTGATATCCCTTTGTCTTTCAATTGGGACACTATGTCCATTAAATTAAACAAAATGTCTGATTTTACAGACAAATATTTCAAAAAATACAATGCCTTGCTTTGATATCCAAACATAGTGATCATCATTCTTTGCTTGAATTGCTGTCACTGCTAGAGCTACTTCCATGACTTGGGTTATTTTCAGAAATGTTTTGTTCAAGGTGTTGATTGTTTCCTTCTTCTTCACCTTCCATCTACAAACATAAAAATAAACTGTAATGAGTGTATATACACTGGTGAGAATAATGAAAATTGCAATATTAAATAATATACATTAATGTAAATCGAAAACAAATGACGTACCATAGCAAAAATTGACTCATAAACTATACACATTCTTTCAAAACCATGTACCATGCCATCTTTTAAGATTTCATCTATTGGTGCAGTTCCATACTTTGTTTCTTGCAAGTTTTATACCCCATAACAAATCATATATTTAATATAAAAGTTTTTTTGTTCTATTAATTATAGACGAAGCTAAGTAAAACAAGATCGATAGATGCTTACAAATTCCACAATTAATTTCTAATATGCCAACATATACTCACAAACCATATTTAACCCAATCTCCATCAATTCATCTGATTGTTCTTCTTTGTATGTTAGCACCTGTTTGAAGACATTCAATGATGATTTTTATAAAACAAATTAAAAAATACCAAAATGAATTCTAGTTAAGTTGTTATAAGGAAGTAACAATTACTTACAAACTTAGATATCAACCATTTTCTTCCTTGTCATCCTGTTTTATGTGCTGAATGGGTTCCATTTTCTTTTTTTTTCTGCAAGAAAATACTTGAAAATTAATATTTAATGATAAATTGTTTATTTATTGTACCTAATGATCGAAAAATTAAATGATTACATATTACATTTGAAGCACGCTTTTGTTGAGATGGATCCTCCTGCGATGCAATTTTGTCCATTTCTTTGACCATCTCCTTGTACACCTTTTTGGACATTCCTACTGGCATATTTATGATATCATCTCGTTCATCTTTTGAGATTTTCATAATCTTCCTGAAAATGTAACATGACAATGAGCTATTTAATTTTTATATTGATATATGAAAAGTAATTATAACAAAAGTGATATTTATAAACAATTATAGACAAACATTTAAAGGAATATTACTTTTTCATTTCTTATTTTTTGTTGTTGTATGTTTTTGTTATTAAAAGTTTGACATGTCTCATTGACCAATTCTCTAGAAACTCTTCCTGTACTTTAGATAAATTTTGGTTCTCGGAATCGTTGGATTGATTTTTGTATTATAAGTGGAAATAACGTCTATACATTCGTTCCACTAGATCCCTCAAAATTTTGTAAAAAATTTCCCCCCTTTTGTTAACCTCCAACACCACTCCAGATGAGCTAAGGAGAAATTCATTTTCATTTGCATGTTCAATTTTTTTTCTTTTCTTAGAACAACATTCCTTTTCTTAGTTGTTGGTCCCTGTAGAACATTAAAAAGATGTGAATTAATATATTGTTTGACGTGCATGCTATCTAATAATTTTAAGTATATTATTAATGAAAAATAAAAAAATAAACTCATATTGGATCGATAGTATTTTTCATTCACTTGATTCATCCTTTTGCAAATTTTCCATCAAATTTTTACGCTCTTCTGGTCCTAGATAAAAAATAATCTGATCGATCTTTGTCATTTTGTGGCTCCGCATGATACACAATAAAAAATACATATTAGTTAAACTTACATATAGTTCAAAAATAATATTTTTTGTAAAGAATTTACAAAGAACTTGTCTTCTTTTGATATTATTGATGTGTTATCAGTATTTTTGTTATTTGATCTCTTTCTAGTCATTTATTTATCAATCTGAAACATTTACCATATCATTCATTAATATATTTATAAATAAATTGTCAAATTTTTAGGTAAAAAAAAAATCTGAAGAAACTGGTGTGCCATTCATGGTGTACGCATCGACGTCGGTGCGTGGGGGTCTTATAACTGCACCGCCCAAATAGTATAATAGACCGCATGGTGCTCTATTTCAACAAGGGGCACTGATGCGTTACATGTTAACCACTGCACCGATTAACACAGAGAAAACAATAAAAATAATTCAGTGTTAGTTTTTGTAGCATAAATGCCCCACGCAAACAAGGGACCACCATACGGTGCTCTCTATCAACTAGGAGACCTGGGATGGTGCGTTATATGTTACATTATGCATCGATTAACACAACAAAACATTTTTTTGTGAAACAACATGTTCGCGGTGCACCATAAACAAATAGCACACCGATGCCCTATTTTACATATGGCACACTGATTAAAATTTTTTATTTTTATTTTTTATTACGTAGTACTTTCGTAGTGCGATGTGAATATACAACGCACCAGTGCGCTAGGTTACACAGGGTGCACCGATAAAAAAAAATAAAAAATTCATGCAAGGGCCAACATGGATTGGGATCCGACAATGCAAGTCGTCTCGTGGGTTGAATGTCAGTCTTATCTTGATGATGAACCTTGGTAGTTGGTTCGAAACATCGATGGAAGAAAGAAACCCACTCAATGCGATGGATCAGGAAGAAATTTCATTACAAAATACAAACCCTATAAATCTAAAATGAAAAGCCCTAATTTTGAAATCACAGAAACAGGGAGAAGAAAGGGCAGAAACAAAAAGAATGAAGGGTTTATGGTAAAAGTGGATTTTTTTTTCTTTTGTTTCTCAAAATGAAAAACAAATTGAAATTTTTTTCTTACTTCGTAAGAAAAATACAGAAAAAAAGTAAAAAAAAAAATCAAATTTAATCACGAGATCGTTTGAAATTCTATGCTACAGGGTTTGAATCACCAGAGGTTTGGAATTCTGATTGTTTGAATATTTCTGTTCGAATGTATTTCACTGCTCCACGGTGCTCTCAGGCTCTCTTGCTCTAGGTATGTCTCTTGCAAATATCTGGCTGATTTTTTTTGCAAAAATAGTGAAATAATGAAAAGTGTTTAGTATTTAATTTTTTTTTATGAAATTAGATTTTCGAAAATATTTCCTTGCCCATTTTTCAATTTACCGTATTTTTTTTTTCACTTAAACAAAATAGAGTTGTGCTTTTTTTATTTGCGGTTATTCGTCATCGTCACCGGTGCGTCACTTAATATCATCGCACCGGTGCATCCATTGGTAACATGACACCGATGTGTAGTAACTAAAACGCACCGGTGTGTCCATTGTTAACACGACACCTATGCATAGTAACTAAGACACGTCGGTGCGCAGTAACTAAAAGGCACTAATGCAGTTATATGTACATCAGCACTGATTTGTGGTTAAGGCACCTAAATTAATTTTAGGTGTGTACACCAAAATTTAGTGAACTCCAACCATAGAGATGGAAATATGCAATTAGAATTAGAATTTTGTTTATTCTTGAGAATTAGAATTGGATAAATTCTTGATGGAAATAACCATTCTTCCAATGCATTTTGTTTATTGCAGGAGGTCCCCACTGATTATGTGGAGAGAATGAAATGTGGGGCGTGTGAAGATGAAATACTACAGGGTCCAAGTGGGAAATTGTGGCATGTGAACCTATGCTATGCTAAGACGTGGGCAGTTTTCACAAATGGTTGGGAAAGTTTTGTTTCTGAGAAGTTTTTTGAAGTTGGAGATATTTTGGTTTTTAGACATGTTGGAAATGTACATTTTGCTGTGAAAATATTTGGGCCATTTCTTTTCAAAACTACACCTCTTCTTCTTTCAGAAAAAGAAACTTGAACCTTTCCACAACCTGCAACAAGAAAAGGTCCCAACAGGAGCCTCTGACATGCATATCTATTTCTTCTGTTGAGGTCTTGAAGGAATTGATTATGGCCAGTCTACTTCGCTGAGGAATTTGCCTAAAGTTTCTTTGGTTCTACCGAAGGGTCCAGTTACTAACAGATGCAGGATTGTAAGTTCCCTCCAACCCTCATTAAATTGTAGATTATGGATAAAACTCCATAGAAATGCCTAGCATTTGCGTAAAATTCCTCGAAACATAGAATGGAGTGTTTTCTTGTTTGAAAGTTGTGTGTTATTATGGTGGAAGAAATTATTCTTTCTATTTTGTGCTAATATGGTGAAGAAATGGAATAGTGCTCAAGTATATGACAACAGTCTTCAATCATATTCTCAAAATATATGGGTTCTTTGTTAAATGCATAGCTACAAGATTCGGTCATATCGCTGTTAGGAAAAAATCAACTGAAATACCAATATGGTAGTGTCGGTATTGTCTACTATCCCATGAACCCATAAACCCCACAAAAAATCTCAAAAACCTTTTAATAAAATGCAAAATAGTCCAAAAGTTTTTTTTTTTTTTTTTGTCTATTGCATTCTTGACACTCGAATTCTTCTAAACTCTATTCATGGAATTAGCATCCATAAGAGGCAACGCAATGGTAATATTATCGAATTCTTCTCAAATATGTTCAATGGAATTAGTACATGTGAAATGTTACATGTGTTATTAATTCATCAATATTTATACTTTTTAAAATGGGGTTTTATATAGAAGAGGAATTAATTACCTTATACCTTATAAGACTCTTTTTTTTGAAACATTATAATATGTATTTTGAATTAATGTTAAAATCAATATTTCACTTTGTAATTTGCAATTATGTTGATCTCAATAAAAATGACGTACTGTATAAAGTTATTTTTTTTGGTATGTAAGATCATAATAAAATAATGATAATTTTAAGGTACATAAATTTATTTGCATTATTTTCTAAACTTTATTATGTTACAAAAATTCATATTATTCTATATTTATTTTTTTACAATTATTTACAATTTTACAAATTTAAAATTTTTAATAAAATCATTTCACATTAATACAATTAAAATTTTCACATTAATACAATTAAAATTTTACAAATATTTTACATACAATTACAATTAAAATTAAAATTAAAATTATAATAAGAATTACAATTACAATTACAATTTTACAATTTCACATACAATTACAATTACAATCATTTCACAGTAATAAAATTAAAATTTTACAAACATTTTAAATACAATTAGAATTACAATTACAATTTTACAAATATTTTACATACAAATACAATTAAAATTACAATTACAAATAGAATTACAATTTTAGAATTTTACATACAATTAGAATTAGAATTACAATTTTACAATTTGTCATATATACAATTACAATTAAAATTACAATTACAATCATTTCACAATAAATTAAATATTACAATTACAATTAAAATTTCACAAATATTTTACATACAATTATAGTTAAAATTACAATTACAAATACAAATACAAATACAATTTTACAATTTTACGTAGAAATAAAATTAAAATTTCAATTAAAATTTAATAAATATCATAATCATTTAATATTAAATTAATTAATAAACATCACGATCATGATAACCATCGTACAAACATCATATTCGACTAAAAAACACTTTCAAATTCGCTAACATCATCATGATCATGATCATCTAACAAAACACAATTAGCATTGTATAACATAATCACAACACAAACATCAAATATACATCTCATGTCAAATAACTCATACTATCACATACACATCTATCTGCAAGTTGCACATTAAATGAACATATCTAACATGACCTAAAAATATACACATGATGATGATCACTAACATGTAAATTAAGTACAACTGCAACATGAACATAAAATACATGGACCATATATATATATATAATTGAATAATGTCAAAATTATACAACAGTAAAATAAATGTCATGGATCAGCTAGGGGTACATCATCAAGAACAGTACTACTCAAGGCCTGCTCAATCAATGGTGAAACCTCGATGGTCGATGGTCCAGCCTACTCATGATCATGAGTACTGCTAGATGATGCAGGCTGCTGATTGGATGTGGCCGATGGTCCAACCTACTCTCCATGATGACTGCTGCTAGATGCTAGTGGAGGCTGCTCATCTGGCGCAACGCGAGGTGAACGATCATCAGATGATGAGTCGTTGCTTGCGTATTTTCAATCACGTGTTGTGTCTCGACCATGCCTATAACATGCAACAGTCCTCCTCAGCCGCGTAACTAAGGTCATAACTCCTACGACATGCCGCACCAGGCTGTACATGTCACATGACATGCCTCTCCACATATGTAATAATACCATCGGCGTGTATGTCTCTCATATTAGTAGGCATGATGCCCGCCTCAACAATCAATGAAGTGAGTTGGTTGCCCAAATCCATCCTGTATCTGTTATCAAGCTAACCGTGCGTAGCAAAAGGTGATATTGGTGCACCAACAGGAGCAGGTCTCTCTGCACTGACCTCCTGATTATCCTCAACATCTGGCATACCCTGATCATCATCAGGATCCACACCTAGATCATGTGGTGGTGCTGGCATGTCCTCACCATAAAAATACCGAATGCCTGCAAAATATATACAAGTACACAATAATAATTAGATAATTTCATTACACAATTTAATAAAAACAAGTTAAGGAACATATTAGAATAAATTTAAATAAAAAAATAATATTACCTCTATCTCCCGGTGGCTCATCATCTGTGAAGATGTTGGCACACCCTCAACAATCCATACCAGCATAAGGATAGGGAACCATAATGAAGGGATGCTCATCAACAATGGCTAGCAACTCCAGTGCATCATGCGATATCCTCGCTGGAAACACACTCTCTTCCCTCTTGGGCATCATTTTCCCCCACATGTGCATCCATGCCTCGAACATCGGCCTACGAGGCTGCCGAAAAAAAGTAGGCCTCGTCTCTAGAAACCTCTCAAAAAATAAACAAAAAATATCTGAAGAAAATTGGAAGTTGACCCTCTGTTATGCATGAGCACGAAATCTATCTAAGGCTGTACAAAACTGCTGCAAAAAAATGGCAGACCACCTGATAATTCATGGCTGCTGTACTAAAGAATCAACATAAGATAGAAGCGAGAAACTAATGTGTTGCCTATCACTGGTGTTGTGTGAAATGGTCGAAATCAGAAGTGAGAGGCACCTCACCTCCTGCCTACCAAATGCACCAATACGTAACTGACCTCCGGAGACCTGAAAATATGAAGGAGACAGTATATCTGCGCTAATGTATCTCTGGGAGTACATCAACTGACTCCCTACTGCATAGCCAGTTGGAACCTCTAGGAACGAGGGAAAATCCACCCCTCTCCTCGATAGCCCTGTAATGAAAGATATGTCCTCCTCAGTGGGTGTGTACCACTAGTTAGGACCAACCTGGAAATCCTGTCGGTGGGGATTCCACTTGCAGATAAGACATCTCAAAAACACACCATGGCCCTCTAGGGAAGTAGCCTCCTCATAGAACTTGAGGAGGCCTACATGCCCTAGGAGCCCATGGGTAGTTGCTGTAATAGGGTGAGGGTACACATCTCTCTCCCTGTCTCGTGCCTCCCACAGGCGAACCATGTCATACTGCTTCGCTTGTTATTGCTGTTGTTCCCTCTCTTCTCTCATTTCACGTCTCTGAATGATTGACATATTAAATATTTTTTTTTATTAAATGAGAGATGTATTTAGGAATATACATATATCATTTTTTTTGGAAAAAAAAACAAAACAGTCGGTGTGCCACAAAAAATAGGCATGCACCGGTTTCGGTGTGTATTCTTTTTGTCGCGCACTGGAGGCGGTGCACTAGATAATATTCAATGCATCGGAGGCGGTGCACCTGAAAATTTTCAGTAGACCGTTGACTATGTACAGTTTCAGGAGTGTGGTGCGATGGCTAAAATCTATGCCCCAGGGCGTATAGTTCGGTTAGCACACTGACCTCCTGAAATCATTAAATAGTCAACGATGCGTTCTTTTACCAGGTGGAATTGTTGACCCTATCAGAATGCGGAATGCGGTGCACTGAAAATAATATCCGCCCTGGGGTGGATATTTAAGTCAACACACCGCATTGTCGCTATTCCACATGGTCAATGGTGCAGCTGGGTAATCGACTGCACCGCACTTTTTAATTTTTTTTAAAAATGAAACGGTGTGCCTTCGGTACTGCCTATGAACTGGTGTGGACACCGTTAGCATAGGTTGCGGTGCAGCCTGTAAATTTACAGGCAACACCGTGAACTAGTGCGAGCCGAATAGCTCGAGCGCACCGTGCGACAAATATATTTTTTTCTTTTAAATGGTTAATTTTAAGGTAATTTGAAATTATAATCCATTAAAAGGCTTAATTATGGGAAAAAAAGAAAAATACCTGTACATTTGGCCGTCGAGGAGGCATATTGGCTATAGAATTTGCAAAATAAAATTTGTCCACCGTTTTGCAAAATTCAAGCTGGAGATTGGTGGGAAATGCACAACAGCAGTGTGTGCAATGGGTGCATTGGGAGAATTGATGTCAGGGTAGCTCAGACAAGGATAAATTGCATCGGTGATTGAGAGCTCTTGAGCATTAAGAAAAGTGAATAACGCGGTTTTTTGGCCGTAATTTTTTTTATTTAACCCTGTTCCAGTGCGCAAGGTTTTATAGGTGCACTAGGGCAGTTTCTTAATACCACACCGGCCAGTTTCTGTTTTGGCATGAGGTTTCATGATGCACCGGTGTAGAATCTTTGTAAAGCACCGGTGCACTACATTAATAAGATGCACCGTGCAGGTTTGTATGGAATGCACAGTGTCCGGTGTGCTAATTTTTTGTGTGCACCAGTGTGGTTTAGGTTGATAAGCGCAACAGACGAAAAACATCCGCAAAAACCTCCACCCGCTAACCTCCTTTAGTAACATCCGCTAGAAACAGATGTCTACGGTATTTTTAGAAGGGGTTCCTCAAAAACATCTGCTAGAGGGTCTTTTCCTTGTAGTGTATAGATACCATGTTCTCTCCTGTAGAAGGTGTGGTAAGATTTTTCCTAGTTCACCTGGGTTCAGGCTAATGATATGAAGGCATGGAACTGAATGTCTCCATTATTCTCATCGACATGTTCCTCCAGAAAGAAATTGTGCATATATAATTCACACAGAAGGAACTTTGTGAGCTCATCCCATTTATGGAAAGTAGTGATAAAATCTAGTACATTTTTAAATTCATATGGTTGCCTAGACTGTATGGATTTAATTTTGAGCAATAAGTATCTCTCAAGAAAAAACAAGCCATAATTACGGGCTGGGGACTTGCATGCCAAGGCATATAAATAAATGGAGAAAATATCATTTGCTTTCTTTTTGGCTTTATTAAGGAAATAATTTAAATCCTATATTTTCTTATCAGGTTCTCTCAGTTGTGCATAAGTTTCATATTTTTCTATTGTCAGTGCCCTGAATCGTTGAAGCAATTCCTGATGTTCCTTCTAAGGAACCACTTCTCACTCGTATCTAGCTATAGTCTCCTGATGTATTTTCATTGTTTTATTCAAGGCCTTAATGTTAGCATCTATAATTAAGGGTGTATAAAGAGGTGAAAAATATGTTTGCAATCATATTTAAATAAGGACATATGGTCGATTTGTTTGAGTTTCTTCTTCAATGAGAATAGATGGAACATCAGTTATTTGTATCTGAAAATCAGTATAAGTTCCTAGTTTAGTAGAAATGAGGGAAGGATCTATCTAGAGGCTTGCTTCAATGGAGACAAGTGTGAATTCAGTTTGGGTTTTAGTCTCATGACTTTTTGCCTTCCTTTCATCCTTCTTCACATGACCCTTATGAGACTACTTACTGCCCTATAGACATTTTTCAGCTGTCGTACCTTCCTTTGCACCCTATTGTTTTATTTTCTAAATATATCAACTTATTTGTGGAGTTTAACTTTTTCTTTGGCTTTTACAACTCTGGTGCTTCTAGTTCTTTGAACAAAGTTTTTAGCCAAAGTTGTTGGGGTAGAAGGAAGCGAAACAAAAACTATCACCTCGAGATTTTCAATAGTTTATCTTGAGGTTCCTATCAAAGGGTTAATAGATGAATTTTTTACTTCCATTGGTATTGTATCGGCTACAAATTTCAGGAAGTCTTTTACAAGAGGATCAATCTGAGGTTCAAATGAAAAATTAGTATTTCCATCTTGACATTCAAAAATCATATCTTCAAGGGGAAACTGTGGAGTTGTTTTTTTTAGAGATAAGGGATCTAATATAGTAGTGACAAAGTATTTAGAATTATCTTATAAGGAAACAAATTCAGGGTCACCTGATTATTCCAAAATTATAGTAGCTGAAGAAGTGGCAGGAGAGGTTGCAACTGGTGAATTAGGTGGAGTCTTATGGTAATAATGGTTTTATGGATGAGCTACAGATTCTTCTATTGGGATATTCATTGATTCTCTCAAATTCAATGTTTCCAATAAGTTATCTACCCCTTCTAATGCTTGAGCTACTTCCATTTCTTGATCTGTCTATTCCGAGGCTAGTGAGTCTTGAGCAGAATTTTATCCAAGGGTTCTTTTTGTGTCCTTTCTGCATTGGAGAATTATTGAGTCAATTTTTCTTCTGAGAACTTCTCAAGGGTATCTAAATAACTTTTCCCTTGTTGTAACTTGATTAACCTAGTTTACCTTCTTATTTTCTTGGGTAGAAAGGCTAGAAAACACACCATTCTTTTTTCTCATTTACTAAGTTTTTGAGGATTTGAAGTTTGTGAAGTTTCTTGTGGGGTCTCTTCTATCATCAAAGTTTCATTTTTATTTTACTCATTATCTTTTTCTAGATTCTCATTATTAACTAGAATTTTTCCAGATGTCTCAATGAATTCATCATTTTCCAAGGGAATTCTTTGGCCAGCGTTAAGGTTTCCTAGGAACCCTCCCGAGCTTTGTTGTGCTTGACTCAAAAATATTACAACTAATAACTTGATAAGACCCTGATGACTAACGACTAAGACTTGGTCTTTGGATCTTCTTAGCCTAGCATTTTTTTAATGCAATAACAAATAGAGAAAATTGGGAAAGTTTAGAGTTACCTTTCGCCTTAGAGATGTTATTAATTGAAGGTGACGTCCTCTAACCACACGTGACCTTCCATCACAGCTAATATACCGCTGAATGATGCCTGTAATTTGTTTCCATGCCTCTGGTAGTGAATTGGGGTTATAACCCTTTCCTTTCCTGACCAACTCTTCACTAGAGTTTGAGAATAGGAGAGTTGCATTATGGAACAAAGTATTTATTTCATACCATTTTTCTCCCTTTGTCAAAATACCCGTGACTTATTTTATTGTGTCTTTTCTCACTTGTAACTGTATGTTTTTTACCATTTCCATGCCATTAACCAGGTTCTTTGTGAATTCCAGTGCTACTTTGTTATCAAAGCCCTATAATCATTCAAAGTATTGTTATCATCCTGCTTGGTTCAAAATGTTACGCACCTGCTCCATGGAATGTAATTGAGTAGGTTCATAACGTATAGAATGGCCATCCATTGTCGGCTATTCAACAAGAAGAAATTTTCAGCTGAAAATAGTCGAAATCAAAATATATAATGATAGTAAAAATGCACAAAGTATAGGGACTCAACAACCATAACATGCAATGATATTTTTAGAAATTAGGGTAACAAGTCATATATCAGTACCTCCTCTACCCTCTAATAGAGTTGAAGGTATACCATGACCGTTAGTCATTATTTTAATAGGTTGGAATATTTGGCATGATTAAGAGATAAGGTGGTATTA
Source organism: Pinus albicaulis (assembly GCA_034641835.2). Classification (NCBI taxonomy): domain Eukaryota; kingdom Viridiplantae; phylum Streptophyta; class Pinopsida; order Pinales; family Pinaceae; genus Pinus; species Pinus albicaulis. The sequence goes on from CM076579.1 coordinate 66,720,894, forward strand.
ATTAGCCATGGTAGGATAACCGTCAGAAATAGAAATGGAGGACAAGGGGTATCTATGGCATCCAAGTAATTAATTAAGGCAATTATTAATTGTGAGTTGTAATGATGAGGATGATTATTACAACATGTGGAGTATTAAAGCAAAATAAAGACATCGAATATTTTTAGGAAATATAGATTGATGGAAAAAATATTTTCTTAAGGAGTATCGTTAGAGAAAAACAAAAGAAATTTATTAGACCTCTGAATTTCAGAAAAGCTTGTATCACTAATATGCAAAATTATAATTAGTTGCTCATGAACAACCAACATCACCACTTTCTAGGAGGGTTTTATATGATTCCTTAAGAAATATAATGATCTTCCTTTATGAATTTTGAGGAGATAAAATAACAAAATTGAATTGTAATATTTAAATTCACTTTAATACCACAGGTATGTTCTCTACTTTCAGCAAGCGTCCATACCCTCAATGGGGTTTCCTTTTTAACCCATTGAGATGCAAGTGTCCCATTTACTAGGAAAGATTCATAACTTTTATTTATTTATAAAACATCTAAAGGAGGCCATTGTTCTGGCGTGGTAACCAGTTAATAAAAATTCCATTAATCGGAGCTAATGAGGTGAACAAGTCATCTCGTGATGAGACCTCTTATCCTTTGACCCTAAGAGAAAAGGGCAGTACCCTGGCTTGGTGACCAGAAGTGGTAATATCACTAGATCCTATGGTCATGGCAGGCTAGCTTGTGATGTGACCTCCTATCCTCTGTTTGGTTTTTGCTTTTCTTTGTTATGTTTTTTGTTAATCATAAAAGATTACTTAGTAAATGGGGTGGAATATCAACTCCTTAAGAGTTAGGGATGGTGTGAAAAGTGTTATAATAATTAATTTTTAATCACTAATTTTGTCTCCAAAACTTATTTTTCAAAAATATCATAGAATCATTAAAAATTGGAATGAAAGAAAGCTTGTTAAGTGGTGATAGAAGCAATGGATCATGATTACTTTTATAAATTTCCTACAAGATCAAGGGAGTTAAAAATTTAGGAATTTCAGAATCCTGATAATGATATATTCTAAAAAATTGTCTTATAATAATTAATAGGAAAATGAGTTTTCCAACCATCATATCGAAAGATGGATTAAAATATTCCTTACCCTAACGAAGCAAAAATATGAAAAGGCTAAGGAAATAGTAATCACGTCTAAGGAAACAATAGTCGTGGCTAAGGAAACAACAAATATGACTACCAGTGTTGTGACTTAGGAAAAAAAAATTGTGACTAAGGAAACAACAACTATGATTAAGAAAACAACAACTGTAACTAAGGAAACAACAATTTTGATGAAGGAAACAAAAACTGTAACTAAGGAAACAACAACTGTGACTAAGGAAACAACTACTATGACTAAGGAAAAAACAACTATAACTAAGGAAATAAAATTGTAAATAATGAAATAACAACTGCATTTTTATAAAAATATTCGTGATATTTTCCAAAAATGAAAAAAAAAACATACATACCATAAAAGGTAAAAACTATTTACATTATGTACAAAATAAAAGAGATTTCCAAACAAAGTTTAATTGGTTGCGACTGCAAGGACATTTCCCCGATTAGCTACAACCTGAAAATTCACATCATTGTTAATTTCATGAAGAAAATATTCTTGTGTAATTAGATGGTGGTACAAACGAAGTTGGTTCCCATTGGCAAGGAAATAAATGTCAGAATTATCAATCGTAGTGAGGCACACCATTCCATTGTCATAGTCTTCAGTAACTTCGTAAGGGACCAACCATCTCATTTGAAGTTTACCTCGAATGTCTTAGAATCTAGATTCATATAACAATGCCCAATCCCCTTTTGGAAGGGTTTTCCTTTTAATCATCCGATCATACCATTTAGCTCTTTGTTGCTAAACTATGGTTGTGTGTTGTAAGGAAAGAAAGCGCATTTCATCCATTTTATTTAGCTATTTTAAGCACTATTTTTGTGACTCTATAAGATCTAGTCCAGCTTCCTTAGCTATTATGAGAGTCTTAAATTCAAATTCGATTGGAAAAATAGGTTATTTATAAAAAAAGAGTTGATAAGTTGAAAATCCAATATTGTTGTGCCAAGTCATCTGATAGGAACATAATACTTTAGGAAGCTTGGAGGCCCAGTCTCAGTGGTTTGTAGATACTATCTTAGTTAAAATCGCCTCCAAGACTTTGTTTGTGATTTCCACCTGCCCATTTGCTTGTGGATGGTAAGGAGAGGTAAATTTGTGTTTGATATGGTATTTTTGCAAGGTGGAAGAAATTTTATGAGAAGTAAAAAACAAACCCCCATCATTTACAAGCTCTCTAGGTAACTCATATCAAAAGAACAGTTTGAATAGAAAATTGATAACTGCTTCTTCTGTGGCCCTTGAGGATGTTATCGCTTCCACCCATTTAGTTACGTAGTTTGTGCAGACTAAAATTTAATTTTTCTGATTTGAATGTGGATTGAATGGAAAAACATATCCAAATAAGGGTGCAACAAGTTGTTGATAAGGCTCATAAAAGTTGCAAGTGCAATGGTAAGCCCAAAAGGCACTACCACAAATTCATAATACACATAAATTATTTTAAAGGTTCTTTTATGGATGCCATCATTATTTATATGCACCTGATGATAACCTAATCTCAGAAAAATATTAGAGAATATTTTTTCTCCTCTTTACTAATAGAATAAATCATCAATCTATGGCAATGGATACATGTTATTGATGGTCACCTTGTTTATTTGTCGGTAATCAACGCACAAACTAAGGGTGTGTTGTAGCTGCTACAACACCACCCAAAATTTTGGGTATATTCAAAATTTTGGGTCCCCTTCTACTTGCCCAGCCATTAGGGTTTTGACCCGGCCTTTAGTCAGTGATACCCCATGACCTTTCCTGTCGAACCTTGTCACCACACCCACTGTTGTCGATGTCTCATAAATACATTAGGGCTTGGGGGTTTCCAGCTTCAAAGAGCATTGGAAGTCCCTCTGTGGACTCAGAGATAGGTTTCCCTTAGATTGTCATGGTAGCAGCCTCAGACGATCTTGACTTGCTTCCAGCCCCTCGCAAACCTTCTCATCAACATGACAGGATAATTTTGCTGCAATCACGCCATGTGTGGGGGGGTTTCATCATGAATACACTTGAATGAAATTTTTTCTGTACTTAGCATATGTCCATTAGAAGCACGTTCACCGTATATCATTTAGCCATTCTATTTGGATACCCCATCAAGTTCATGGTCCCATGTAAATTATTTGGGGACATCTTTCTCTAAAAGGTAACTGTGAACTAATTGATATTATAATGTTTCATGCAGGTCAATCCCACGGATGATATACCCAACAATGTCACCACCATACCGAGGGAAAGAAACTGAAACTAAAACAACAAGGGTGTAGTTGTGGAACATGACACTTTCATACCCTATCCATGTGGGGGTGAGAACTAAGGCTACAGTTGAAGACCTCGTCAAGGCGGATGACAAGGGTAATAGTAGTACGAACTGAAATATGAAAGTGGAAGATATGTAACAGCTATAAGTAGAGAACAAAGAGTGCACTAGTTGGGGAAACTTTCGGTCACGGTTAAGCCACATCTTTCCGGGCATGTAGTTTCATTCCTAAAGAGAAAGGGTTACCTGATTCAGATGGTTGTATATTTATTGAAGAAAATGGTGGCTTGAATTAGCAGCATGTACCAATTTGAAATGCGGTATTTGTGGTGGGGATTTTGAATGCAACCCTTGTCATTCCAAGTTTCCATTTTCATAGCATTTGGCAGGATCCTAGTAAGTTTAAGGACATATATGACAAAGATCACTTTATTGATTTGCTTAGAAATGATGTGAGGAATGTTATAAAGCTGCCCAAAGGCATGATGGAAAGTTTGACAATAATATGAGCAATATTTTCAACTTCAAGATTAAAGCTTGGTCTCCTTCAGTTACTATGAAGAAAAAGTTCTCCCTAAACTACTTGAGGCTAGTGTGATATGGATGTCTCGATTTTCCAATCAATTGTCACAAGAGGGTCCACCCCCAATTTAGTGCCCCATATGTTTGGCTAATTATGGAGTATTACAATTTGTTGATCTCATTGCCAAACTTGTAGGGAAGTTAGTAGAATGCATGATTAAGCACAACTCTGCCACTGGTGGAAAATATATTGCTGCTCATTTTCGCTTTCAAGAGGACATGGTAGATTTTTCTTGCTGCATATTTCATGGTGGTGATTATGGTGATGCTAATTACAACTGTCTTATTAGCACTACTTATGATCGTTATTTGGAAAGTTCCTTTACCAGTTGTGCTTCTGTTCTCCACCTGATTTTTCTATTATGGAAGGCATATATGTCTCTTCTGTGCTCTTCAAAGTTCCACATGGAGGTTGGCTTCCTTTGCAGTTTCTATTGTACTTGTTGTTATAATGTTTAGTTGGAATCATGAAAGACAAAAGAAAATTCAGTATGAAGTTGCCCATGACATAGACTTGGGCAGCTTGGGTACTTTTCTCTCTGACAAGGGAATTCAGTGGCCTCCAAGATTATGTTTCTTCTATACCCATATCATCCATGGTGCTCCTCCGATTGTTGGTTATTACGTGAAAAATGTAGTTTCCTTGCACGAGGTAATTATATTAACAACTATAAGGTATGTCCCTGTTGAAACTATATTACCACATGAAAGTTTTCCTGTAGAAGGATTGGGATATACAGGAGTTTACAGGTGCATTTCTCAGTATGGCTATAGTGATTCCTTCAGTATTGGGGGTGATGAATTTGTGGATCAAGTTCTTCATAGCCTGTACATGTATATCATTTTCAGTGCGGTTGAGAAAACAGATAAATCTATCAACCTCTCAAATTTTCCTTTGATAGACTTCATATCATATTTTCCATTTGTTCAAGATGATATAAGTGACCCTACAAATGCAAAAGAGCTGGGGTAGCTCATGTCCTGGGAAAAGTAAAGTTATAGATGAGAAAAAGCATTGGATGGTTCGATAGGATTTTGTTGGGGAACAATATTTGTAGTAGATCGCCCAGACGGTCCCTATTTCAAGATTTGGTGCTCGTGTTGGAGCTATAAAAGATTTTGCAATCCGTATCTATTGGAATCTCGTGAATGAAGAGGGCATGGCTGCAATTTGGCAGAAACCTTTCAATAATAATTTTTACATAAGTCGGCATGTTAGGGGTCGAGCCTCCATTGTGCGATGTGCACGCAGACCCCAGTGATATATGGGATGTGCCGTTGAAGAAGTGGGTCTCAAGATTAGTTGAGAATGACAACAGAGGAGGTTGGACCAAATGGCCTCAATGCTATATACTTTGCCTGTCCGATTTGTAATGCGTAGAAATGGAAGCGAATTTAAATTTAAGCCTGAGTTATTACATAATGAAACAAAGGTTATAAAAATACAAAGAACTTGCTTGCGATCAATTTTACTGTGCAATTTTCCACCTACAGATTTATCCGGGGGATTTGCCACCGTGGATGTAATCGTCTTCTTTTTTATTTCATGGCAGCTCTTGTAAAATTTGACCTTCATAGCTAATTCCACCATGAGCCGCTCAGACTTGGGATAATATGCCAACTGTTTTGTGTAATTTGGGTATAAGATCAAGCTCTCGTATATTGATGACTAAACCTTTACGTCTTCCAGCGTCGACATTAGCTCTGCGTTCTCGGCTTCTAGTGCTTCAATTCTCTCCCCGACCTACTCCAGCCCATCCATTTCCATGGTCAATGGAAGATGCATGTTTCGCATGGTTCAAAAGGGGTCGCAGGAAAAAGTGTGTGATCAAGTCGAGCAGTCGCACTTCTTTTACAACGATGGCAAATGCGACCCATCCAAAACGCGACTGTTCGACCTCTTTCAAGTCGCAGACCTCTATGGGTCGCAAAGTCGCAAGGTCATAAACATTGTGCCCGAGGGAGTCTACAACTTATGTGGCTACCTGATTGTGCGACCTCCACCAACTCGCGAGGTCGCGTAACATTATGCCCAAGAGAGTCCGTAGCATGTGCAACTACCCGACTGTGTGACTTCCACCATGATTTGCGACCTCAGATAAATAAAACACCCATGCTCATCAAGTGGTTAGCTGCATTCTCGGGCATATGAAACGCATAGGGTGGGCACACACTTGATTTATAGGAGGGGGAAGGCACCTTAAGAAAACCCCAAGGGGACGAAAACTGGGGTGGTTCAAGGAACTTGGCAGGAGAAAAGTCAAATTTGTTGTGGCCTTTCCAAATTCAAGAGTCGTGGCCTTTGATGATCTACGAAATGTGTGGGATATTTTTGAGGAGGAGTAGAGGTCTCGTGCTTCCATTCCGTGGCTCTCAGATTTGAAATTCTCTACATCACAATCGGAGTTGAGTGCATTATCAAACTTAAGCCACTATGGTCGTGGAAGAAGCATTTTTTTTTCATAAAAATGTGTATTTGTAATATGATTAGAATTAATACAAATGCATCGATGACTGCGCAAAAAAAGACAGCCAACAACTTAAAGATATTTCTCCTTTCTGTGGCCATTGGATTCTCCTTTGTGGGTATTTAAAAACCTCATCTGGGTCTAGAACTTCAAGAGTCGAAGATGTGGAGGATCTATCTCCTCAAGGTCTCTACCCTTATTCAGAACTAATCATTGTTTATTTTCACTGCTGCAACAAGTCATTTGTGTGGATTAAGCAAGCGAAGATAATTTTATTATGTGCACTGAGCCCTTAGTGAAGTGGAAGCATCCGATCCATGTCTGTACCCACATTTTATAAATTCGTTTCTATATGGTGCGATGTTCAGAGAGGATGAGGGGGCATCATGTCTCATCGACTGAGCCACATCCCAGGAGGTAACAGCTACCAAAACAAGTTAAGCTACAGATCCACATTTGGCACTCACTCCATAGCGATACCAATGGACATTACAGTGATTGAAGAGGTGCAGGGAAAGCCTACACGAGCCATTCTCTTTGATGACATAGTGGCACAACACTTGACCACACAGGGGTCTAAATTTATTATTTTCACCCTTGAAATTAATTAAATATGCCTCTAGCATTATTATTTGATCATGAAGACATGTGACCTATTCTATTTGATTGCAGATGGAAGCTTTTGGTTTGCATGAAGAGCCAGGGTTTTCCCTAGAAAGAAAGGGGACCTTTTCAAAGTGAGGTGGATCCTTACAAAATTCCCAAGAACCTCACTTTAGGCTCAAAGGCACCCAGTGACAGGACGAAGATGTAGGAAAAGGAATCTTTCTGTGAAATCTAGAGATCATAGGTCGCAGGTCGCAGGAAAAGAAGAACGCAGGTCGCAGAGTACTCAAGGTCACAGGTCGCAAGTCGCAGATTGCTAAAGGTCGCAGGTTGCATAAAACCTTCGGTCGCAGGTAGTAAATGGATTAAGTAGCAAGCCATCCCAATATTTAGGAAGACCAAGGGTCAAGGGAAACTCAAGAGTCATCTTAGCCTATATGTACAAATTCGAGAAAGGATACATGGACTTCTAGCTCGGCAATGGAAGGCATGATGATAGAGGAATTGTTGCTTGAGAGCTAAAGGCACTTAACTCTTGGTATCAAGTAGAGATAGAGGAAGCGAGGCTAGGGTTTTTGTATCATGCATTGAGATGAATAGCCCATGTTCCACTATTGGGTTTTGACGAGTTGTAGTCATGTATTTGACATTGCAACATCATTAATAATATATTCTCTTTCAGGCACCGATTCACGTGCTTGTTTGTGGTGATAGTACTAGCTGTCTAATATTTCACTATGTTGTGTGGATGATTTTAGGCATGCAATTGATTATGAAATAATTCACAGTGGTTGCATGTATGTTTTCTCTCGGATCAGTGTTTACTTGTTCCTTGCCACGTTGGTGATCTATTGTAAACTACTTTGCAGTTAACTTCTGGCGTGTTTTCTTTCGTGTATGTTTGACTAGTTTTTTCGGCTCACCAATCCCATTTCATGGCATACGCCCCATTTTTTTTTTCTGCTTAAACTTGCTTGTATCTTTGTTTATGGTTCGTCAATCTTGGGCTGATTTTGCTTCACTAATTGGTCATTTCACCTTTTCCTCTGCTCCATCATCTTCTCATCTGACAACCAAGAGTGGAAACTCTTATGGCGGTAGTCAGGCCCACATACCGGATGGGGCTCCTATCCCAGATGGTGTGAGGTCTAATTGGGACCTTTCACCGGGGAGACCCCCTTGTTGTCGGCAGTACAATTTTTCCCGTCAACAAATTGGCGCTAGGAGGGCCTGAAGACAAGCTGAACCCTTAGAGCCTGCAGTTAGTCTCATATCTATAATGGCTCGTCCCCAAATCATTCTCTCGATATGTTTGTCGGATTTATTTGGTTCTCGATGCTCAATCCCCGATGAACCTCGGTATCACTTGTCCCAATTAAAATTCGATGGTGAGAACAAAGTTTCCATAACCGAGCACCTTTTGGATTTCTGTGAGTTTTGTGAGTGTTATGAAATTGACAATAAGGAGTGGGCTTGTGTGATTTTCTCCCTCACTCTCAAAGGTTGCATTAAGCAATGGTGCCACACATTGCTGACAACTTCCATCCATTCGTTCGAGCAGCTCACCAGTGAATTACAACAAGCTTTTCACAGGTAAAATTTTTAAAATGTATTAATAAAGTTAAATGAGATCAGAATGGAACCTTAAGAATCTCTAGAGGAGTTCTCTATCAAATTTGTTCATTATTTTTTTGAGTTCCCTGAAAGGGATGTCGATTGGACATATTTAATTGAACAGTTTCGACAGGTGGTTTTCGTTTCCTTTGAACAATTTCAATCGGCAACCAAGCCTAATCCTAGTGTTTGCTATGATGACCCTCAAGTTGCAAACTATTCAAACTTTGTCCCTAATGTTTCTTTTTCTATCTCCCTGAGTTCAGAACACATTCAGACCTCCAAGAAGAGTATTACTATTTGTGGCATTCCTATTCCTCCTCCTGAATTGCCGTGTAATGGAGTTGTGGTCGCAAAAGTTCTGAGTAATGATAGACGTGTGCAAGAAAATAAAACATGTTGTACCACCTCTGAATCTTTCACACACCCTGTCAAATCAGAGCTTGAAAACCATATTGGCCCAAAATCTCTCCCTATTAATGAAACCTATCTCGAGTCCACTAAATGTTTACCTGGGCACAGTCCTAAATCTCATTCACATACTGATAATAAATTGAGTCTTGGCCCAGATAAAGTTGATTTCCCTACAAAATCATTGGACAGTGATGGGCATGCGAAATCAATGGCCTCTCCGAATGACACTGATATGCGAGATGAAGGTCCTTGTATGGTTGATACCCCTGCATCTGAATCATTTCTTCCATTATTCCCTGATTCATTTCATGAGTTCGCCACACCAGTAATTTCTTCAAGTCATTCAAAATTATCTTGTACTAGTATTGGCGACAATCATAAGCACGCGGGTGGTGTTTCGCAATCACATTACAAAATTGATGGATCTCTTATGTCTGATTTTTTTCATCTTAAATCTTTAAACAACCAAAGGAGTGACTTCCTGTCTCAGCAACCTCAAGATTTTTCCCTTACTGATTCGCCCACATTGTTAACCCTAGAGGAGTGTAATATACCAGATGCCCAACCTAATCAAATTGATGGCTCTGATGATCGTTACTTATCTGAAAACATATTCACTCACGCCTCTAGGGACTATTATTCGTATCTATCTGTAGACCCTATGAAGCCGCCAAAATTTGATGATCTGCTTTGTGATGATTCAAGGACCCATCAGGAAATTGAAGCAATTCAGCTTTTGTTGGATGTTACCTCAAGTTCTTACGATCATGATGAGACCCATGAAACAAGCCAAACTAGGGTTTCTCGAATTAGGGTTTCTGAAATGATGGTTCCCACATATCACACTCCCCTCAGCATAACCACGTCGGATGTCAGCTCATCTGGGGAAACCTTCCATTCGAGTGATGTTTCTCTGAGCACATATTTCTGTCCCCTAACAGCTGATATGCAACAACCGATATACCCTAATTTATTCACTGGAAGGAAAACGCCAACCATTGTCTCTAATCTTTTAGATTATTGCCTAGTCAGTACTAGTTGCATTCAGGAACAAGCGTGTGATGTCTTGCAAACCTCTTTGTTTCCTGAAAATTTTCCGGTCAATTCATCCCATCCTAGGAAATATAAAGAATATGATACATTGGATTATCAATCTGTCAGTTCACTAACATTGGGCCAGATTGATAATATGCCCACTGACGGTTGTCCAATCACCACAAAAAATGATCACATCCATTCGCCAGTTGATCTCACGAAACTATCAAAGTTTGGAAGCCCCTCGCTCGAAGGTCCAGAGTTTGTCCAGGACGGCAAAGCATTTCAGCCTCCATTGAAGGTTACTTCAGATCCTCACATCCTCGACAAAACCTAGGGACAAATTCGAACTAGGGTTTTCAAAATTAGGGTTTCTACACTTGGATCTGCAAGCACTTCAATCTGGCCTAGTAGATTCCTGTTTTTTCCATTCCATCAAATTGATCATCCTCAACATCATGATGAGATTCTCGGCTGGTTTGAAGGATCCTATCTGAAGAATATACCTGCAAATATGCAATGTGTTTCCCCACTTTTGTCGGACCTAGGGTTGTGCGTGGATGGATGTGTCATTTATAAATAATTTTAGGTTTCAAGTACATATTTCTATGTATCAGGATGAAAGTGAAATTCAGCTTGAAAAATCCATTCTGGCACGTTCTGTGGTAAGTAGCCATGACCTTCTTTTTGTTGCACATGCTCTTCAGGTAAGCCTTGTTGTTGGTGCACAATTTTGTGTATTGGCTCTGATTGTGAACATTGTTTTTATTGCAGGATAGGAACTAATGCGATCGCTGCACTGGAAAGCTAATTTCACATAACCCGACTACTTCTCTGGTTAAACTAGGGTTTCAGGTTTAGGCTGTAGAAATTTGAATAACTGATATATTATTCACCGAGATTCTCCTGATCACACACTATTTTAGCTTCATGCATAATACAAAATCTCTTCTACCATTGATCATTACATGTGGAAATAAAATCAATTGCATGCACACATTAAAACCACAAACAATCACACATATGAACACAGTATTTAATGGGAAATATTAAAGCTAAAAACCCCAACTATCTGTATATTATATGTCATGGAGATCATGTAACAATCATAGTACAAAGCTCCTCACAAGCTCTCAGCACAACCTCGAATTTCTACACACTATCAAGCTAGATCTAGCTAAACACATGCTCCAATCTTTTGCCACTTGATAGCCAGCCTCTATTGCGTAATAAATGATATGGGATGGCTCATTAAATAACATAAACCACCTGGCTTGTACTGCGCAATCTTCATGGGCTCCTCCAATCACTGTGTGTTGCAAATAGCAACAGTATAGTCACAACTGATAGCTAACCTGCTCTTTCACCTATTTCTGCACTGGTCTCCACTGAAACTGTCCATGCACTGAAGTTAACTGATGCATTGTTTAGCTGATTAATGAGTTTATAATTAGTGAATTAATTAGTAATTAATTCACACCACTCTCACTAATTGTATCAATTAGTTAAACTGGATACAAATAGCTCAACTATGTTTAGATTAGTTAAACTGAATACAACTCCACTAACTTCCTCAATCAACTCCACCAAACTCTGTCACATGAGTTCTAACTGAAGTATCCATGCAATAGCTCTACATAACCCTCAGGAATAGCGTAATTCCTTCTGTCAGCTCCTGTGCCACATCTATGCACTTAACTGAAGTGCTCCAAGAGAATAAGATAGTGTTTATAGTCCAAATATTATTAAGAGCTAATAATATTCGACATATCTATTTTTAGACTGGCAATCTAAAAATAGATTCCGCCCAGTATGTCTAAAAATAGAAGTCCATCTATTTTTTCCGACTTGACCAACCATCCACAAATAGCATTCTGCAACTCATAGAACATGATCCATATGTCTAAAAATAGACTTTGCGCCAAAAATAGCCTGCGGGCCCACTTAGTGAAGGCGACTCCTTTCCACTAAGCTCATCATCTTGTTGCAATCTCAACACTTCCTCTCAACAAGATAAGGATTATCTGCAACCCCTATCCTACCCCTATGGTATTCGAATTTTCTCCTGGTGAGCGCCTTCGTCAAGATATCAACATCTTGATCCTCCGTGGGAATGTATGAAAGTAACATGATCTTCCGCCGCACACAATCTCTGATATGATGATACCGAATGTAAATGTGTTTAGATCTATCATGAAATACTGGATTAACCGAGAGTTTGATGCAACTCTGATTATCACAATAAATCACAATAGGCTCTAAGTGTGAACCAAACAACCCGACCAAGATCTTCCTCATCCATATAGCCTCGCATGCAGCCAAACTCGCTGCCATATACTCGGCCTCTGCTGAACTGAGTGCCACAAATCTCTACTTCTTGTTGTACCAAGAAAATACTGTCGACCCGATACTGAAAATCCCTCTAGATGTGCTCTTTCTGTTCATTGGGCTCCCTACCCAATCTGCATCCGTGAAGCCATACAACCTCACCTCATCCGACTGTCTGTACCATAATCCATATCCCGATGTGCCTCTGAGATATCTCAATACATTCTTGTCTACCTTCCAGTAGAGCTTGGTAGGCTTAACCATAGCTTTTGAAAGATGGTTAACAACATAGCATATGTCAGGTCGTGTATTGACCAGATACATAAGTGACCCCACCAACTGTCGATAAACAGTGGCATCCACTACCTCCGCCGAAGTAGCATCTTCCTTCCTCCATCCCAGATCGGGAGTATCAACGGAGGAAACTGGTATGCATGTTGAAATTCTCCAGTATCTCCTGGGCATACTTGCCTTGAGAAACAAACAGTCCATCACTGCGCTACCAAATTTCCAATCCCAGGAAATAATGAAGGAGGCCCAAGTCCTTCATCTCAAAATCCTTTGCAAGATCAGCCTTGCATGAATGTATCAACAGTTCATCACCTGTCAAAATTAAATCATATACATAAAGTACAATGATCAACAACTTACCCTCCACCACAATCTGGTATAGGTTAGGATCCACCTCACTCTTGGAGAATCCAAGTCTGGTGAAATAATTGTCTATCCGTGTGTACCAAGCACGAGGTGCTTGTTTCAATCCATACAACGCTCTCTTGAGCCTGCACACATGTGACTCGCTACTGAAGATCTTGAAACCTTCGGGCTGCTCTATTTACACCTCCTCCTCAATCACCCCGTTCAGGAACACAGTCTTCACATCCATCTGATGAATGTGCCACCCCATCTGCACTGAGAGAGCAAGAATCGTCCATATGGAAGAATACCTTGCGACAGGTGCAAAGGTTTCCTCATAATCGATCCCCTCAATCTATGAAAAGCCTCGGGCAACAAATCTTACCTTGTACTTCTCCACACTCCCATCAGCTGCTTGCTTCACTTTGTAGATCCATCTCAAACCCACCACTGATTTCCCTTCCGGCCTCAGGACAATCTCCCGTGCACTATTTATGACAATCGAATCATACTCTTCCACCATGGCATCTACCCATGCGGGATCCTCCACAACTTCCTCGAAAGAGGATGGATCTGTAACAATACAATTGATCATAAGAACCATGTATCCAGTATACCAGTCAGGGGACTGTCTCTGTCTGTGCTATGATGTAGGTGCTCCTACAACCTTCTCTACGTCTTGAGCCAGTTTCTCAGCTTCTGTAGTGCGCTTCCGCCCTCTGATGGTTGGCGCTGCTTGAGTGGTCTCTTCCACTCCATGAACCTCCTCTTGTGGCTTATCCACATCCTGAGGCTCATCCTTAGGAAATAATATCTCCTCATCTACATGCAAGTGTGGCTCCCTCTTAAGCGAACACTTCATGGCTTTCTCCTCATGAAATTTGATATCCCGTCGCACAACAGTCTTGCGACTGTCTGGAAAATACACATGATAGTTGTGGGGCGTATTAGTGTACCCCACAAATATCCCAACCTCTGCGGTTGGCTCCAGCTTCTTCCTGGCATCCTTCGTCACATGAATGTAAACAGGTGAACCAAAAATCCTCAAATGGGAAATATCAGGCCTCTTACCAGAAAACGCCTCCTCAAGTGTACTCATGCCAAGTATCCTGTGAGGAAAACGGTTCTAAACATATACTGCAGTATTGCATGCGTCAGCCCACAAGTGTATGGGAAGGCCCTGATCATGCAACATTGCTCGTGCAGCACGCACGATCGTTCTGTTCTTTCGCTCAGCAACCCCATTCTGCTGTGGGTTATGAGGTGCTATGAGCTCTCTTCGAATTCCTTCTGCACTGAAAAAGTCCTTGAACTCGCCAGAGATGAATTCACCACCATTGTCACTCCTAAGAGCCTTTACCTGCTTCCTCGATTCTTTCTCAACTAGTGCCTTGAACTCACAGAACTTTGAGTATGTCTCGCTCTTCTTATGCATGAAGAAGATCCAGCACTTACGAGAAAAATCATCAACAAATATCACATAATACCTGTGCTTTTCTGTTGAAGCTACTGAGAAAGGTCCACACACGTCTGTGTGAATTCTCTCAAGGATCGTCGTGGCGTGACTATCCTTCTCATGAAAGGTGGCTTTCACAAATTTTCCCAATGTACACCCATTGCACTGATCTGACTGCGCAAAAGTACCCTTAGGAAGCCCAGTAGAAATCTGCTGCAGTATCTTCAAAGCTCCATGGTGAAGGTGGCCCAATCTCCAGTGCCACAACTCGCCATCATCCCAGCTCACCACTCCTTCTGCCTTGCCTACCATTGCTGCACAGCCATCTACCTGCAATTGATAAAGGTTCTTAACTCGAACCCCTATCCTTCGGGTCTCACCAATTGCCTTACTGCACAGGAAAGCCTTTCCCTCGCTATAGACAACATAATATGCCTTGTCTTCTAACATTGCCACAGAGATAAGATTCTTCTTCAATCCTGGAACATGCATCACTTCCTTCAATACGAAGAGTTTACCAGACTCCCTCTCAAAGGAAATGGTACCGATACCGGTCGCACTGTATCTACCATCATCGCCCCTATCGATGTGCACTCCAAGATCTTTCTCATCCAGATCAGTAAACAAATCTCGATCTCCTGTCATGTGAAAAGACGCACCACTGTCAAGAACCCACACTGAACCCATCACACTTGAGACCAAGCATGCGATCAGCGAAAAATCCACCTCAAATTGCAAGGCTAAGGCCTCTCCAGCTGCAGATCTAGCAGCCTACTTATTTTTCTTCTTCTGTGGACAATTAGTGGCGTAATTTCCGTGTTGGTGACAGTGAAAGCACTTCACCTTGGACATGTCTTGCTTCTTGCCTTTCACATCGGATTGAGAAGCTTTCTTTCTCTTCCCCTTCTTTTCTTTGGCAGCCAAAGTGCAATTATTTTCATCATAGTTCTTTGATGAAGATCCATCCCTGGTACTCCACCTTATCTCCTCTTGCACAAGATCCGACCAAAGTCGCTCCCATCCTGGCAATTTATCCCGACCATTGACAGAGTCATGATAGGAATGCCAACTCTTCGGAAGCCTAAGGAGAGCCAAGCTCACCAAGTCCTAATCATCAACAGTAACCCCCACACTTCCCAGCTCATCCCTGCATTGGATGAACTTCGTGAGGTACTTGGGCATATTGTCGCCTTTCTCCATTTTTATGTTTCTGAGTCTATCATTGAGCACCAACTTCCTCTGATCGATCTTGCTTTGGTACAAATCCGTCAAGGCTTTCCACATCAAATATGGAGAGGCCTTCCCGTGTAAACTGGATACAATGTGATCCTTTACACCCTCCAACAGGATCCTTCGACATTTTGCTTGTTTCTTTTGCCATGCTTCCACAACAGCAGCATCATTAGAAGTAGGCTTTGGAATTTACGCATCTATGAACTCCTTCAACCCATTTTCATCAGTGCCGCCTCCATCCTCTCCTTCCACGAAATATAATTCGAGCCACCCTCAAGGGCAATACTCCAATCGCAATGTTTTGTTGAAAGACATCTCAACTTGACACCAAGAAAACACTACAACAAATTCGAATTCCACCAGCTCAAAACTCAACTGCTTCAATGTTTTGCAATTGCTCCAATGATCAATATCGCTCTGATGCCATGTAGAAATTTGAATAACTGATATATTATTCACCAAGATTCTCCTGATCACACACTATTTTAACTTCATGCACAATACATAATCTCTTCTACCATTGATCATTAATTGCGGAAATAAAAACAATCGCATGCGCACATTAAAACCATAAACAATCACACATATGAACACGGTATTTCATGGGAAAGCTTAAAGCAGAAAACCCCCAACTATCTGTATATTATATGTTATAGAGATCATGTAACAATCATTGCACAAAGCTCCTCACAAGCTCCCAGCACTACCTCGAATTGCTACACTATCAAGCTAGATCTAGCAAAACACATGCTCCAATCTTTTTCCACTTGATAGCCAGCCTCTATTGTGTTATCAATGCTATGGGATGGCTTCATTAAATAGATAAACCACCTGGCTTGTACTGCAAAATACTCATGGGCTTCTCCACCTATCTGTGTGTTGCAAATAGCAACAGTATAGTCACAACTGATAGTTAACCTGCTCTTTCACCTATTTCTGCACTGGTCTCCACTGAAACTGTCCATGCACTGAAGTTAATTGATGTATTATTTAGTTGATTAATGAGTTTATAATTAGTGAATTAATTAATAATTAATTCACACCACTCTCACTAATTGTATCAATTAGTTAAACTGGATACAAATAGCTCAAGTTTGTTTAGATTAGTTAAACTGAATACAACTCCACTAACTTCCTCAATCAACTCCACCAAACTCTGTCACATGAGTTCTAACTGAAGTATCCATGCAATAGCTCCACATAACCCTCAGGAATAGCATAATTCCTTCTGTCAGCTCCTGTGCCACATCTGTGCACTTAACTGAAGTGCTCCAAGAGAACAAGATAATGTTTTTAGTCCAAATATTATTAAGAGCTAATAATATTCGACATATCTATTTTTA
Organism: Pinus albicaulis; assembly: GCA_034641835.2. Lineage (NCBI taxonomy): Eukaryota > Viridiplantae > Streptophyta > Pinopsida > Pinales > Pinaceae > Pinus > Pinus albicaulis. The sequence continues at coordinate 66,738,042 of CM076579.1, forward strand.
GACTGGCAATCTAAAAATAGATTCTGCCCAATATGTATAAAAATATAAGTCCATATATTTTTTCCGACTTGACCAACCATCCACAAATCGCATCCTGCAACTCATAGAACATGATCCATATGTCTAAAAATAGACATAGTCTAAAAATAGACTTTGTGCCAAAAATAGCCTACGGGCCCACTTAGTGAAGGCGACTCCTTTCCACTAAGCTCACCATCTTGTTGCAATATCAACATAGGCTAGATAGGGTCTGTTAATAAAATGTTGTTAGTTCAAGTTGTTAATTAGGCTTACTTGATAAGGTTTTTATTTATGGTTTAAAATTATGCTTGTTGTCTTTTCTTGCGGTCAGTAGTTGATGCATTATAATTTTCCATTTATTTTTGCACTCATGATTTTTCAGTTCACTTATTGCTTCATAACATTTAGATAATCATTGCATGTGATTTGCCTTTTTTTTTTCACCTGCAACTACTTGATTTATCTCGCACATGGCATTGCATTGCGCCATAAGCCTTGTCTGATGCATCGCGTTGTATGCTTTCTTCCTCGCATATTTCGCACTGGTTATTGACATAGCTTGGAAAGTTTCTATACATTACATACCATTGCGTGAGCCCTAATTGAACTCGAGACCTTGAAACCCTCGGTGCCTAGACTAGCCTTCTTACTCCCTTTGCACGGGTTTAAATTTGAATGGATTTCTTTTACCTCTTTGCATGCATCGAAACCCTGATGATCTTTCTTACTTGGGTTGCCCTGATTGTTGAAACCCTAACTCCATTGTTTGCATGAGGTTGTGGTGGTTACCTTAAGAGGCAGCTTCTCTCAGAATAGGTCATCAAAGTCACATTCTCAACATAATGCTTATGATTTTAAATTCATTAGCCAGGGAGATACGAGCTGATTTCTTGTGGGGAATCCTAACGAGTTTGAATGGCCTATACCCATAACCTAAGCCTTTTTCCCAGCATAGTCTCGAACATATTAATAATATGTTTTACATGTTTTGCCTGTGGGTGGTAGATGGGAGGTGAAGGCTTGGCATGAGAGAAAACCCAAATCAGAATATCTTTCAGTTTCTGTCAAACAAGAAATAACCTCTCTTGCCCGTAAAATAAGTCGAGATCCCTCATCTTCCCATGCAAAATAAGTGCCACAAGCACATGAAAATAAGCGCTACAAGCACATGAAACAAAATAAGGGTAAAGGATTGAGAAAGGCTTCTTGCGCAGAGAGGTAATGCAACGACTCCGCCAGGGTACTGACCAGGCTCACTGGTAGTGGAGCAATGTTTGTGATTTCTTGAAGTGACTCCATCGGGGTACTGTCCAGGCCTGCTAGGAGTGGAGAAAAACCAGATAATTATTTTAAAAATTATGAATATAATAAGCCCGCTGCCTTGCTCTCTGCATCACCATCAAAAATACTAGCAAGCATGAACTTCTGCTTGGGTGTTTTTCAATTAACAAGACCTATCTGAGGCACAAGGATCAGGCATACCTGTAAAGGTTTAAGTAATACAAAAGGTACCCCCAGAACCTATTCAACATTCCCTTGCATCACTATCGAGACTCAAATTATTGTTGGGACATTGACAGAGACGCTGGTTTCTACCAGTGGTTCGCCATTTGCTGTAGCCGCTACAACACCACAAAAAATTTTAGGTATATTCAAAATTTTGGGTCCCCTTCTGCTTGCCCAACCATTAGGGTTTTGACTCGGCCTTTAGTCAGTGATAACCCCATGACCTTTTCCCGCCAAACCTTGTCACTGCACCCACTGTTCTCGATGTCTCATCAATACATTAGGGCTTGGGGGTTTCCTGATTCAAAGAGCATTGAAAGTCCCTTCGTGAACTCAGAGATAGGTTTCCCCTAGATTGTCATGGTAGCAACCTTAGACGATCTTGACCTACTTCCAGCCCCTCACAAACCTTCTAATAAACATGGCAAGATAATTTTGTTGCAATCACGCCATGTGTGGGGGGGTATCATCATGCATACACTTGAATGGAAGTTTTTTTGTATGTAGCATATGTCCATTAGAAGCACGTTCACCGTATATCATTTAGGAATTCTATTTGGATACCCCACCAAGTTCATGGTCCCATGTAAATTATTTCAGGACATCATTCTCTAAAAGGTAGTTGTGAAATAATTTATATTATAATGTTTCATGTAGGTCAATCCCACGGATGATATACCCAACAATGTCACCACCACACCAAGGGAAAGATACTAAAACTAAAACAACAAGGGCGCAGTTGCGGAACATGACACTTTCATACCCTGTCCATGTGGGGATGAGAACTAAGGCTACAGTTGAAGACCTCATCAAGGCGGATGACAAGGGTAAGAATAGTCCGGGCTGAAATATGAAAGTGGAAGATATGTAACACCTATAAGCAGAGAAAAAAGAGTGCACTAGTTGGGGAAAATTTCGGTCACGGTTAAGCCACATATTTCCGGGCATGTAGTTTCATTCCTAAAGAGAAAGGGTTACCTGATTCAGATGGTTATATATTTATTGAAGCAAATGGTGGCTTGAATCAGCAACATGTATCAATTTGAAATGCGGTAGTTTTGGCGGGGCTTTTGAATGCAACCATTATCATTCCAAATTTCCATTTTCATAACATTTGGCGGGATCCTAGTAAGTTTAAGGACATATATGATGAAGATCACTTTATTGATTTGCTTAGAAATGATGTGAGGACTATTATAAATCTACCTGAAGGCATGATGGAAATTTTGACAACAATATGATAAATATTTTCAACTTCAAGATTAAAGTTTGGTCTCCTGTTAGTTACTATGAAGAAAAAGTTCTCCCTAAACTACTTGAGGCTGGTGTGATATGGATGTCTCCATTTGCCAATCAATTGTCACAAGAGTTTCCACCCCCAATTCAACGCCCTAGATGGTTGGCTAATTATGGAGTATTATGATTTTTTGATCCCATTGCTAAACTTTCACGGAAGTTAGTAGAACGCATGATTAAGCATAGCTTCGCCACTGGTGGAAAATATATTAATGTTCATTTTCGCTTTCATGAGGACATGGTAGCTTTTTATTGCTGCATATTTCATGGTGGTCATTATGGTGATGCTGATTACAACTGTCTTATTATCACTAGTTATGATCGTTGTTTGGAAAGTTCCTTTACCAGTTGTGCTTCTTTTCTCCACCTGTTTTTTCTATTATGGAAGGCATATATGTCTCTTCTATGCTCGTCAAAGTTCCACATGGAGCTTGGATTCCTTTTCAGTTTATATTGTACTTGTTTTTATAATGTTTAGTCAGAATCATGAAAGACAGAAGAAAATTCAGTATGAAGTGGCCCACGACATAGACTTGGGTAGCCTAGGTACTTTTCTCTCTAACAAGGGAATTTAGCGGGTGCCAGGATTTTGTTTCTTCTATAGCCATATCATCCATGGTGCTCCTCCTATTGTTGGTCATTATGTGAAAAATGTAGGTTCCTTGCACGAGGTAATTTTATTAACAACTATCAGGTATGTCCCTGTTGAAACTATATTACCACATGAAAGGTTTCTTGTGGAAGGATTGGCATATACAAGAGTTTACGGGTGCATTTCTTGGTATGTGATCCAGGTGGATATTGGTGGCCACCCACCTATTCAACTTGGCCCCCCACCATTGTCTCTTTCAGTTTTTCAGTTTCGGCATAACTTACTATTTTTAGCAGTTTTTTGGGTCCTGAACTTCCGGAGCCGTTTTGAGGCCCTAAACGATGTTTTTTGGGTATCAAAGCGCCAACAAATTTGATCATCAATGATCAAATTCGTCCCGAAAGCTGTAGTCCTCAGATAGAGCTTTCTAATGATGTATCATGTGCGTCAAACGGAGATAGTATGCCAAAGTTACGTCCCTGGAAAGTTGAAACACCAATTTACCCAAACGGGCCCCATAGTTTTGGCGCTTCATCTCCTAGGGTTAGGTTTTTGGGATGTTTAGGGTTCTCCATTGTTTCTCAATAATAAATAGGCCCTCGAGCCCCATTGTAATGTAGTTCAGAGGCCTGTAGCCGCCACATCTCTTCTCAGAGATAGCTACCAGTGCCCTAGCTAGTTTTATTCCCATTCTGTCTGTAAGCAAATTTCAGTTCTTTGATATTAATGAAATGAAGTGTTATTTCCGCTGCATCTCTATATTTATGGTTATATGTTTATTCTGTTGTGTTCCTGCATAAATCTGGATCAGTGGTATCAGAGCGGTCTGCTTTTTCTCGATCCTTCTTTGCATGTCCCCAACGAGGTCTGGGTATAAGGAGCTAGGGCTTGATCTAGTGGAACCTTTGCAAGATCAGCCTCGCAAACCTTGATGGACACCCATGGGGGACGAAAAGAAAGATGAGGGAGCAGGAGATCCTATCAAAATATTACTCGAGGAGGCCCTCGAAAAACAAAGGAACTCGATAATGGATAGCTTTGCTCAGATCCTTTAACGGCTGCCCACCGGCGGCACATCTGCATCCAGCAGCCACTCTGGAGGTGCGAATCCTTTTAAGGTACAAGTAAATTTTGACATTCCCATATTTGAGGGTCAAATAGATGCAGATGTCGTAGATAGATGGTTGAATCTATTAGAAAGATATTTCTCTGTTCATGACTTTTGATATCGGGAGAAGATTTTTTTTGCACTCCTCAAAGCTACCCCCCATGTTAAGGACTGGTGGGAAACCTACTGTGAGAACAAGGACCAGGCAGAAACCTCTCTGTTCTCGGCCGTACCAACTTGGAATTCTTTCTGAGATGCCTTCAAAGAACAGCACTATCCCGTGGGGAGCTATGAGAACAAGTACATACAATGGACCACGCTACGACAACAAAGGGATCAAAAGATGTCTGCAGTGCGACAGATATGTTCCATACCTGGCACAAGGTTGGTGTATCAAAGATTCAAAGAAACATTGGTGCTAAAGTATCATTGTTTGCCTGAGATACATTGGGAGAAGAAATGGAGTTCCTCGACATCTCCTCGCTTGATGACTTATCTGGGTATCTTTTTTTTGCCAAGATTGAGCGAGAAATTCAAACGAGAAGAAGCGAGACTTTGGATGCGAAAATAAGCAAGGAAAGGTGCTTCCAAGCGCGAGAACAAAGGACGAGCCAAGGCATGGCGGCTAAAGACAACCCGTCAAAGCCCTGAGAAAAGAACAACACCGCAAAGCCAAAGAAGGACACGGGAAAGTGGTGTAAGTTCCATAAGAGCTCCACTCACAACACAAGTGAGTGTCAGGCCAAGCACTCGCTGGTGGCCGAGATGAGGACTTCTGAGTTAGATGCATGCTCTGAATTTTAATCAGAACCTGACAAGGGGAATGAAAAAGGGAAACAAATTATTGATGCGGAGCCCAACACCATTGTTGCCACTACGAAGATCTAGAAGGAGGAACCGGAAGATCCAGAGGAGGAGGAATTTTCCACTCCCAGATGTGGGTAAAGGGCTCCTCGGTATAGTTCATTGTCGACAATGGGAGCCAAAAGAACCTCATTTCAACAAACTTGGTGAAGCGGTTGGGCATGCCAACCACAGCTCACCCACATCCATACACCATCGGGTGGCTTCACCAAGGACAAGATCTCCGCGTCAGCCAGCAGTGCTGCCTTCCCTATAGCATCAAGCCCTTCACGGATGAGGTATTATGCGACGTTGCTCCTATTGATGTTTCTGATGTATTATTAGGAAAACCATACTTGTGGAAGCGTCATGCGGTGTATGAGTCTTGGCCTCGTGCTGTTATTGTTACTTTGGGAAATAAGTTGTACAGGATACCAGAGGTACCACCTCCTGCCACTATCTCTTTGGTTACTGCAAAACAATGCAATAAGCTCATTTCCCAAACCGGGAAATTCATTTTCCTTATGATCCGCCCCCAGGGCAAGAAGAAGACTATGGCCACGACCTCCCGAACAGGGCCCCTACGCACGACAACAACCAAATGGATAAGGTGTTGGAGGATGCAGGGGACATCTTCACCTCACCCCGCAGGGGTTCCTGCACCCCTTTGCCGGAGTCGAGCACCGTTGATCGACTGAATCTTGCCGTACCAATGGACCGATCTATCGACGCTCTGTTCTGGAAAATGATGAAATCAGAGGCAGATTCAGGAGCTGTTGCAGAAAGGTCACATCAGACCAAGTTCATCGCCCTGTGGGAGCCCGATCGTGTTGGTACAGAAGAAGGATGGGACGTGGAGACTATGTATTGACTATCGGGCGCTGAACAAGATCACTGTCCGGAATAGGTACCCAATCCCACGGATTGATGACCTTCTGGACCAACTCCAAGGTGCAAAATATTTCAGTAAGATCGACCTGAAGTCTGGGTATCACCAAGTACCAATTGAACCCTCTGATGTGTGGAAGACTGCCTTCAAAGCTAAGGAAGGCCTTTTTGAATGGTTGGTCATGCCTTTCGGGTTGACGAATGCTCCCACAACCTTCATGAGGATGATGGACGACATCTTGCGACCATTCACCAACTCATTCGTAGTGGTGTACTTGGATGACATTCTGATCTTCAGCAAGACTTGGGAAGAGCACCTTCATCACATCCGACAAGTCCTCCAAACACTACGGAAACACAAGTTGTGTGCCAATTTGGAGAAGTGCACGTTTGGCATGACCCAGGTTCAATATCTGGGATACATTATTGATGAAAGGGGGGTGCATGTGGATCCAGCCAAGATCCAAGTCATTCGGGATTGGCCAGCCCCGACTACTATAACAGAGCTTCGCAGCTTTCTGGGTCTTGCTAATTTCTACCGTAGATTCGTGTTGGGATTCTCTCATATCACTTGGCCCTTGAGTCAAGTCACCAAAGGAGGAGCGAGAGCAAAATTATTTTGGTCGGAACCTCAACAGAAGGCATTCAAAGAATTGAAAAATCGCCTCTGTTCTACCCCAGTGCTCACCTTACCAGACTTGCAGCAGCCGTTTGAGATCGAGACAGATGCCTCTGACTATGCTATTGGGGCAATTCTTACTCAACAGGGACATCCAGTGGCATATCACAGTGAGACATTGTCTGAGACAGTTCGCAAGTATCCCACCTATGACAAAGAAATGTATTCCATTGTGCAAGCCTGTCGACAATGGAAGCATTACATTTGGGGGAAGGAAACAATCATCCACACAGACCACCGGCCCCTGCAGTTCATACAGACACAAGGGAAGTTGCAGAATGATCGCCATCAGAAGTGGTCCACATATCTGCAACAGTTTCATTTGAACATCAAGTACAAGAAGGGTAGCACCAATAATCTTGCAGACTGCCTCAGCCGACCACCGATCGTGGCGCTCACCACCGTGCTCAACTCTTGTGGGCACGAGACTTCTGATTGGCCGCTTCTCTATGAGAGTGACCCAGAATTCGGCCACACTTACAAGGCACTCTTGGGGGGCACGCAATTTCCAAATTTTCACCTCCAAGATGCACTTTTATGTCACCTGGGACACCTTTGTGTTCCTTCAAGCGAGCGTGCCAAGATGATATGGGAAGCACACTATAGTCGAGTCGCTGGGAATTTCGGGGTCGAGAAAACAGTAGCAATACTACAGAAGTATTTCTATTGGCCGAACCTTCGAAAGGATGTCGAGAAGCACATCAGATCTTGCACTGCTTGTGCCATTGCCAAACCGACCATCAAGAAGCAAGGCCTATATACTCCACTACCTACCCCTAGTCGACCTTGGGAATCCATCTCCATGGATTACATGTCGGGCTTGCCCTCTACTAAGAATGGCAATGACTGTGTTTTCGTGGTCGTTGACAGATTCTCGAAGATGGCCATTATGGCGGCCTGTAAGAAGAATATCACAGCAGAAGCTACTGCTAAACTCTTCTTTGAACGAGTATGGGTTCACTTTGGGATCCCACAGTCTATCATATCAGATCGAGATAGCAGGTTCCTCGGCACATTTTGGTCCAGCCTCTGGTCAATGATGGACACAAAGCTCACCAAGTCCACAGCTTTCCATCCCCAAACAGATGGCCAGACAGAGGTCGTCAACAGAATGATTGTACACATTCTGCGCATGTACAATTCAAAGCATCCACGCACATGGGGCGAGAGCCTCCCTTATGTACAACATAGTTATAACCGGGCTCTCCACAGTTTAATTGGCCATAGCCCCTTTCAGGTGGGCTTGGGATTCCAGCCACTATGTCCCATTGACGTAGCCATGCCATTTGCAGCTGCTCAGGCCAATTCAGCTCATGTCCAGTCTGAAGTTGACAAAGCCAGTAGCTTCATCGAGCGCATTCAGCACATCCGCCAACAGGTTCATGATATATTGGACAGAGCCAATGCCAAGTACAAGCAACGCCATGATCAACACCGGGTGCCACACAACTTCCAGGTGGGTGACAAAGTATGGCTTCATTTGCGGGCGCCTCCTTTGGACCTCACCGCAAGCACGCCAGCTCCGATGCAGAGTATACACCATCACCAAGGCTGTAGGGAACAATGCTTTCGAGCTTAGTATTCCACCATTCCTTGGTCTGCACCCAGTCTTCAATGTGGATCGCCTTCGTCCTTACTTCCCACCTCTACTGGACACTTCGGACATTGCGGAACAACTCACACCAACAGATTTAAACCTAGACTGCATTGAACAGGCAACCACAGATTGTATCATGGACATGAAAATTAATAACACTCGCCAACAGAGGATCCAACTGTATCGGGTTGTCAAAGTTGGCCAACTCCTGCACCAAGGAAAGTGGTTCACCAGGGACCAAGTTCAGCAGAAATTTCCTCATCTCATGGAGGAACTTAACGCAATGGGGACCATTGCTTCCTAAGGGGGGAGGAATGATCCCAGTGGATATTGGTGGCCACCCACCTATTCCACTTGGCCCCCCACCATTGTCTCTTTCAGTTTTTCAGTTTCGGCACCATAACTTTGCTATTTTCACAACGATTTTTGGAGTCCTCGGATAGAGGCTTTCTAATGATGTATCATGTGTATCATGGGAGATAGTATGCCAAAGTTACGATCACGGAAAGTTAGTTTAATTTACTAAGATGAGGCTATAGTTTTGGCGCTTCATCTCTAGGGTTAGGTTTTGGGATGTTTGGGGTTTCTCCATTGTTTCTCAATAATAAATAGGCCTCGGGCCATTTTAATGTAGTTCAGAGGCCTGTAGCCGCCACATCTCTTCTCAGAGATAGCTACCAGTGCCCTAGCTAGTTTTATTCCCATTCTGTCTGTAAGCAAATTTCAGTTCTTTGATATTAATGAAATGAAGTGTTATTTCCGCTGCATCTTTGTATTTATGGTTATGTGTTTATTCTGTTGCGTTCCTGCATAAATCCGGATCAGTATGGCTACAGTGATTCCTTCAGTATTGGGGGTAATAAATTTTTGGATCAAGTTATTCATAGCCTGGACATGTATATCAAGTTCAGTGCAGTTGAGAAAATAAATAAATCTATCAACCTCTCAATTTTTCCTTTGGTAGACTTCATATCATATTTTCCATCTGTTCAAGATGATATAAGTGACCCTGCAAATGCAAAAGAGCTGGGGTAGCTCATGTCCTGGGAAAAGCAAAGTTCTAGATGAGAAAAATCATTGGATGGTTTGATAGGATTTTGTTGGGGAGAAATATTTGCAGCATATCACCCAGACGATCCCTATTTCAAGATTTGGTGCTCGTGTTGGAGTTATAAAAGATTTTGAAATCCGTATGTGTTGGAATCCTATGAATGAAGAGGGCCAAGTTGAAATTTGGTAGAAACCTTTCAATAAGAATTGTTATATAAGCCGGCATGTTAGGGTCGAGCCTCCATCGTGCGATGTGCACGATGACCCCAGTGATATATGGGATGTGTCGTTGAAGAAGTGGGTCTCACGATTAGTTGAGAATGACAACGAAGGAGGTTGGACCAAATGGCCTCAATGCTATATACTTTAACTATATGATTTGCAATACACAGAAATGGAAGCGAATTTAAATTTAAGTCTGAGTTCTTACATAATGAAACAAAGGTTATAAAAATACAAAGAACCCACTTGTGATCAATTTTACTGTGCGACTGTCCACCTGTAGATTTATCCGGGGGATTTGCTGTCATGGATGCAATCATCTTCTGTTTTATTTCGTGGGGGCTCTTGTAAAATTTTGCCTTCACAGCTAATTCCATCATGAGACGCTCAGACTTGGGATAACATGCCAATTGTTTTGCGTAAGTTGGGTATAAGATCAAGCTCTCGTATATTGATTACTGAACCTTCACAGCTTCTAGTGTCGCCATTAACTCTACGTTCTTGGCTTCTAGTGCTTCAATTCTCACCCCAGGCTACTCTAGCCCGTCCATTCCCATGGTCAACAGAAGATGCATGTTTCTCATGGTTCAAAAGGGGTCGCAGGAAACAATGTGCGATCAAGTCGCGTAGTCGGAGTTATTTTGCAGCGATGGCAAATGTGACCCATTCCAAATGTGACTGTGCGACCTCTTTCAAGTCGTATACCTCTATGGGTCACAACGTCACAAGCCTAATACATGGAAATAAGGTGCGACCCATCCCCAATGGGCAACTGCGCGACCTCTACCAAGTCACAAGGTCACAAACATTGTGCCCAAGGGAGTCTACAACTTATGTGACTACCCGACTGTGTGACCTCCACCAAGTCATGAGGTCGCATAACATTATGCCTGAGAGAGCCCGCAACATGTGCGACTACCTGACTATGCAACTTCCACCAAGATTTGTGACCTCAAGTAAATACAACACCCATGCTCATCAAGTGGTCAGCTGCATTCTCGTGCATTCGAACCGCATAGGGTGGGAATGCACTTGATTTATAAGAGGGGGAAGGCACCTTAAGAAAACCCGAAGGGGATGAAAAATAGGGTGGTTCAAGGAACTCGACAGGCGAAAAGTCGAATTTGCTGTGGCCTTTCTAGATTCAAGAGTCATGGCCTTTCATGATTTATGGAATGTGTGGGATATTGTTGAAGAGGAGGAGAGGTATCGTGCTTCCATTCCGCGGCTCTCAGATTTGAAATGCTCTGCATCACAGTGGGAGCTGAGTGCATTATCAACCTTAAGCCACTATGGTCGTGGAAGAAGCATTTTTTTTATAAAAATGTGTATTTGTAATATGATTAGAATTAATACAAATGCATCGTTGTTACACAACATTTTGTCACTGTCCCTGAAATCCCCAACTCGCACATTGGAGGGTCATTTCTGTGACCAATACACAGTGTCATGATTTGAAAATAACATCTTTGCATCCCTTTTGATGAAGTAAACATTCTTCTTGTTGACATTTACTTAAGCAGAGCTGTAAAAATACCTATTTTTGCCTTTGTGCGAGTATCCCTTTACCTCCTCGCGTCGACCTGGAAATTTAACATTGAGCCCATGTCACTTGGCACTCTGTGCTAGTTAGACACCTGCGCCAAGATATTTATGAAATGTTTTTTAAATATAGAGGCAGAGGTTCCATTCCAACCACCTCAGGGATGAGTCATTGGGAGTGGTTGAACTAAAACAACCATGAGCTCCCTTTTTTAATTAGTAGTTTCCACCTCCCTTGGAACACTCCTAAAGGATAGGCCTCCTTTCCACCTTTGTAGGGATCCAAACCTCCTCCTTTTCCTCTATATAAACAAGCCTTCTCCCTTTATGAAAAATAGTTGAACAAAGAGAATTATACAGTTGAAGCATCGAACTTGGAGAACTGAGCTATAGCTGAATAACTGAGTTATTGAGAAGGTAGAACAAGGAATAAATCCATCGAGAGGGCCTTTATCCTGTCCGAATTCCCCAACGAGGTTTGAGACGTGATTCGCCCAAACCCTGCTGGAGGAGACTGTGACGTAAGAGCATGGTTGTATCTCTTCCTTCTACTTAATAATATAAGTGACTATTGTCTGGTGCCGATCTTGTATTTTGTCTTTATCGAATGCAATATGCTTAGTATTCTCTGACTGACTAGTAGATTTTGGATGAAATTAGTATGTGGGATGTGGTTATCATTTTCTAATTTTTGTGTAAGTGTCCAAGAGTGATAAGCAAAGGGATTGTGACTTGCGAAGTTGGAAGCGATAAGGTCTCATCGCCACTACGATTGTCGACAACACCATTGGACCACAGGTAGGCCATCTTATCGCGTCCTCTTTCATTCAAATATCTAGGAACCTACACTCTAGTATGATTCCTTGTTACTAGACCCACTCTAGGGCTAGAGGGATCGTCTCTGTCCACAGAGAGGATTTACCGTCATAACAAGTTGGTGGCTCCGTTGGGGATTAGTGCGAGTTTGTCTTTGATCTTGTTGGGTCGTTTGTTTGGGTTATTGTCTAGTTGTTTACCTTTCTAGTTGTTTAACTGTGCTTGAAACCCTTGTTCAGACCCAGAGTGTCAAGATTGACCTCTGCTCTATTGAGTTATTCCATTTTCCTTGGTTAACTAGCTTGGAGTGGTTTTTCCTTGAACACTCACGCCGATTAGTGCATGTTGATTTTGTAGCACTCGCGCCATCCCCTGTTTGGCACTGAATACAGCCTCACAGTCGTACCGACCCCTGTGCATTTTTGGGTGTGAGATTTTCATGAGTTTTTGGTTGATTGTACTTGTTTCTGGGTTATTCTTGAGAGTAATTGGAGTGTTTTGGACTATCTTTGATTGCTGGAGGCTTGTTTTCCTTAGTTGTTTGTCCATTTCTTATCAGTGTGACTTGAGGTCTTAGGGTTTCTAAGTGCTTTGGTGCACTGAGCCTTCTGTTTGGAGATCGAATTTCTTGATAGTTGTCGAATTTGTTCCTTGTTCAATTTCTCTTGGTCTCTTGATCCCGTTGAGTATGTTCATTGGTTGAATGATCATTGCCCTTCTTGTTTGATTTTTCTTCCTCTTAATCCAAGCACTGATTACATTGCTTGTATGGGTCATTTTGGAGATTTCTCTTTGATTTGAAAATATTGTAGCATTGGTTTGGGTATTGTTGTGTTTGTTTCATGTTGCTGGGGTCATTCCATTTCAACTTTTACATTCGCTCTCTCAAGCTAGTGTTTAGTTTTGTTTTTCATGTTATTTAGTGCATTTTTTTCTCTATTGCATTGAAAAAACCAACATTGCATTCATTTTTCTTTGAAAATGAAACGTTCTCTCGCATAACTAGCATTGCATAGGCTAGGAAAGAGTTTTGTTTTCTGTAGATTGCATTAGATGCATTAGTGGATGTTTTCACATGATTTCATTATTTGCTATCACTTGAAAGTTTCCTTTCCTTCTCGTAGATAGCTTTCATTGAACGAAAATGGCATACATCTGCATGTAGTTTTTCATTTAGGGAGATTTCAGATCTGAAATATGTTAAGGCCTGGAAATTGAAACCTAATCAAAGATCAACGTTAGAATATATTTCAATTAACCTAAGGCAACATTGAAACCTAACGAAATATTCTAGTGGTCTAAGTTAGAGACGTGTTCTGGCGTCTTAAAAACTAGCAGTTGTCGTTCGCCATTTGGCTCCAGACATCACTAGTACAGACTTGTGCTCCCCATACCATCGAGTATATAAAGGGATACCCTTATAGTTTACAATCATTTTATCCATAGGAAGCCAATTATGTCGTCCTGTGACCGAAAACAGCATTCGGGGAGACTACCTACACATACGTTAAGCCCTTGGTCATTTCTCTTTCATTTGATCACCAAGATGTATATGGCAGTTCATGGAAGCCTGGCATACTGTCTTGCTTAGATTGCCTGAGTAGTCATTTTGGTCTTTTCGTGACTCTCTAAAAGTGAAAAGATCATTGAGCGCTTGTCCTTTCACACTCATTTCAACCTGAAAGTGATAGAGTCATATTTTGCCTGTTTGTCGACTCTTAAAATATGAAACGAGAGAGTTTTTTTTCAATGTATTAAAATTTAACTGTCCATGAAATATTCCTGGTTAAAATTATTGTCCTTAGTCAGTTGTTTTAGTGTTGTTTCTGACAGAAACGTTCCCGGAGTTTACCAACCAAGGAATCCCCTCCGAAGGGAATCCTGGCCCTTTTCTTGCTTTTGGAAATGTTGGTGCTCCTTATATGGCAAAACTATCCCTGCCTAGGTTAACTGTTGGGTTGTCTGTCTGGTTATTCTCGACCTCTATGGTCTCGAGTGTTCTGTCCATTGTACAACCATCTCCTCCACCTGAACAACATCATGATGATTCTAAGGTGGACCTCTCCCCTTCTTCACCTATTTATTCATCCTCCTCTTCTACTTCGCCTGGTGAAAGTCTGGATTCCAGTAACCAGGTGGCTAAGAAGAAGAAGAAGTAGACAAATAAGAATAAATCAGATAAAGGAGAGGCTAGCTCTACGGCTATTGCGCCTAAGAAACCATCCATCGATAAACCATCCAACCTTCCACAAAAATTCAAATTCCCTTACATGTTGTGCAAAGGTGACCACCTTCTTCGAGATTTCCTTGGCATTCCCAAGGTACTTGAAGTATGGTTCGACGGTCGTCCGCCGTTGCCTTTGGCTTTTGGAAGTCATATTGGTAACACATATTAGACTAGTGCTAATAAGACCCGTAAGAAACAGGGTAATATTATGAAACCTTGTAAGTTGTGTGAAGGGCATCATCCCATTCACCTTTTTCCATATGTGGATGAAGCCACGAGAGTGTTGGACAAATCTACTGTTTTTGCACCCTACCTTCCTGCGGGTTACCAGAAACTTTCTTTGAGTCCTTCGCTAGTTGATTCCCTGATCGGTCAAGAGTCATCCTTGGTCGCTCCCACTCCCCCGGAAATTCAAATTCATGAATCCGACCACCCATTGGATGTGGAATCGGTCGATTTGATCCCACCTATGGTTCATCAAGTCTTTTCCATCGAGAGTGGATCTCATCTCCCTCACGTTCCTCTTGTTTCTTCAGATTCCCCAGACTTGGAGAAATATCCTCCTGTCCCTGTGACTTAAGAAGTTGCTCTTCCTCCTCCCATGTCTGAGGTTTAGAAGGATGCTCCTCTTTCTTTGGTAACACCAGGGGATGACCATCTCAGTTCAATGGTACCCCCTCCAAGTAGTTTGGTCGCTTCCTTTGATTGGAGTCGATTTGCAGGATACCGCCTTCCATCTTATGTGCCTTTTGAGATTACGGTACAGATCTTCGATATGATCATACCTAGCACGATTATAGATGAAGGTGCATCTATTAGTGTTCTGTCATCAACTACTTGGAAAGCTTTTGGTTCTCCGCCACTTATGCCTATTACTCAGAATTTGTTGACATTTAACAGAAGAACCAGTCGACCGTTAGGGATCCTTCCAAAGTTTCCTATTACTTTGGGAGGGAAGACCATCTATATAGATTTGATGGTGGTCCAAGGTCCCTTGGATTTTAATCTACTCTTGGGGCAATACTATGCTTATCTCATGGGTGCAGTTGTTTCCTCTCTCTTTCGTGTGATCTATTTTCCACACAAAGGTCAGATCGTGACCATTGTTCAAATTTCATTCTTTGGTCCCGATGTAACATCTGGTCCACCATCATCCCTTCCGGGTCTTTATCCACCAGTTGTATCTTCCCCGCCGTAGGTTAATTATGTGGCTACTTTTCCCATGCCCTCATTCAGTGATAGTTCCATTGTGCATCGTGTGTGGGGGGCATTGGCTCCTGATTTCCAAGATGTTGTTCTCCCATCCTGTATGGAACTCTTGGATGCCATGACTTCTTATTTGACATGATAAGTTGTCATCGGAGCAGAGTTCATTTTTCTTGTGTCAAGCTCCTTAAAAAATTAAACAAGGTGTCGGAGGATGGTTCGTATTCTATGTCAAACTCGTTAAAAAATTAATTAGCTCATGAGGATAGTTCTTTTAATGTGTCAACCTCGTTAAAAAAATGAAACACGTTCTCGTTCAATTCGATTCTTTGATCAGATCTTGAAAATCCCAGTCGAGTCTTTCTCTTGATCTCGTAATTGAACCTTCATTCCATCCACCTGTTAGTAACTAGCAGTCTACTCCTGTGAATGCACTAAAGCTTGGGGGGCATGTACCTAGAATTGAGTCACCATGCTGGGGGCATGCCTTTTTTTTTCAAGCATAGTTTATTTTTGTTTCAAGCTTGTGTAAAAATGAAACCAACTTCAAGCAAAGTTTCATGTTTTCAAGCTTGTGTGAAAATTAAATCATTCTTATGTTACCTCTTTTGATTTCCGTTTTATCAGCATGTTTTCCTAGATGAGCCTTGGTGTTCTCATTCCATTGTCACCATCTACTTGGCCAATCATACGCCTTCACTTGATTGTTTTACCCATTCCTGAGGAACTGCTGCAATGAGTGGTCTTGCTAGCCAGCCTCTTGAATTTTATCATGTTCTGAGCAGCTCCACCATCACCGAAACTAGTTTCTACCCTTAATACCACTCGTTCCTCGAGGAGAAGTCAAATTTGAGATCTTTTGCTGACTCTCTAAAATTGAAAAGATTTCCGAGAAATTTGTCATTTTGAACTCGTTAAATGGCTGCGAACGACCCCTTTTTCGAGCTGGGATGAATTATTTACGAAAAAGGAATACCTTAGCCTATCGTGACTAAGAAGTTCTCTCATACACAATTTTCTACCTTTTCGGATCTGTGATACTACCTACGAAAAGGGACTGATGGAGTTTTCTTTTCTGCCTTCTTTTCAAACTCTCTAAACATGAAAATATGCCAAGTTCTTCCTTTGTCAGACTCGTTAAAACCTGATGACATCGGACTTCGTTACAATGACGTTACTCGAGTTCCTCCTCCCTAGGGCTTGTTAAATGTACTAGGATGGATTTGTCCAAAGGAAAAAATTATAGTGCAAGCATATGCTATCCCCTTCAAGCTTGTTTTAAAAAATAATTGGGGTACTTGCCAGAAATGGTGGGGGGGAATGGAAGCATATTCTAGTTGGCAGTATGTCACTCTTGAACATGGCACTTGTCTACATTCGTGTTGGGTTGGGGACATCTCATTTCGTCATTTTTTCCTCCATGGGTTTGGGTAATCTCTTTTGACCTCTCATCTGCTCTTTGCCACGTCATCATGACCTCATATCCTTTGATGTCAAATACTGCCAAATCTAGTGTCGTTCTGTTGATATGTTCAAGAGAAGTTTGCCTCTGTAGTTTTCAACCTTCCTCTGATCTCCTATTGGTCGTGATCCACTTTCATCATGTTCCTCTGTCTCATGTCGATGATGTGGGAAACATTATGGCCCTCCTTCGACCAAGTCACTTCCTGTTGACTTCAACTCATTAGCCAGGAATCTGATATAGAGACTCCCTTCTGGTACCTTGGAGCCTGCATGCCTTAATGGCAGGTTCTTCGCATTCGATGCAAGGTTCACATCATTGGCCTTCGATCAATTAACTTTGCAGGTGTTTGATGCTAGATCATTGTTCACATTTCGTGGATTGTACCTTTCGTACCTTGAGATCCATTGTCATTATTGGTGGTTCCTCTTGCGTCTGTTAACAACCTTCATCATTGGCTGGTAATCAGACGATTTTCCTGCATGTTCGACTTCAGCTCATACATTCGCACGCTTGAATTTGTACTTTCTCAGGTGGAGATGGAGCACAAGACCCTGGTTTTTGTCTTATAAAATCCAGGATGTGGGTTCTTTGTGGATTATCATGAATTATTGCATGACTTGTTGATGGGATGGCTGCGACCATACCTAAGTCTATTTAGTGATCTTTATTGCTGGATGGTTGCATCTATACCTAGATCTCAGTTTTTATATACTCTATTATGGATGGTTGTGCCCATGCCACATGTTCATGTATCAGAGATATCAGTTGTATTTGTA
Organism: Pinus albicaulis; assembly: GCA_034641835.2. NCBI lineage: Eukaryota > Viridiplantae > Streptophyta > Pinopsida > Pinales > Pinaceae > Pinus > Pinus albicaulis. The sequence goes on from CM076579.1 coordinate 66,755,876, forward strand.
ATTGCAGGTTTTCTGACAGTGGTGTTTGGTTCGAACACATTCTCATAAAGCATTTCACCCCTCCCTCTCCCTCAGACCTCATGCTTTAGGGGGCATCTGTTACACAAAATTTTGTCATTGTCCCTACAATCCCCAACTCACACATTGGAGGGTCGTTTCTGTGACCAATATGCAGTGTCATGCTTTGCAAATAACATCTTTGCATCCCTTTTGATGAAGGCAACATTCTTTTTGTTGACATTTCCTTAAGTAGAGCTGTAAAAATTCCCTATTTTTTCCTTGGCGCGAGTAGCCCTTTACCTCCTCGCGTCGACTTGGAAATTTAACATTGATCTCGTGCCACTTGGCACTCTGTGCCAGTTAGACACCCGTGCCAAGCTATTTATGAAATGTTTTTTAAATATAGAGGTGGAGGTTCCATTCCAACCACCTTGGGGATGAGTCATTGGGAGTGGTTGAACTGAAACAACCACAGGCTCCCTCCTTTAGTTAGTAGTTTCCACCTGCCTCGGAACACTCCTAAAGGATAGGCCTCCTTTCCACCTTTGTAGGGCTCCCAACCTCCTCCTTTTTCTCTATATAAACAAGCATTCTCCCTTTATGAAAACTAGCTGAACAAAGAGAATTATACAGATGAATCACTGAACTTGGAGAACTGAGCTATAGTTGAATAACTGAGTTATTGAGAAGGTAGAACAAGGAATAAATCCATTGAGAGGGCCTTTACCCCGTCTGAATTCCCCAACGAGCTTTGAGACATGCTTCGCCTGAACCCCGTTGGAGGAGACCTCGACGTCAGAGCATGGTTGTATCTCTTCCTTCTACTTAATAATATACGTGACTATTGTCTAGTTCCCATCTTGTATTTTGTCTTTATCGAATGCAATATGCTTAGTCTTCTCTGATTGACTAGTAGATAATGGATTGTAGATTTCTGTGGTGTAGATTTTCAGAATCAGATCTTGGAATCTCCACAGTTCTCATTAGTAGATTTTGGATGAAATTAGTATGTGGGATGTGGTTATCATTTTCTGATTTCTATGCAGGTGTCCAAGCACGATAAGCGATGGGATTGTGACTTGCGAAATCGGAAGCGAGAAGGTCTCATCGCCCCTACGATTGTCGACTACAGCATTGGACCACAGGTAGGCCATCTTATCGCATCCTATTTCATTCAAATATATAGGAACCTACACTCTAGCATGATTCCTTATTACTAGACCCACTCTAGGGCTAGAGGGATCGTCTCTGTCCACAGAGAGGATTTACCTTCATAACAATCATCGACTGTACAACAAGAGGAAACCAAAAAATTAAAGATATACCTCATTTTTGTGGCCGTTGGATTCTCCTTTGTGGGTATTCAACAAACTCATCTGGGTCTATAACTTCAAGAGTCGGAGATGTGGAGGATCCATCTCCTCAAGGTCTCTCCCCTTATTCAAAACTGATCATTGTTTATTTTCACTGCTGCAACAAGTCATTTGTGTGGATTAAACATGCGAGGGTCATTTTGTTATGTGCAGTGAGCCCTCAGTGAAGTGGAAGCATAAGATCCATGTCTGTACCCACATTTTATAAAAAAATTTCTATATGGTATAATGCTCAGAGAGGATGAGGGGGCATCATGTCTCATCGACTGAGCCACATCCCTATGAAGTAACAACTACCAAAAAAATTTAAGCTATAGATCCACATTTGGCACTCAGTCCATAGTGATACCAATGGACATTAAAATGATTGAAGAGGCGCAGGGAAAGCCTACACGAGCCATTCTCTCTGATGACATAGTGGCAGAACACTTGACCACACAAGGGTCTAGATTTATTATTTTCACTCTTGAAATTAATTAAATATGCCTCTAGCATTATTATTCGATCATGAAGACATGTGACCTATGCTATTTGATTGCAGGTGGGGGCTTTTGGTTTGCACGAAGAGCCAGGGTTTTCCCTAGCAAGCAAGGAGATATTTTCAAAGGGAGGTGGATCCTTACAAAATTCCCAAGAACATCACTTTAGGCTCTATTGTAGTTGCTACAACAACAACCAAAATTTTGGGTATATTCAAAATTTCGGGCCCCCTTATGCTCCCTCAACCATTAGGGTTTTGACCCGGCCTTTAGTTAGTGACACTCCCGTGACCTTTTCCCTGCCAAACCTTGTTTCCACACCCACTGGTCTCGGTGTCTCATCAATACACTAAGACCTGGGGTTTGTTTCTTAAAGGAACACTGGGAGTTCCCACCAAACCCAGAGGTAGGTTTCCCTAGGTTGTCCTGATATCGGCCTCAGCTGTACTCAACCTATTCTCAGCCCCTCATAAACCTTCTCACCATCATGACAATATTATTTTGCTGCAATCACATCATGTGTGTGTGTGTCATCATACATGTACTTGAATGGAATTTTTTCTGTGTTATGTACATGAAATAGCTCCCGGAAGCACTTTCACCATGGATTTTAGGCATTCTATTTGGGTTCTACATAGAGTTTGGGGTCACATTTTAATCATTTTTTAAATCTAGAAACATTATTCTAAGAGGTAACGATGGAATAATCGATATTACAATATGTCACGCAGGTTGAGCCCATAGATGATTTGGCGAACAATATCACTGCCGTGCTGAGGGAAATAAATCAAAACTATAATTACAAGGGCACACTAATTGGGGGAATCTTCGATCATGATAAAACTGCATGTTTCCAGATGTATAGTTTCATTCCTAAAGAGAGAGGCTTGTATAAGGCGATAACTTGTTCAATGGGGAATCATAGTTCAAATCAAAAGAGCATTCTCATTCCATACGCATACCAATGCCATAGTTAAAGGGAGAAGGAAAGATTCTGATGACTATGCTTTATGAAATGCTTTAAAGGTCATGGGCTAACATAGGCATAGACATAGCTCCATAAATGCGCATTGTATGGACTACTCAATGAGCCATATCTCGCACATAATTCTGCAAACTGCCGCACAATGTAGGCATATATGTGTCATGAAGCCCTGTTGATTGGGATGCAATTTGATGCATGTTCCAAATGATATTAAGCTCTCCTCATGTAAAACTAAGGAGTGCTTAATGGATTAATTAAAAATGCATACGCAGCATCTTGTGGTGGGGGGGGGGGCACACAAGGAAGAGAGGGTGCAGCCTGATGAAGACCATCTGTAGCCAACCCGAGAGGAGGAGAAAAACCACGGAGCCGCAAAGGGAATGACCCATCTATTCCATGATTTGTTTTGTTGTAGTGCAGTCTCTGGCGGCATATTGTGATTAAAATTAGTCACGAGAAAACTACATGACGTGGGTATCTACTCAGCCATTGCTACCATGACCGTTCCAACCCCTCCTCTTTGATTCAAAATAAATCACCCACCAAAATTCAAGATATAGATAAATCTTATGGAAAATTTCTTCACTTTTTTCATGGGTTTTTTTTTTTGTGCCATCACGCTGTCCCACACGATTTTGGAGGCCCTCATACTTTTCGTGGTACATGAGAGGGATGCAAATTACCACGATGCCGTCTCTTAGATTGGGAAGGTCATGAATACATGCATCATGGATACAAAACTGACCATGCCTCGATTGAATGCAGAATGGTGAGGCTAGTAAAATTCTGGCCACCGAGGCACTCGATACACGTATTCAGTTAATTGAGAAAAGAGGTGGAGGGGAGGAAATAATAGTCCCTCTCCACTGGCTTCAAAACCAACGAGGTTTCTTTGTGGATCTGAGGCATGAAATACATGACATCACACACTATGTCCTGTGTGCTTCACCATGGCCAAGATCCGTTGGTGCTCTTGACTGGTTCTGTTCAAAATGTCTGCCATTTTCATTCTCTCGAAGCCATTCTCTTCCAAACAGACAAGAGAAACAAACTCATGACAATAATCATGTTTCGTTGATCACGTCCCTGCAGCCCAATGCTTGTAGAGGTATCAACTGAACAAAATTCGAGGGAATGTGATCTATGGCGAGTGTGACCAAGTCGATGGGTCACACTACGTGTGGGGCATTCTAAAATTGTGACTTTCATGGCTGTGCAACTGTGCGACCAAGTTGTTGGGCCGCAGAACGTGTGGGGCATTCTAAAATTGTGACTTTCATGGCCATGCGACTATGCGAACAAGTCGTTGGGTCGCAGAACGTGTGGGGCAATCTAAAATTATGACTTTCATGGCCATGCGACTGTGCGACCAAGTCGCTAGGTCGCAGAATGTGTGGGGCATTCTAAAATTGCGACTTTCATGGCTGTGCGATTGTGCAACCAAGTCGATGGGTTGCAAAGCTTCAGAATCGACCGAACAGCTTGACTTACATAGCCTTGCAACTATGCGACCTCTGGAGTTTCCCTACGTTGATTGATCCCAATTTACACTGATACCAATACTGTGATGTGGTGTGTTCTCACCTATAGCTAATCCTTCAACGCCCACTGATAATTCGTTTTCATTGCTCTGTGCCAAATAAGATGTTGGTTCTGGAAGTTGTAGGTTCAACTGTTTATCCAGAAGGGCATCATAATTTTCTTGCCAAATTTTCCTGACACCAGATTAAGAAGTCAATATTTTGCTGCCAAATTTCGATACAGGGTGACGAGGAAAGGCCGCGAGAAACCTTTTTTTTTTCTTCATTCCCAAGGAAGATTTATGGGATAGTTTTATTTCTGATAATGAGGGAAAGGGCATCGATAGCTTCAAGACTTGTGAGTCAGGATATCCATATGTCTCCTGTGTTGACCAGATAAAGCTCAAATTTGAAATGCGTTGCATCACAGTGGGAGCTGAGTGTATTATAAACCTTAAGCCACTGTGGTCGGGGAAGAAGCGGTTTTTCATAAACATGTGTATCTGTAATATGATTAGAATTAATGCAAATGCATCGTTGAATGCATAACAAAAGATAGTCAAAAACTTAAAGATATCCTTTATGTGGTATCTGCATTCTTCTTTGTGGGTATTCAACAACCTCATCTAGGTCTAGAACTTCAAGAGTTGAAGATGTGGAGGATCCATCTCATCAAGGTATCTCCCCTTATTCAGAACTGGCCATGGTTTATTTTCACTGCTACAACAAGTCATTTGCGTGGATTTAACATGCGAGGATAATTTTATTATGCGCACTAAGCCCTCAGTGAAGTGGAAGCAGCAGATCCATGTCTGTAGCCACATTTTATAAATTCATTTCTATATGGTGCGATGTTCAGAGAGGATGAGCGGGCATCATGTCTCATCTACTGGGCCACATCCCTATAAAGTAACAGCTACCAAAACAAGATAAAGTACAGATTCGCATTTGGAACTCAATCCATAGCGATACCAACAGACATTACAATGATTGAAGAGGCACAGAGAAAGCCTAGACGATCCATTCTCTCTGATGACATAGTGGCACAACACTTGACCACACAGGGGTGTAAATTTGTTATTTTCACTCTTGAAATTGATTAAATATGCCTCTAGCATTATTATTCGATCATGAAGACATATGACCTATGCTATGTGATTGCAGGTGGAAGCTTTTGGTTCGCACGAAGAGCTAGAGTTTTTCCCAACAAGCAAGGGGACCCTTTTAAAAGTGAGGTGGATTCTCACTAATCCCCAAGAAACTCACTTTAAGCTCAAAGGCACCTGGTCACTTTCATGGGATTGAGATGAAGGAAAAGGAATCTTGTTGTGAAATCCAGAGAACACGAAAAGAAGAACGCAGGTCGCAAGTAACCCCAGCTCGCAGGTCGCAGATTGCTCAAGGTCGTAGGTTGCAGATTTCCCACAGTCGCAGGTCGCAGATTTCTCAAGGTTTCAAGTCGCAGAGTACTCAAGGTCGTAGGTCGCAAGTAACCCCAGACCGTAGGTCGCAGACTGCTCAAGGTCGTGGGTCACACACAACCCTGGGTCGCTCGTCACAAATGGCCTAAGTCGCAAGCCAGTCCAAAAGTCGGGAAGACCAAGAGTCAAGGGAAAGTGAAGAGTCATCTCAATTTATACGTACAACTTCGGGAAAGGATACAAGGACTTTTAGCTCGACAATGAAAGCCAATATGATAGAGGAATTGTTTCTAGAGAGCTAAAGGCACTTAGCTCTTGGTATCAAGTAGAGAGAGAGATAGTGATGCTAGGGTTTTGTATCATGCATTGAGATGAATAGCACATGTTCCGCTATTGGGTTTTGACGAGTTGTAAACATGTATTTGATGTTGTAGCAACATTAATAATATATTCTCCTTTCCGGCACTGATTCACGTGCTTTTTTGTGGTGATAGTACTAGCTGTCTAATACTTCATTATGTTGTACATCTGCTTTCATGCATGCCATTGGTTATGAACTATTTCTTAGTGGTTGCATGTATGTTTGCTTTTGTATTAGTGTTTGTTTGTCCTTGCCACGGCGGTGATCTATTGTGAACTACTTTGCAGTTAAATTCTGACGTGTTTTCTTTCATGTATGTTTGACTGGTTTTCGGCTCACTGATCCTAGTCACGGCATACCCCCCTTTTTATTTTGCTGCTTTGACTTGCTTGTATCTTTGTTTATGGTTCATTAATATTGGGTTGATTTTGATTCACTGATTGGTCATTTCATCTTCGCCTCTGCTCCATCAGCTTCTCATCCGACAACCAAGAGTGGAAAAAACTATGGCGGCAGCCAGGCCCACATACCGGATGGGGCTCCTATCACAAACAGTGTGAGGTCTGATTGGGAACTTTCACCAGGGAGACCCCCCTTGTTTTCGGCAGTAAAATTTTACCCGTCAACAGGCTCAAAGGCACCCAGTCATGGGACGAAGATGCAAGAAAAGGAATCTTGCTGTGAAATCTAGAGATCATAGGACGCAGATACACAAGTCGCAGGCTGCAGGAAAATAAGAACGCAGGTCGCAGGAAAATAAGAACACAGGTCGCAGAGTACTCAAGGTCGCAGGTCACAATTAACCCCAGGTCGCAGGTCGCAGATTGCACAAGGTCGCAAGTCGCAAATTTCTCAAGGTGGCAGGTCACAAATGGCCTAAGTCGCAAGCCAGCCCAACAGTCGGGAAGACCAAGAGTCAAGGGAAACTCAAGAGTCATCTCAGCCTATATGTACAACTTCGAGAAATGATACATGGACTTTTATCTCGACAATGGAAGGCATGATGATAGAGGAATTTTTTCTTGAGAGCTAAAGGCACTCAACTCTTGGTATCAAGTAGAGATAGAGGTAGCGAGGCTAGGGTTTTTGTATCATGCATTGAGATGAATAGCCCATGTTCCACTATTGGGTTTTGACAAGTTGTAGTCATGTATTTGACGTTGCAACAACATTAATAATATATTCTCTTTCCGGCACCGATTCACGTGCTTGTTTGTGGTGATAGTACTAGTTGTCTAATATTTCACTATGTTGTGCAGATGCTTTCATGCATGCAATTGATTATGAACTAATTCACAGTAGTTGCATGTACATTTGCTCTCAAATCAGTGTTTATTTGTTCCTTGCCACGTCGGTGATCTATTGTGAAATACTTTGCAGTTAACTTCTGGCGTGTTTTCTTTCGTGTATGTTTGACTGGTTTTTTCGGCTCACTGATCCCATTTCACGTCATACCCTCCCTTTTTGTTTTGCTGCTTAAACTTGCTTGTATCTTTGTTTATGGTTCGTCAATATTGGGCTGATTTTGCTTCACTAATTAGTCATTTCACCTTTTCCTCTGCTCCATCATCTTCTCATCCGACAACCAAGAGTGGAAACACTTATGGCGGTAGGCGGGCCCACATACCGGATGGGGCTCCTATCCCAAACGGTGTGAGGTATAATTGGGACCTTTCACCAGGGAGACCCCCTTGTTGTCGGCAGTACAATTTTTCCCGTCAACAAGGTGCCATACTTATTCTTAACGAAATGAATTGGTGCTCCCTATGGAGACACACTTGGCCTTATGCATCCCTTGTCCAAAATTTCCTTCATTTGTAGCTTCAACTTAACTAATTTTGGAGTGCTCGTTCTATATAGAGTTTTGGATGCTAAAGCTTCCCCTAGCGCTAATTTGATGGAAAAGTTTACTTCTCGATGAGGAGGAAATCCAAGAATTCTTCGTGAAATATATTTAAAAAATACTATAAAACAAGGTAATTCCTCAAGATATCACTGTAATCATTCTCAACACTGCAATTAGCTTCAATGTTACTAGATATTTTCACAATAAATAAAAGACGTCATTTCCTACAATTTATTTTATCTTGCATAGCTGAAATTAATCTCACCAATATGGGTTTCATCTTCCCATGCAATACTCTAGGTCTTACAACTTTTTCCAAGCATTCAATGTTCTTCTCAAAGCAGTCTACCTTGGTTCGATGAACATAAAACAAATTCATGCCCAACAATACATTATATGCCCCCAATGGTAGCATATTGAGGTTTTCCACTGTTTGCATCCAATTTAATTCGATTAGGCAATCCTTCACCCAATAATACATTTTTATTTTCATCCCTATGGCTAGTTGAACTAGCTAAGACTCGTCGTGTGCTTCATTCTTTAGTGCACAATTCTCAACAACAACGAGACTTATGTAACTAAAATTTGAATCAGGGTCAATCAAAATTGATTTTTTTTGGTCATGGAGCATACCTTCCATCTCTATAATCATTATCTGATGACCATCTTGGAAGTTATCCATCATTGCATAAATTCTAGGCACATTTTGAGCCAAAACCTTTACTGTCTCTTCCTTTTGTGTGTTATATAGTCTTGGGCCAACATGCTTGTGGAAATATTTCCTTATGTGTTTTTTTCCACAAGTCTAACACTTATATGGACTCTTCCCATAAATTTTGGCTTCATCTTGAGTATAATGTCCTTTTCTGGCACTGTTGAACTTCTGTTGGTTTTCGTGATTAACAGGGGTCACACTTGCTCCCTTGGTTTCCTTTTTCCTTTTCCCTTTAAACTTGAAATTTCTGTTGAATATAAATTTTAATTAATATGTGGGCTTGCGCTTAGACTTCTCATGGTAATGGTTCTATCTTTGAATAGTGTCCTCTACTAACTTAGGCTCATCGAAATTGATTTTATCCTTGAAATATTGTGGAAATCCACTGACATACCTTTGAATATTTTCCTTCTCCTCCTTAACGTAGGGAAAATACCTTTGAAACTCTATAAATTTTGGTATGTACTCAGCATTTGTCATTTGTTCCAATTTGAGCTCATAGAGCTCCTTTTCCTTGCTATCTAAGTATCTCTCAAATAGATATTTTGTTCTGAAATACTCCTCAAACTCCCTCTAGGGTAATTCTTCTTCTCTTATTCCATTTAAATTTTTCATATCTTCCCATGATATATCAAACTTCCCTCTTAGGTTGTGTTAGGGTCCTATGATTTGGGAGATTGGCAAGCCAAATGAAAGGGTAACATCAAACCAACTTTGGAGCCCTAGGACCTAGCCTTCTTGGACTCAGAGAGGGCTCTCTCTATTATGCAAAGGATATGAACTTGTTTGATTTTTATGTTTTTGATTTTAGGCTAGTTGTTAAGTATGTTTTTGGTTTGTTTTTAGGTTTTTTGAGGGAGAACTGATCAAAGGATAAATAAATAAAAATATTGTCAGATCAACTGGGCTATGGGGTCGAAAAGGTCGAGACAGTATCAAAGGGTGGACAAGGTATATTGCAAGGCCGATTTGGTCGATATAAATGGATTCTTTGGGTGTAAGTGAAATGAGATAGACACTAATTTTGTGAGAGACAAAGAGGTTTTAAGCATAAATAGTTTTACAACAAAAATTCATGTGGTAGGGCTAACCATTAATCACTATAAATGAAACTCAAACTGATAGATGCATAAAATGAACATTCAGGTGATACATATAAGTATAAAACCCTCTAACTTTGGGAAAATCACCTTCATACTTTTGGGAAAACAAATAAGAAAAAAAAACTCAATCTATGAAGAGGGAACTCCTAAACATCATATTTTGAGCTATTGGGAACTTTGAAATAAGATTGCAGAGCATGGGAAAAGGGCAAGATCAAAACAAGACCTCTTTGGTTTAACTAGGACAATCAAATATTCAGAGAAAGGTTTTAGTGATGGGGTTTTGGTTAGCTATGAGTAAGCAGGGAATACTGTGAATCATACTAGATATCATACATAATAACCATTAATGAAATTGATAACAAGTTCTTGGGTATCAAAGAGCAGTTAAGAATTCTTTGACATAACCAAGAAATAAGAAAAACATAGAAGCTATAATGAATTAGGAAACTTGAGGTGCCTCCATGGGCATGTCTCAAATCTATTATTTACTGACCTACAACAAGCAAGAAGCATGAAAAAATGTATGATAAACTAATGAAACATAACATATAAGGAACACAATACCATTCACCAAGCCATGGAATCCTACAAACAATCCTCCTCCACCATCCAAGACAAGAAAGAGATCATCCACTTCATGAGACAAAGTATTTCTTCAAAGCTTGTAATGCTATGTATTGCTCTATGACATCAAGTTCAGCCTCTTGTTACAATGAATTATCTTGGAATATATAAGCCAAGGAGAAATAAACTATCCTAGAGCACCTAGAAGGCCATTCGCCCATTACAAATATCTGATTTTTTCCTTGAGGCTTTGCAAAGCCCAAGGCAAAAAATATCTTCAAAAATATCTATTTAAGCTAATAATAGAAAGAAAATTGAATTTTAATCACTGACATGGAGATAAAAATAGCTAAACCCACATTTGGAGGAGCATATTCAGAAAACTGCCTTTTTAACAAAAATGCTACAGGAACGTAGCAGCAGAAAGAATCCTGTTTTGCAGACAACGTTTGAGGGACCTCCCGATGTCAAAACGAGGCTTTTTATAGCTCGTTGGAAAGCCCTGGATGTCTAGTCTCTCCTTTTTGTCAAAAAAAATTTATCCTTTGTTGATTTTCCCTCTTCTCATCTCTGGGAGGAGGCATAAACCTTGTTGTTTTGAAAATACCATTAAGGTAAAATAGTGACCTTTTCAATTTTTCACTCCTGAATATCTTCTTACAAATAGTCCCTTTGTTTTTCATAAAATTTTGCCTGTGATATCTGTCTCTCTTTGAAACTTCAGACAAGAAACATGTGATTTGATTATGGAAAGGCCTTTAAACAGTGAAAGTTTCACCTATCTTAACAATGTGCCCTCTGTTTTTTAAATGAGCTGGAAAATTTACTCTTGCCACTTGCCCTTTTATTCATCACTTGGAGGGAGTATCTTTGATAACACATAATGAATCTATCTAAAAACAAGAATGCCCTTTTCCATATAAATCATCTGGGTGGACTATCTCTTTTTATCAGTTGCAGAAGTCACTTTAAATAGAGTTTGGTCTACCTCCTTGGCCATTTAGATGAGGCTGCTTTAATCAAAATTATAACCTTTGATTTATTCTTTGAAGGAGGCTTTCATAAACATGAGAACAGAGGCCTTTTAGCACCATCATGTCACTCTTTGGCTTTTGATGTGGAAGAGGCCTTTAACCTATAAAATCTCATTTGTTTTACCACTATTCTTCAAATAGGCTTTCCAAAAGAAAACATTCTCAAACATAATTTTAAACCCTGCTATGCATTCTCTGTTCATCTTTGGAGGAGGTGGTGCAAAACAGCCTCTGAAGTCACTTGAAACATTGTTGACCCTCTGCTTGTTTGTGAAGGAAGCCACAACAATGTTTTTCTAACCCTCTGCTTTTATATGAAGGAGGTTCCATCATGTGTTTCTAACCCTCTACTTATCATTGAAGGAGGTTATAATTAAACACATGATCTTCATCTATTTCAATAACTGTACCTTGCTCTGTATGTTTGCTTGAAGAATATCAATTTGACATTTATCATTGGTAAAATAACTTGAACCTAATGTCCTCTTGCTTTATGAGGCATTGTCTGAGATGTATATACCTTTTGTAAAATATCACTGTGAAATCTAGACCAGAAGAAATGTGATTGGTATATGGAGAGTGTTCACTGCTAGACATCATTGAACTAGCTTTTCCCTTGACTGTGTTTTCAGAGGTATATTGAAACTACCTTTGACTAATGTTCACATCCCAGGTTCAAGGTAACATAAGAAGCAGCTGTCTTCTTATGCCCTACATGATGATTCCCTTTGGAAAGATTATGCAGCACTGCTTTTGGAGGAGATTATGGAGCACTTCTGATCAGCATCACTCAGTATTTTGTGTTCATTTGATTTGAGGAATGATCTCTGCTCTTCAGGTAGACTTTGGATTTAAACCATGTACACTTGCTGCTCTTTACTTTACAACTCTCCATCTTATTATTGAAGGAAAAATATTTCAGTATGAGAAACTTGTTCAGTTGATCCTTTGCTCCCATTTGCACACCGATCATCATTCAGTTACACCCCTGTAGAGATGTAAAAATATATGCTTTTGAACCTTGGAGAGCTCCTTTGGTGTTTCAGGGAGATTTTGCGTGATCTAAACATATTTCTTTAGACAGTGAACATCCTCATATTTTCCTGATTTGGATCTTTGTTGAACTTCTTCTTAAATGAGACAAAGTGACCTCTTAGTGGTGCGCGACCTATGGATAGATCAAGGCTTGTTTTGAAAAATAGGGAAAGATTCATGGCTGACTGGTACTAGACACAGGCTTTTTGGCTCAGGATATCTTAGCCAAGGAAAAACTCCCTAAACACCATTATCTAACTTAGAGACAATAGTCAAAGATTCTGAGTGTTTTCTTAGGGATGATCAGATTGTCATATGACAAGATGATCAGGGATAGAGGAGCATACACTTTGTCAACTTTCAGATAGTGAATGGCATGAGAAACAAGGAAAAATGATAGTAGAGAAGCGAAGTTATGACAGCTATAGACAGGGAGACTTTGCTGAAGCGAGATATGACTTGAAAACTGAAGATTGTTCTCATCATAGACTGACAGGGAGGGGTAGGAGGACAAAAAATTGTTTGGGGTGTTTTCTAGATGACAAATTGATAGATTGAGATTAGCTTCTAGAAAACTTAGCTAAGGAATCTAGTCATCAACAACATGTAAAAAATACTGATGACTAACAGTGGCTCCATTTGGGGAGGGCAGCTCCTTTTCGGGAGGTGTCCAGAACTATAGATCTCTAGTTTGTGAAGACTAGTGCCTTATCCATTGGTGCAAATTTCTCTTGATTTATTTCTGTGCTTGGATGACCACCCCCATTTTTTTTTTTTTTTGGTGGAGTTTAGATTAAACTAATGAACTCCTTTGATTTCTCTACCTATGCTAGATTGACTGTCAAGATTAAGCTGTTTGACAGGATTTCATTCACTACACTAAAACATGAAATTGAAAAATGACCAAATCAGGATTAGACAATCTGATTTGTCATGTGTTTGTGGCATAAAATACAGGCTGCACACAAATATTATTTTCATACAAAATGAGATTTAGAAAAATCAGGGCTAGGATACATAGTTTGTTTTTCATCCCTGTTTTCCTCTTTGTTTCTGTTTCGAGCGTGTGGAACCAGCATATTTTCCTAGTCTACTTTCTTTGACAAGTCAAGCTTACACATTTTGAATATCACTTCTTTCACTAACTTATCAGCAATCAATTTAAAACATGTTAAGTTATGATTAGGCTAGATAACTGAACAAGATATCTTTTGAGCACTAGTAGTGGCATTTAGACTTGCGCACTTTCAGCATGACTATTTTTGAAAATGGGGCTTTTCTGCTATTTTCTAAAACTACCCTCTTTTCAAATTTTCTACTATTTTTGTATTTTCTGTTTTTTACAAAACAAACTGAAAGAAAGATGCTCATGGGGCTGAGCTTATTTTGCATGCCTATATATTCTATCCTAATCTAACCTATACACAACAAACATTCATTTAGTGAAATCTCTTTTCCAACAAAGCCAATCAAGCAGATGATTCCATGAGGGATTTAGTTTTAGCTTTTTTAGAGTGCTGAAGAAATAAAAAGGCCACTTCCACTTTGCTTGTTTTTGAATAGTAGTGCCTAAATTTTTTCTCACTCTTTGCAACAGATTGTTCTGGGCAGAACACACTACTCCTTTATATTTCTCAAGGAAAGAAACAAATGGATCTTGGAATAATACCTGATCTAGAGGATTTGATATATAGGCTTCATTCAAGACTACTCTTTATTCCACTTGGCTATATTTGGGACTCTCTTGGGAAAGAAACTCTTCCCCTTGCTCATGATCACTTGAACTGTCAGACTCATCATATATTGCAGTGTAGTCTTCTTTCCAAGTTGATGGGTTCTGATTAAGTGGACTAAAAACTGTATGAAGGTCATCATGTTGACGAGCAGGGATACACTTTGGCAGTAAATCATTTTCAGAGATAGTGTGACCACCCTTATGTGATTATCAACCTTTATTTCTTCATCTGCAATTTGTAACTCAATGGAACTTGGTGGCTGCAAATCTGGAGTTAAGTAGGATTCCATGTCCAAAATTATTTCCTCAACCATTTCAGGAAAAGGCTTCTCATTTACAACTTTCTCAAGAATTTCATCACCCTCCTCAACCTCATCATCAAAGCTGAAAGACTGCTGATTTCCAATTATGTGAACATTATTTCCGATGGACTGAAGTGAAGTAGAGAAAAGAGTCAGAGACTCTTCAATTACTTCTAAACTCTCAAGGCTCTCCTCATTAATGTCATAGGTGACTTGTATTGGCTGCTTACTTTTTTCAACCTGATGATAATGAACTTCATCCCACAAATCAACTGTTGATTGCTCTGCAAGGTTAGTTTTTGTTTGGATATCATAATCATCAACATATTGATCAAACCTTGTAGAATCATTAATATAAGTAATGTCACCAGCCATGCATATTGGACTATCAAGTTGCTTCTCTTCAAATTGATTTAAAAATCTATTTTTTGACTCATGGTATGCAAGATTAACAGGAGAAAGATCAGAAAAGTTTTGGTCATATGAAGTTTTAGAGGTTTTCTACATGTTTATAAGTTGATCTATTTCCTCTTCAGTTAAAAAGAGAGGCATTATAATCTCTCTTTGGATATAACTACAATAAAGAGGATAAATGTCTTTTTGGGCCTCACCTATGAGAGATGATGAATCATCACTTGTGCCTTTAGAGAGATCCTGTGGGTTCTCTTTCATTTCTTGATTGTTTTCATCTTCAACCAATTCTTCGTGATGTTCGGGATAGTTAGCATGTAATTCATGAGTTGCTTCTGATAGATTTTCAGGAGGCCAATTTTCTCGTATGAACTCAAATGACTCAAAGCATAAAGGTAGAGATCCTACAGGTTTTTATTTTTCTTCTATTTCAGATTTCAATTCATCCTCAATCAATTCTTCTTGATGTTTGGGATAATAAGCATGGGGTTCATGAGTTGCCTCTGATATATTCTTAGGAGGCCAATTTGCTTGTATGAACTGAAATGACTCAAAGCATAAAGGTAGACATCCTATAGGTTTTGTTTTTTCTTCCATTTTAGATTCTGTGATTTCAATATGGCTGATAGATTCTTTAGAGCATTCCTCTATGTTCTTATTTGCAACTTTCTTATTAGGCACATTTTGTTTGTTACTCTTGTTTTGTAATGGTTGAGTGTGTTCCTCCCAAGGAAAAAGTGTAGGTTGGTTTGAATAAGTCGTGTCAACCTTAAATTTGTGTATTTCTCTTTTCTTGTCAAGTAGATGAATCAGTTTGTTGAATATATATACCAATTTTTCCAACTTTTCCACTGTGTTCTCACTTGGATCCATCTTTGTTTACCAGAGAGAGTTATTGTGTCCTTTCAACCAGTCTAGAGTTCTCTACCAGTGGAGTCTTTTAGTCTATTGAGAGCTGTGGAGTCGCCAGGTGGAAGATTTGAACTTTGTTGTCCACCATCAGCATGATTGGGATTTCTTAATGCATTCCCAGGAGATTTTATAAGGACTAGTAGAGTAATAGGCCTACTGGAGGCTAGTGGAGTCGACAGGTGGATGTTTTTGTTGTTTTTAGAGATATGTGTTTATGATCCACCACCAATAATTGATAAAAAACCAATCTAAGGATATTTTGGGGTTTTTCTGAGTTTCTTTATGTAGCCCTAAGCTTTGTAAGAGTGTTCTATAACTGAATCACCATTTTGCTAAGATGGTTAAAGAGCTAGTTTCTACTCTTCAGACAACACTTAAGTTTTCTAATTTTGACTGAGATCTTGAGAAGTCCTAAGGGATACCTAGGATGTTTTGATTCAAGGTCCCACCGTGATCGCTATTATGTTAGTGTAGTGATGAGGTGGGTGATTCACTAGATATTCTTGAAGACAAGGGATTTCTGGAGTCCTAAGATGTACTTAGATTGTCACTAACTCAGAAACGT
This sequence comes from Pinus albicaulis, assembly GCA_034641835.2. Lineage (NCBI taxonomy): Eukaryota > Viridiplantae > Streptophyta > Pinopsida > Pinales > Pinaceae > Pinus > Pinus albicaulis. Next base: position 66,772,240 of record CM076579.1, read on the forward strand.
CCCACCGTGATTGCCATTAAGCGTGAGCCGTGGGGTTAGTCGACAAGATAATCTTCTTAAGGGATGCTGAAATGTTTAGGGAAGTCTAAGTTTGTTTATTCACTTAGAGTCCCACCATGATCGCCATTATGTTAGGGTCCCGTGATTTGGCAGCTTGACAAGCCAAATGACAGGGTAACATCAAACCAACTTTGGAGCCCTAGGACCTAGCCTTCCTGGACTCAAAGAGGGCTCTCTCTATTATGCAAAGGATATGAACTTGTTTTCTTTTTATGTTTTTTATTTTAGGCTAGTTGTTAAGTATCTTTTTGGTTTGTTTTAGGTTTTTTTAGGGAGAACCGATCAAAGGATAAATAGATAAAAATATTGTCAGATCAATTGGGCTATGGGGTCGAAAAGGTCGAGACTGTCTCAAAGGGTGGACAAGGTATATTGCAGGGCCGATTTGGTCGAGATAAATGGATTCTTTGGGCGTAAGTGAAATGATATGGACACTAAGTTTGTGAGAGACAAAGAGGTTTTAAGCATAAATAGTTTTACAACAAACATTCATGTGGTAGGGCTAACCATTAATCACTATAAATGAAACTCAAACTGATAGATGCATAAATGAACATTCTAAAAAACATATACAAAGCCAGGCAAGACCCTGTCTTGGAAATCACCTTCCATTTTCTTTTTTTGGGAAAATAAATAAGACAAAACAAACAAATCAACCTATGAAGAGGGAACTCCTAAACATCATATTTTGAGCTATCGGGAACTTTGAAATAAGACTACGGAGCATGGGAAAAGGGCAAGATCGAAACAAGATCTCTTTGGCTTAACTAGACAACCAATACTTCAAAGAAAGATTTCAGAGATGGAGTTTTGGTTAGCTATGAGTAAGCAGGGCATACCGTGAATCATACTAGATAGCATACATAATAACCATTAATGAAATTGATAACAAGTTCTTAGGGTATCAAAGAGCAGTTAAGAATTCTTTAACATAACCAAGAAAGAAGAAAAACATAGAAGTTGTAATGAATTGGGAAACTTGAGGTGCCTCCATGGGCATGTCTCAAATCTATTCTTTACTGACCTACAACAAGAAAAAAGCATGAAAAAATGTATGATAAACTAAGGAAACATAAAATATAAGGAACACAATACCATTCACCAAGCCATGGAATCCTACAAACAATCCTCCTCCACCATCCAAGACAAGCAAGAGATCATCCACTTCATGAGACAAAGTATTTCTTCAAAGCTTGTAATGTTATGTATTGCTCTATTAAATCAAGTTTAGCCTCTTGTTACAATGAATTCTCTTGGAATATATAAGCCAAAGAGAAAGAAACTATCCTAGAGCATCTAGAAGGCCATTGGCCTATTACAAATATCTAATTTTGTCCTTGAGGCTTTGCAAAGCCCAAGGCACAAAATATCTTCAAAAATATCTATTTAAGCTAATAATAGAAAAAAATTGACTTTTAATCACTAACATGGAGATAAAAATAGATAAACGCACATTTGGAGGAGCATATTCAAAAAACTTCCTTTTTAACCAAAATGCTACAGGAACGTAGCAGCAGAAAGAAACCTATTTTGCAGACAAGTTTTGAGGGACCTCCCGATGTTGAAACAAGGCCCGTGATAGCTCGTTGGAAAGCAATAGATGTATAGTTTCTGGAACTAATTGATTTTTCCCAAACTAATCCCTATAAGTCTATAAAAAGGTGGAATGAGTGAAAAAACCCAGGGGGGTCTCATCTGCTGATATGTGAGGCAGAAAGGTGAATTTTGACTGATTTTTGCCTCTTTGGGGGACCAAAACACCTCCTTTGGATCTGAAAATTTGTGATTAGCTGCCCCAAATTTAATCCATCCAAAAAAATGACTTTCATGAGCTGAGGATGCTTCTAGCACCCATGGCAGCGCCTTGAAAAATGTGAAATTAGGGCCAAAAAACACAAAAAACAAAATTATGTCAAAATTTTCTCAATTTTGGCGAGCAAGCCCCATATGGGTTCTTAGAATCATGTAAGGAGGCTGAGGCCAATATTTCAAGCCTAGATATGTCTTTCTCCACGTTTTCTACCAGGCGCCTCTTTCGAGAAGTTTTGAGCCTTTCTTGAGCAAGTTTGAGCTTTCTTCGGGCAAATTGGTTCAATTTCTTGTAGTGCCTGGTCATATTCATCTGCAGATCCAAGTCTCTATTTTCTTTCTCCAATTTATCCTCCAAATGCTTGTTGGCTCTTTCAAGCCATGATTCTTTATCATTTTCTATTTCTTGGGTGAGCAATTGTGTGAGAGGATAAGATCGAACAAGGGCTGCTTCTTCTTCCTTCTTTTTCTCCAAAGCTTTCCTAAGACCCATAGTCCTAGGCCTCTTTCTCATTGGCTACTCTTCTTCTTTAGTATCATGAAATTCACCCATATACTCTTCAACCTTGATTTGTGTTTTGTAGGCTTCCCTTTGGTATTTGAAAGCCCGGGCCTCATAAACTGCCATTTGACCACTCATTTTTTTATTTTGCATTTTTAGAACATGTATGAGGTCTTTTGAAATTTCTAGATCAGCTTCTAAGTCATGAATTTTGGCTTCTCTGTTTAGAAAAAGAGACTCAAGAATTTTAGCTTCATCATCTCTAGCATCACTGTCTATTTGTATGATGTCAAACTCCCTTTCTCTTTCATGAATACTCTCTTGCTGTTCAAATTTTTCTTTACCTATGCTTTGGGTAGACTTCTTGGTCCTTTTCCTCTTTGGAAATTCAACAATACTCTTCTTAGGCAATTTTCCTCTACTTGTTAGCGCTCTAGTGACATTGCTAGTCACTGCTAGAGTGATCTTCTTCTTTGCAGATCTGGTGTTTCTAGGCTTCACTACTTTTGGAGGAAGAGTCATGGCCCTTTGCCTAGGAGAGGCAGCTAGCACATGCTCTTGGTTGTGTTGAGGAGAAGAGAGAGGAGGTTTCATTACTTTCACTTGCTCAACTTGGTCCTTTACCCTGCTGCCTCCATCATCATCTGCTCCAGCTTCACCTTTGTCACTGTTTTCTTCACTGTTTTGAGTTTGTTTAGGGCTGACAGCTTCATCATATTTTTCTACTGCTTGACCATATTTACTGTCTGCCTGTAGACTTCCTTGTTTACCCTCATCTCTGTCTTGAATTTGCTGAGGGCTGCCTTCACTATGACTGTTTTCTTTAATATTTTGCATGCTAACACCTCTCTCACTGTTTTCTCTAGACTCTGTGTGTGGGCTGCCACCATGGTCACTTTGCACACTGTCACCTCCCTCACTGTCTGTTTGAGGACTGTTTTGCTGTTCATCCTAAATACCTTTCTTAGGATCTTCATTTTTTCCTTGAGGATTGTCCTCCTGATCACTGTGTTGTTGATGGTCACTTTGTCTTTCATCACTGCTTTGAACCTCTTCACTTTGCTCTCTATCACCACTAGCTTGCTGATTTTCATCATCACTACTTTGGACTTCTTCTTCCTCACTACTTCCTTGCACATTTTCACTTCTCTATTTAGGGCTACTGGGCTCTTCATCCTCACTAATTTGTTGATCATGGTCACTGCCCTATTTTTCTTCATCATCACTAATTTTCTGCTCATGGTCACGGCCTTGTGATTTGTCACTTGGTTCATGCTCACTAATTTTTTTAGTTTCCCTATGTTCCTCATCACCACTAACCTCATGCCTGCTTTCAAAAGACTGCTCTTTTTCACTGTCAACAATGGGTGATGTTTGCCTTTGGGGAGTATTTTGACTTGATGGAGGAGAGACATAGTGAGTGGAGGGTGAAGAGGATACGTGAGATGGGCCATGAGATGAAGAGGCAATGGAAAAATCTGGATGAGAAATGAAAGTCTCCCAAGACACTCCTTTCTTTTCAATCTGGTGAAGGATGATGATTTTGAGGAGGGAATGATGGAAAAGACTGGATTTTTTCTCACCAGGAAGTCTCTTTTGAACAAGGGAGGACATCTTGTCTATGCTTTTGCAAAGGAAGAAAGGTAGGTTCAACAACTGAGTTCTTGTGAAATGCATGAGAAGCCTGATGTGATAGGAATAAATCCAGGAAAAATTCCTTTCACATGTGAAATACTTCATGATGACTCTCATGAGGGGAGCATAGCTGCTCAATAACTGAGAAAAAGGAAATATAGCTTGGCAAGCATCCTGATGGCCTGGTTTTAAAAAAGGTTTATAGTGATTCAGATCTAGGTATGCTTGTTTGAACCACTTTTCCCCTATATAGGGGATCTTGGTTGCTTTGGAGACAGCCCTAAGAGTGAGTTTAAAGTCTAGACCTACTAGGTGGACATGTTTCCTTGCAGCCTTAGGGTGAACAGTTGTGTTAAGGGAGGGTAATTGGTGACCTCCTAGACTGTTTGGAAAAAATCAAGGCAGCCCACCTCATGGAAGTTAAAAATAATTGAAGGGGATTCATTTAATTCCTGGGTTGTAAAAGGCTCAAATATTTTTTGAAATCCACCCTTGCTGACTTTCTTTGGACGCATAGCTTTGTTTAAGGCTTTCCTTCACTCCCTTATCAAAACAGGCTTTTGAAATGAACTAAAAATATAACTCATTTTTTAATCACAATTTTTTCTCCTTTAACTAGCAACCAGGTTTCTTTTAATGAAAATATTTCTCTTTCCTAATAACTGTGCCCTTTCTGCCTTGAAAACACTGAGTTCTCCCTTTTCAAAAACTATGCCTGGCTTCACAAGAAAAACAGACCTCTCAATTTGAACTAAAAATATAACTCTCCTTTGAGCACTGCTTCTCTCTTTTAAAACTATGTTTGGCTTTTTAAACCAAAACATGCCTTTTCAAATGATATCAATCCTTATCTTAAAAACTGGGTTTTTTCACTTTACTCAACAAGCAGGTCTTTTGTAGCCAAGCAATAAACCCTCTTTCAATCAATCACTATTTTGTCATATCTTAGCAAAGATGGTGGTTTCTAGAGAAACTGTGTTTTTTGCCTTAACAAAACTGTGTTTTTCTTCTTAACCAACTTGACTCTTAACCCCTCTTCAAACTCAAAAAATTAGCGAATAAAGTAGTAGAATACCTCTTAAAATGTATGTGTGCTTTTTGGGGAAATCTTCATTGTGCAAAAAATTTGATTTGAGGAGAGATGAAGGCTATTTGAGTGGTGCTACGCTCCTATGCACAGGCGTGTAGCGCCTAGGCGCACATCGTGTTGGTGTTTCTGGGTCGGGCCCTGGGCACCCACTGAACGCCGATGTGTGTCAGGCCGGGTGAAGTTAACAAGCGCGTCGTGCCCAATGCAAAACCCTTCTGCGAGCACCTATAGGCGCGTCACTCTAAATTCCAGGCGCGTCGCGTCCTCAATTTCTTACCAACTTGCTTACCCAGGGTTCAGAAATAAGTTTTCTTCAGCTTGTTTGTAAAATGGAAAGTGGACTCTATCTTTGAGAGCTTTTATAGCTCCTTTTTAAAATGTTTTTTGAACATTTTTCCCTCCTTGTGGTGAATTTTCACTTTTTTCCTTTGTGTTTGTCATCAAACTGAAAACTTGCTTAAAAACACAGTATCTCTCCTTTTTTTCAAAAAAAAATTATCCTTTGTTGATTTTCCCTCTGCTCATCTTTGGGAGGAGGCATAAAAATGTGTTTCTTGATCCTCAACCTTGTTGTTTTGAAAATACCATTAAGGGAAAACAATGACCTTTTCAATTTGTCACTATTGAATATCTTCTTACAAACAGTCCCTTTTTTTTCATAAAACTTTACCTGTGATATCTGTCTCTCTTTGAAACTTCAGACAAGAAACATGTGATTTGATTATGGAAAGGCCTTTAAACAGTGAAAGTTTCACCTATCTTAACAATGTGCCCTCTGGTTTTTAAATGAGCTGGAAAAGTTACTCTTGGAACTTTCCCTTTTATTCATCACTTGGAGGGAGTATCTTTGATAAACCATAATGAATCTGTCTAAAAACAAGAATGCCCTTTTCCACATAAATCATCTGGGTGGACTATCTCTTTATATCAGTTGCATAAGTCACTTTAAACAGAGCTTGGTCTACCACCTTGGCCATTTAGATGAGGCTACTTTAATCAAAATTATAACCTCTGATTTATCCTTTGAAGGAGGCTTTCATAAACATGAGAATAGAGGCCTTTTAGCACCATCATGTCACTCTTTGGCTTTTGATGTGGAAGAGGCATTTAACGTATAAAATCTCATTTGTTTCACCACTATTCTTCAACTAGGCTTTCCAAAAGAAAACATTCTCAAACATAATTTTAAACCCTGCTATGCATTCTCTATTCATCTTTGGAGGAGGTGGCACAAAACAGCCTCTGAAGTCACTTGAAACATTGTTGACCCTCTGCTTGTTTGTGAAGGAAGCCACAACAATGTTTTTCTAACCCTCTGCTTTTATATGAAGGAGGTTCCATCATGTGTTTCTAACCCTCTACTTATCATTGAAGGAGGTTATCATTAAACACAGGATCTTCATCTATTTCAATCACTGTACCTTGCTCTGTATGTTTTCTTGAAGAATATCAATTTGACATTTATCATTGGTAAAATCACTTGAACCTAATGTGCTCTTTCTTTATGAGGCATTGTCTGAGATGTATATCCCTTTTGTAAAATATCACTGTGAAATCTAGACCAGAAGCAATGTGATTGGCATATGGAGAGTGTTCACTGCTAGACATCATTGAACTAGCTTTTCCCTTGACTGTGTTTTTAGAGGTATATTGAAACTGCCTTTGACTAATGTTCACATCCCAGTTTCAAGGTAACATAAGAAGAAGCTGTCTTCTTATGCCCTACATGATGATGCCCTTTGGAAAGATTATGCAACACTGCTTTTGGAGGAGATTATGGAGCACTGCTGATCAACATCACTCAGTCTTTTGTGTTCATTTGATTTGAGGAATGATCTCTGCTCTTCAGGCAGCCTTTGGATTTAAACCATGTACACTTGCTGCTCTTTATTGAAGGAAAAATATTTCAGTATGAGAAACTTGTTCAGTTGATCCTTTTCTCCCATTTGCACACTGATCATCATTCAATTACACCCCTACAGAGATGTCAAAATATATGCTTTTGAACCTTGGAGAGCTCCTTTGGTGTTTCATGGATATTTTGCCTGATCTAAACATGTTTCTTCAGACAGTGAAAATCCTCATCTTTTCCTGACATTAGGGGAATTTTTAGGTCTAAAATGGGCCTCCTAAGGAAAATATACAATCAAAATTCACTTTATGAGAACCAATCACATTTTAGGGGATGATATCATCCCTAATGGTTGAGGTGGAATTGCTTGAGTTAAAGATACTTACTTGTCACATTCTCAATGGTAGATAAAAACTCATGGTTAACCATGGTAGTGCTCTAATTACTTTTAAAGTCACAGTAAAGTACTCATAATAAATGTCATTTCACACTTTTTGAATAAAAATATATTATTGTCATTTCATATTTTTTGAAAGAAACAATGCATATCCCTATACATTTATTATATTATATTATATTTCTATAGTATATTAATTACATGTTATTATACAATTTAAATAATATAAATTTTAATTAATAGCATATAATATAATTAAGAATTTATAAATTTATATTTATATTTTATTTTAATCTATTTAAGTACAAAGGACAAATGCATTAGTTGTTCAATGACAATGATTTTTTCTTGAAAAACTCATTCTTATTTATAATCACATCAATACAATTTGTTTATTAATTTTATTTTGGTACAACTTTTGAATTGAATTTAACTATGGTTACATGGATTGTGGTGCAAGAAGTGAATTGAAAATTCATAACTACTATTTTATTGTTTTAGTTATTATTTTATTATTTCCTTAGGAGGCCCATTTTAGACCTCAAAATTCTCTTAATGTTTGGATCTTTGTTGAAATTCTTCTTAAATGAGACAAAGTGACCTCTTAATGGTGCATGACCTATGGATAGATCAAGGCTTGTTTTGCAAAATAGGGAAATATTCATGGCTGACTAGTACTAGACACAAGCTTTTTGGCTTAGGATATCTTAGCCAAGGAAAAACTCCTTAAACACCACTATCTAACTTAGAGACAATAGTCACAGATTCTGAGTGTTTTCTTAGGCATGATCAGATTGTCATATGACAAGATGATTAGGGATAGAGGAGCAGACACTTTGTCAACTTTCAGATAGTGAATGGCATGAGAAACAAGGGAAAATGATAGCAGAGAAGCGAAGTTATGACAGCTATAGAAAGGGAGATTTTGCTAAAGCGAGATATGACTTGAAAACTGAATATTGTTCTCATCATAGACTGACAGGGAGGGGTAGGAGGAAAAAAATTTGTTTGGGGTTTTTTCTAGATGACAAATTGACAGATTGATATTAGCTTCTAGAAAACTTAGTTAAGGAATCTAGTCATCAACAACATGTAAAAAATACTGATGACTAACAGGTTGAAAGTAGCTACATTTGCCTTCATATTTTCTGAATGATCATGGATTCATAAGAAATTCTTCATTCCTAGTAGCCACAGTTTGTCCACACTTCAGAATCCTTTCATTTCCTCATTTTTCCACCAACGGTAGCAAGCTTAGCCTTTTTAAACTACTCTGTTATATACTATGCTTCCATTCTTATCCCATGATGATGATGATAGTGATGACGATGTGGCTATATGTGAGTGTCCTCATACTCCTACTCATGGGTGCTTGAGTTCCCTTTTGGGGTCCTTAACAACATTCCTCCTTTCACGACGTCTTAACTAGACAACTGGTGCCTATTTATAGATCTTATCTGATTTTCCACATTGGTTCTTTCTTCCTGCACCAGTGGGCTTCACATGTCTCTATGGTTGATCCAAAACTCATTTTGCCTCTACCTTTGTAGGTTAGATAAGCTTTATAGTATGACTACATTGACTTCAACTTTCTTTTCTTGTGCTCTGACAAGCCTCCCAATGTAATCTTTACAACTCCTTATTTCTAATCTCAATCTTCTCAACTTGTCCATAAAATCGGGAGAGTCTACCCCTCCTTGCATTTCAACTAATATTTCCTCATCGTGTCCATGTTGTGATTAGTCAGAGCTATACTTCACCATTTTACTATTCCTTCCTTGGTTTGTTGGTTCTATATTGTACCACCCTTTGTTGTTTACATGGTCCTTAAACTTCATCTCTTTGAGCTTTCGCGTCTTTTATGTGTTTTCATACACACATATAATTGATATATTTTAAAAAAATTCACATACATAATAAACACCACCACCTTGGTTTGTCGATGGAAATTTGCTGTTGCAAATCTAGCTAGAACATTACACCTCTTTTAGTGTATTAACATCAATAAATCATATAAATCATCAATAATATGCTAATATCACAATAAAATATACCAAACAACACACATAAGCAATACAAAAACAACCAAATTTCTAATGATCAAATGAGGCTTTAAGTCCTCATTGGATCTCCCATAGTCCAATGTCAAACGTTCGCTTATTAGTTATGCGATGTTTCCCTTCCAGTCCAAGTGTTGAACCTAGAAGCTATGATGCCACTTTGTAACATACCCCCTACTAACCCCAGCCCTAACTAAGGTTGGAAGGAAGCAGTTACTATGTTGACCCAATCTCTAAGGTCTAGTTATTGAAATGGAGTCCAATTTTTTCGACCTTTTCAAACTCCCTTAGAACATAAAATGGATAAGGCCATTGCATCTGTATTTTTGAGACCTTTCCTGATGATAATTTGTTTTTACCCAATATGAAATGAAGATAAAAATATATGACATATTAGAGTCTTGGCTAATCATTCTATTCCATGTCGTCAGGCCTGCCATGTGGCGCCCACATGGTTCCCAAGGGACACCCACATGGTCATCCACGTCATAGGACACATAACAGATACCATCTTTCTCATACTTCCTACCCTTCCAAACCAATCAATGCCTACACATAGACATATAATGGCTAAGCAGGTGTGGGCCCTCAATGGCCACATCACCCTAGGAGTTGAATCTCGATAGGTGTTGACACTGCTTCCCACCAAAACCTCTGGGGAAAATATTCTAGGATCACATGGAATTTCACTTCCGCCTCAAAACACAATTCCATTTTGAAAATAAAGTGATATTTTTCATGATACATGGAACTTTTACTCACCAATGGGTCCCTCACAAAAAGTCACCCTAATGCTTAAATCTCAGATGTTCTACCAAGCCGTGCATCCAAATATTTTAGGGTTTGGGTTTCGGGGTGGCGTCATCCTTCGTCACTTTTCTTATGTGACGAAGTCCCACACAACCTTCAAACACATCCATTCATGGCATTCCCTGTTGTGAGATATTTAGAGGGTTTTTCTCCACTTAATTTGTTGGATGTTGGCCCCCACTACCACCTCATCTCGAGAATTTTACCCCAGGAGTTTCCCTTAGTGCTCCCCTAATATCTTCCAAGTTCATCCAACAGCCAAAAACACTTCCCCATTGACAACCCAAATTTAATAGAGGACCCCCCCCTCCCTGTGACATCATGAGGGTATATCCATATTCATGGTTCTACGACTAGTTCCCTAATTTGAATCCAATAGCCCTATCTCGCCTCAGCCTGATCGAGGTATGTGGGGGCCCAACCTCATTTGGTATGGAGAAGGAGGGGGATCCACTATTATATCCCTACCGTTTGATGGTGTTTATGATCCACCATCGATATGCACATTCTCCAAAGTCCTTTGGCTTGGGTCACATTTACCATGTGACCCACCCTCTCGGTGATGTTCTCTTAGGATGATAAGACCTTCCCACAATGGTTACGATGCTCCAGACCACACACTATGACCACGAGTGCTAAACCATTCAACAGGGATTTGCGATTATCCCTAGCTCCCGCCTTTTGGTCACTTGGTTCACCATCATACCAAAGTTAAACACCCATGGAAATGAGTTCCAAAACCAGCGTAAATACCACTTATATAGTGTACACAACCATTAGCCCCTGAGCCCTTCATTACCATTTTTGTGAATAATCCTCTTGACCAGACATAGAACATCAAAAACACACACATAAGCGTAAAAATCACTTGTACAATGTACACAACCATTTTCCCCCAAAACATTCGTTATCATTTTGGTGAATAATCCTCTTGACCAGACATAAAATATCAAACATACACACACACATATATATATATATATATATATATATATATATATATATATATATATATATATATATATATATATATATATATATATATATATATATATATATATATATATATATATATATATATATATATATATATATATATATATATATATATATATATATATATATATATATATATATATATATATATATATATATATATATAGATATATATATATATATATATATATATATATATATATATATATATATATATATATATATATATACATATATATATATATATTATTAAACTAAAAATGGTAATGAAGGGATCAAGGGATATATATATCTATATATATATATATATATATATATATATATATATATATATATCCCTTGATCCCTTCATTAGAATTTTGGTTAATAATCCTCTTGACCAGACATAGAACATAAAACACACACACACACACACACACAAACACACATATATATGCATGCCACCCACTCGAGACTATGACTTAGAAGATATGACCCACTGGTCTCATTATTTTTCTTACAGTTAATTAATTAGTATAGGTCATCCACCTCCTTGCACACACATCATACAAACCAATTCACAGACTCACGAAAATTACAGGTTTGGCCATTTCTCAAAGAAGAAGATAGTCGAGAGAATTTCTACACAGAAATTCCACTTTTCTCATTATCAACATGTGCTAGTCAATAATGCCAAGATCAATATAGCAACAAGTCAATACAAATAATTTACCCATTACATAGATTTCAATCTCTTCATTTTTAAGAATATTGAAATCATTTCAAGATCATCATATCCACGAGTAATGAACCTTTTCACAGTATTTTTACACAATTATTTACATTCCTCATTTATGCAAGAACAAAACTCCTCGACATTAGCATAACATTATTTTCATGAAATAATCATAGACATAATAACAAACACAAGCAGAAAACATAAGTGTGAACTTATTTTTTAAGATATCTAGCAACAAAGAGTGGGAATCTAACTCTCCACCCACCTATAGTCAAGATACAACCATAGTTACTAGTAGTTGTCACCCCTGAGGTAGATCCTAGTGCTGGAGGAAAAGTTCTTATGAGGGAAGGCTTCACCAATATTACAACCGAGACATTATGCCACAAGGCCACTCTACCTTCATCCACCAAATACACAAGCCTTCACTCAATATTTTCAGTCATAATTAACATCCATGTTCGGATACCATGATGTAGATAGTCTCTTCTCACTTTTAGGAGAAGAGAGTTCACATCAAGGGAAGGTTCATTAGTGGACAAGCGACTAATGGGTAAGAAATGACCTCTCTAGGTGGTTCATCAATGAGTCAAGTACCAAATATTTCACCCCAAGGAAAATCCTAGTGGTTCAAAAAGCCTCATGAGAACCTAAGTTTCTCTTCCCAAAATTTTGGGTTCTTTAATCCATAAGCTTCCCATGGATTCTTTAGCCTTAAAAATAAGCCATTTCTCTCAATAATTATTTTACCCAACAAGCCTCTTCAATTGGTTTCAATCTCTCTAGAGCTTGAATTTTGTGATATATGATCTCTCTATTTTCTCACCTCCACCCTTGGAAGAGTTATCCCTGCATAATTTATTGTGTTGCCTGCATTTATGCACTTGAGGGTAATCTGAATATGTTATTCCTTTTTCCATTGTCTGTGCACATGAGAGAGTAAGAAAGAGTCTCTTCTTTGTTGTGTATGTGTATCCATTTTCCCAAAATAGACTAATTGTTTGTCTGTTTCCTAGTTTCACGCAAGTCACCTGCCTAAGACAATGTATCCCATGTTTCCTTTAATATTTTTTCTCCTTCTTGGTTGTTGTTTGGGCTTAAAGGACACATGGACTTGTCCTTTTCTTTTCAGTTAAATTTATTTCTCGTTAAAGCCAGTTAAAATCACTCAACCAACTGGGATTGTTATTTAAAACAACTCATTCCTCAAGCCATCTCCCTCCTCATATGTGTCCTTTATCTTAGCCTTTAATTAATTACAATTTATTTACAAAGGGAAAATATTAACTAGGGGATGTCACACAAACCTTCGAAGTGGAGACGGACATGAGTGGGTATGTTATGGGAGCGGTCTTTATGTAATGAAGAGGGCATGTATGCTACCATTCCAAAGTATTTCATGGGGAAATTATTAACTACCCTACCTATGACAAGGAACTTGATGCCCTAGTAAAAGTTGTGAAGAAGTGGAAGCACTATCTGATGGGAAAGTAGACATTAATCCACACATATCACTATCCACTATAGTACCTACCGGCCCATAGTAAGCTACAACAAACTAAACATTACAAGTGGATGGGATTTTTATAACAATTTAATTTAGTGATCAAATATAAGAAGGGAAAATAAAACAAGTTTACCAACATGCTTTCAAGGCCACCCACACCAAAGATCATAGCTTTGGGAACTCAAATGCACATGGAGCATTCACCCATGACGCATATAGAGAGGAATATTCAAAGAATGAGGAATTCAAGGAGGTGTTTTATTAGTTGCAGGGCTAGAGTCATGTGAACGATGGTGACAACACCATTGACTACCATCTCTAGGATGGGTTAATCTAATGGTTATTCTACCATCTCTTGAGACTTGCAACCTTTTGAAATGACATTTTAGAAGTTGCATAACAGAAATTTTTTATTTTTTACATCATGGTCTTAAAATCATAGTATATTTGATAATGTTTTCACACACCATCAACGCATAAAAATATTCTTCTTTGTAGGCGATGCTTCGTATCGTCCTTGGTTTTCAATTTCTATAGCTAAATTTTTCATCATGTCACTCAACCATATCCTAAGCTATAAGAACATTTTTGTGGTGGATTTGACGCACGGGTGTATGAAATCGCACCAGTTTAAGGGGTGTGGTCTACCCCTATAAACTATTGGTAATAGGCAGAAAGTGAATGTATGCTCAAAGTAAACTAAAAAATAAAACACAAATATAGAAAAGATATTGAAGAGAGTCAAAATGATAATAAAGCAAACGATGGCTCAAAGGCCTCTTATTATTAAACATTTGATATGGAGAAGAAATTTTACCCACTTGCCAAAGGGCCCCTAGACAATGGTTCTAGGTCCCGATGCAAGGATGTTGTTTTCCAAGCTCTGCCTATGATGCAGTCTCCCTCTCTCTCCGCTGTGATGGACTAGGATTGTTGGGTGGCCAACAATCGAGTCCACTCTATCTCCAGCTTTGGGTCACACACTACTGGTATTTCTTGGGCGATTCTAGCCAGCATAACAATGTGATCACCCATTCTTCATCTCTTGGTGGCTTTATATAGGGGCGTTTCAAATCCTCCTTCCCACCCTTGGTACATGATGGATGGTGACCCAAGGGAGAGGTATGATTCCATTGTGTGCTTCAAATATTCCTTTGTGTTCTCACATAGTGTCTAAGGAGGCGCTAATGGTTGTCCTTAGGCAGCTTCATATAAGGAGTAACTGTGCTTTTCTTTGTGTGGTCTCAAAAAGCGACATTTTGGCATTTTCAGGAATGCGTGCTTATCAGGAAAAAAGGCACGCAGAAGGTTCTCTTCTCTAAGGATTAAGCGTGCAATTTAGCATTTAAGACTAGTTCAAATCTGATTTTTTCAAAACATTAGAGATTTTAACTATTTTCTTGATTCCATAATGTGTTCCTGCCCTGTAAATCCTTTGGCTTGACATTGGTTAATGTCATTTTCTGCTATATGATTTTCTAGTGTTAACAGTTGCCCCCTAATGTGTGAGGTCTAGGAAGAATTGTATAGCCGAAATACATTATAGTTTCTTTTTTGTATCGTGCACAGAGAGAGAGAGAGGCCTGCGTGAATCTTGGAATTGACAACACCTTGCACTGTTTCCAAGATGACCATGACCTAAGGGATACTTGCAAGAAAATAAAATATACAACATATACACTAAATTTCAATGAGGCGGGCATGTCCAATGCTCATGATGTTATGAATATTTGAACAAAATTGACAGATACATGTGTTGCTTGCATCACTATTGTGGTAGTGATGTTGGCGACTGTTGACGACGACTGTTGACGCCCTCAGGGGAATTTTTTCTTTGACGATAGGTGGAATGTGGTACCCATATGCGTAATCTTGGTATGGCATATAGCTACGCAATGTATGCATATGTACTAGCTGGGACCTTCTCGTGTAAGCATTGTTGACAGAGACACTTATGGAGGCACGGGTCTTCGATAGATCTGATCAAAGTATAATGGTTGTAAGGTACGATACCATCTTGACATGAAAGCTTTTGTCATAGTTGAATGTCAGGAGGATCAATGACATCTGTGGACAATGACGTCTCCCACAGTGCCACTGGAGGATATCCCTTTGCATGGGGAGGGGTGATCCAAGGTACTGCTTCCTTTTGGGAAAAGGGGTGTCGAGGTTGACAAAAAGGAAGCCTTAACCAAACCATGGGTTGCAAACCTAAGGGGTCGGGGATGTAGATGTGATGGGTTTAACATAGGCATGTTGGTTAGAGGTGACTGAAAACAGATGATGGGGATTCAGTGGCCCGAGGTCGGAGTATACTTTAGTAGCTTGGCAGTAGTCATAGTTATTTCTGAAGGGAAAATCCTTGGAGTCGGTAGGACTTCCAGGGTGGGTGTGAACCGGCTACGAATTTCGTTATGGTGCGTGCATGGGGGTGAAATACTCCGACCAAGGGGAATGAGGGACTGTTGCCATGGGGGAAAAGATGAAGTATGAGGGCGAAGCAGCGAAGTGCATCATTTGCGGTCTTTGTACACTTACCAAAAGAATAAAATAATGAGGTTTGGTTTGTACAAAACACAGAGACGGGCACCCCAAAACATGAAAGGGTTCACTCACTGAAGCTGTGAGGACGGTTTTATTCTGGGGTTGGGGGTCCCATTGGTTGGTCTCATGTGCGGGGTTGATAAAATGGATGAAGAAATGTCACAGATGGGATTATGCTGATGGAGGTATGGTGGGCCAAATGCGATGTGCAGAGGTGCACTTTCAATCTTCTTGTACAACTTGGTTGTTCGGGAAGGGGTTTTTAGTTTGAATGGTAAACTTGACCTTATGCATGATGAATGGATGGGCACGAGGTGCTTCCCGCACTGAAATGGTATGGCCATGGCGTCACTTGTGCTGTGATATATGGTCTACTTTGGGTGACGAGCGCCATGGAGGGGAGGCTCTACCGGCCAACGTTTACGTTCATCATGTGTAGGGTGAGGTGATGATAAACGTGGTCGGATATGAGGACCCTGTGTTTTATTTCTGATGGAGAAATGATGTTAGGATATGAAAAGTTTTGTGGGACTCTATCATGCTGAGGGTAGAATGATACCTGGTTTGGGTCTTTCAGTGGATGGTGTTGTAAGCAGTTTGCGGATTCTTCCTGCTAAAACAACTACCTCAAGTGAAAGCATCTTCTTTTCATCAAATATTATTGAAAGACATGAGCTTTAAAAAAGGAAGATGGGAGAGGGCATACCTACCGGCACTGAAAAGATATTTTTCTTGGAAATCGGATATGTGGCATCGCTTTCGTTCGTCATGGCATACTGATGATGGTGCAACTTACGGTGGACTTCCAAAGTTCTTGAAAAGGGTTATAAATATGGGATTATGGCCCTAATCCTGTTCATTTGTACTTGCTGAGTTTTGGGAGATCAGAGGTGGTTGCATAGCCTTTCTTACCATTGTGGTCAGCTCGTGTACCAGGGATTAGCCATATTATGCCGAGGTAACTTCATGACGTCTTGCATTGTAATTTCTTCAGTTTGATGGTACTGGGAGCCGTAAAAATTAGGTTTGTATGACCTCAAAGTGAATTTTTCCCTAGATTGCGCAGGCAATCTAGGTAAAAGAGCACCTCCCTTGCGCGCAATTCTGAGGGATAGGCGCATGAGGGTGCATTGGTCCCATTGTTTTTGCCTGAAAATGCGTGCCTATGAAGAATACAGGCGCATGAGGGCGCGTTGAGGAACAAGCGCGTAAAGGCCATGATGACAAAAAATTTTGGTTTTTTGTCTATTTTTGATGTTTTTCTCTATATTGATGGGTGCCTGTGTTGCTGGCAGGTTGGTGTGTGGAGAGAAAGATTGGATCGAGATCCAGACCACTCTAGCTACTGATGCTGGGGCGCGTCATCAGTTGGCCACATGGGGCCTTCTGAAATTTGCTAAGAATGAGTTCCTGTGGTCATATGACTGCCTATTACGTTACATTATATAGCATTAGTGCCGGAGGCGCAACATGTTCGTGCTGCGGGGGAAGAACTTGGTGATCCATCCTAATACAGATATATATTTCATGACCGGGTTATTGCCTCAGGGGGAGGCTTTGAGATACCCACTCTCCTCTAGGAGAGTGAACCTAGATAGATTCTAGAGTCGTCATTGTGGAGGGGCGCCTCTCACCGAGGGATGCATCAGCATTGCATCAGTGATAGATGTGGCAGAGCGGTGTGCTCTGGCAGTGATCGTACGACTAGTGGGTTCGTTTTCTCCGCATCGGGCATCAGGCCCTCAGGTTGGAATTTTGCGCCGGTTGAGGTCTGGGCATTTCTTTGACCTTGCCCGATTCTGCTTTAATGGTATGGTGTTGCAATTGAACAAGGTCCAACGTGGATCAAATTCATTTGTGTATGCAAGCATATTATGCAGCATCATGTATGAGCGTGTGGTGTTGCTGAGGCTGGTGGTGGCGGTGCCTATTGGGGGGCCACAGGAGCCATGAATGAGGAGGTGGGCTCCGGTGATGCTACGGGGTGGTTGTGGCATGGTGGGGCGTTACTGGAATGCCATGATAGAGGCCTGGTTTGAGGCCAATCCACAGATGTTCTTGTCATACCCATTTGCAGGGATGGACTTTCGGGGTGACCTAGACATGGGCCCCCCTTTTGGTTACATTTGGGGACCTGCAGGTATGTGTTATATATATATTTTTATGCATTTGTTTAATTATTTATGTACTTATGTGTTTTTTTATTGACACTGACATTATTTCGGCTACTCGTGCACATGTTGGCGAGGTCAGTCGCCCAGTGGCCTGATTGGTTTTTCATGAACCCAGGAAACGATGGCTAAATTTTGGGACCGTATTGATGCTCCATCAGCAAATCTAAAATAGGGTTTGTTTTGGTGATCCATGTGATACTTCAAACACTTTAACTAAATCTTTGGGTCAAAAATTTTGAGTGGGTGGGTTTTTGTGTACTCTAACTCTAGGGAAAGGGATGTCGGAGCCCTTATGGGTAAAAATTCTTGAGGTAAAGACCGTTGACAGGGTTAGTGAGGCAAGTCCCATCCGGTTCTGTCAAGATGTATGGCCCCTGTCGGAGGCAATGTTTGATGAGATAGGGTCCTTTCCACAAGGTTTTGAACTTTCCTAGCCCTAAGGCCTCTTCTGCGACATCATAGCAGAGGACTAATTCTCCCTCTGTGAATGAGCGAGGGGTGATGTGGTAGTCAAATGACGCTTTAACCCTTTTCTTGTGGGCCTCGTTATGCTGTAGCGACTGTCGTTGATTTTCATCGACAAGCTCTAGTTGTACTAGGCACTGCTCGAGAGGCTGAGTGTCATTAAGGAGTTCAATGGTAGCATGAAAATTGGGGATCTCACGTTCTATGGGAATCACAGCCTTGACCTTGTATACCAAGTGGAAGGGAGTGAAACCAGTGGTCGTCTTTACCGTCGTGTGGTATGCCCACAGGGCAGAAAAGAGCATATGGTGCCAGTTGGTTTTATGGTTGTTCACCATGCGTTGTAACATAGTTTTGAGTAATTTGTTAATATCTTCTACCTGTCCGTTGGATTGGGGGTAGTATGGTGAAGTGAATTCATGGGTGAATCTGAGGTGGTGAGATAGTTGCTAGAAAACTTCAATTTCGAAGTGTTTTCCATGATCAGATATTAACTCTTTGGGTACGCCGAATAGGGTGATGACGTGTTTAAACAGAAATCGGGCGGCGATTTATGTTGTGTTGTCGTATGTGGGCATGGCCTCAGCCCACTTGGTGAAATAGTCGACAACCACGATGATGTATTTATGGTTTCCCGATGAGGCAGGGCTGCAAGTCATGAAGTCAATCCCCCATTTTCAAAAGGGGTCGACTACTATGATGGGGTGTAGAGGAGAAGGGGTTGCTCTTGCCTTATGAGTGAAGCGCTGGCATCGTTCACATATTTGAAGACTGTGATGTAATCACAGAAAAGGGAGGGCCAAAAATATCCTGCTCATAGGATTTTCTGGGCGGTAGCCATTCCTGATAGATGGTCACCGCAAGCACCTCCATGGCAGCCATTAAGGGCTTTCTCTGCTTTTTTATGAGTAAGACATCGACGTACAATGGTTTCGATGCCCCGCCAGTATAAGACATATCCTAGAAGGAGATATCGAGGGGCTTGCTGGCGTATGCACCGACGATCGTCTCGTGTGAGATGAGGTCTGAAATTTTGGGTTCGCAAGAATAGGAGGATGTCTCTGTACCAAGGGTCGTTGATTGCTACAAAGAAGAGGTGTTCGTCTGGTAGCGAATCGTCTACTGGTGATCCATTGGAATGTCCTGGGAGGTCCGTAATGAACTCTGCTAAGGCAAGTGCCCTTTTTCTCTTGAGGGAGTGAAAATGTAAGTTGTATTCTTAGAGAACGACTATCCAGTGGGCATATTTTTGGTTCATTAAGTGGCACGTAAGCATGTATTTAATGGGGTTAATATCTACGACAACTGTAGTGGTTTTTAAGATGATGTAGTGGTGAAGTTTTTGGACTGCGTAGATTAAAGATAGGGCAGTCTTTTCTTCGGGTTCATATGTCAATGATGGTCTAGAAAAGGTTTTGCTGATGTAATATATTACGTGCTCCTTTCTATCTAGTCCTTCCTGAATCAATACTCCAGCCAATGTGGACTTGGAAGCTGATAGATATAGGATATAATCCTTGTCGTAGACTGGGGGACCAATGAGTGGTGCTGAGGATAATATTTCCTTCAGCGCATCAAATTCTTTTTGGTCATGGTCATCCCATTTAAATGGGATGTCCTGGCGTAGGAGGCATAAGAACCCTTGAGCGCAGGTGGCATAGTCTAGGACGAAGTGTCTCAGAAAATTGGCTTTTCCCTACAGACTTTGAATTTTTCTGAGGGTTTGAGGTGGAGGTACCTCTTTGACGCCTTAGACCTTGAGAGGGTCCATGCTAATGCCTTGCTAGGACACAATAAAACCTAAGAGTCTTCTTGCATTGACACAGAAGGCACACTTGAGGGGGTTCAAGTGTAAGTTGTATTGACGACATCTTTGGAATACCAATTGCAAATCCTCAAGGTGGTCTGAGCGCTTCTTAGAGCGGACATTCAAGTCATCTAAGTAGGTGAGGATAAGGTGTGTCAGGTCATGAAATATACAATTCATGGCCCTTTGGAAGGTTGCTCCATCATTTTTTAATCTAAATGGCATCACCTTGTATGCGAACGTGCCCCAGGGGGTGGTGAACGCGGTTTTGTACCGGTCCGTGTAGCGGATCTGGATTTGATTGTATCTGGAGAATCCATCCATGATGGATAGAGCCTTGTGCCCTGCACATGCATCAATGACCTCGTCAATGAATGGCGTGGGGTAATTGTCCTTGGGACAGGCTTTGTTCAAATCCTGAAACTCGGTGTAGACGCATATTGTGCCATGTTTTTTCATGACAGGAACCAGGTTGGAGACCCAAGATGTATAGGCGATGGGGTAGATAAACCAAACTTTTTGAAGCTTGTCGATTTCTCACTTTATCTCTTTTGCCTTAGATGCGTGCAATTGACGTTGTTTCTGGCGTACCGAGGGTATGTTAGGCAAAGTGTCAATATGGTTCTCTATGATAGTAGGAATAAGCCCAAGCATTTTTTAGTAGTCCCACGTGAAGATATCTCTTTACTCTTGCAATAATTTGGTGTAAGAGGTTACTTCTTCTAGAGAACAAGCTGCCCCTAGTGAGATTTCTTCGACCTTCATCAAATTTTGGGATATATTCACCTTAATGGTAGGCGAAATATTGTACATATCGGGTGCTGGGATAGGGATTTTGAACGAGTCGACCTTACCTTCTGGTAGAAAGTCTTTTGATTTGATTGCATATATCTCTGGTTCAATTTTCTTGTTAGAACTGAACATTTTATTGGGGAGAAATAGCGAACAGTGATGCATTGCATCCCATGGGTAATCTGGCTCCGTCATGGTCTCTAGGATATCCTCATCCGAATGAAACAAGGTCCCGAAGGGGGATTTTTCCTTCGTAGGTTTATACTGAATGGGGGTGATCCAGGTGGAGCTAGTTAAGAGACATGAAAAATATTCCATCATGGATGTGGTGGAACCAGATGCGGTCAACAGAGTGCAGATAGATTGGGTCTGTATTGTCATAGGGAAAACGACTCTTATAGTTGTAGCTGACTCGACACCTATGGTATATGAGAAGTCAGCTCAAGTCATGGTTTCGATACATGATGACATGAATCGTATGTGTTGTGTCGTGTCTTGAGCGATTGGCGAGGGAGGAATGTCCCTAATTGGTCGTCTTCCAAATGGCCACGACGGGGTGGATGTATTTGTCACATCCTCTTGGGTTATCGAACTGTTCATGGATTCCGAGTCTGTGCCATATTCTTGGGAGAGTCAGACTATGGTCGATTGCATACAGGCTAAAGCTGTATGAAATCTTGGTATGTAGTGACAACGACGTACAGGGTGGTTATCACCGCATATCTGACATGAATATGGGACGTCCATGTTGGCATGGCATACTATATGGACTGGGTACCATCGTTGGAACATTTCCAAGGCTAGGAAATCAATGATGAAATGATCAAGTTCATCGCAAAGTACACACCTTTCAACCGGGGAGGGCAGTCTGGCGGGGATCCTTTCAGGTGATTGTCACTCTTCTTGTAGGTATATGATGATAAGAGGCTCGTCGTTGATAGACTGGATGGAGGGATCCTCTTGATAGGATCGCTCGACCGCATGTAAGGCATCCCTATTTCGTGGTATCTCTGGAAAATGGTGGGTATAGTGCCCATAGGTGCCACAGAGAGTGCATGCATGATTGGTATGTAGTGGTTTTCCTTTACCTTTTGTGGCAGGTTCCTTTTTATGGGAACGTGGCATCGAGATGTCTTCTTCGGAGCCGAGGAGTGGTTTTAACTCGTCCAAATCTGGACATAAGTGGGTAGGCTGGCCTATAACATCGCATATGGCGCAGACTGGTGATTCCCTTTGAATGGCAGTGGTCACCATACTCTTTCCTTTGTTTGCGGTTTTCTTGGCCGCGATTAACAGTTTCGCAATGGGAACTTCATTTGCAGGGGTAGTCTTGACCGTTTCTTGGGTAGGTAGGGGCTCCTCGGGACTGAGGGGCTTTAACCCTATGGCAGTAACATTGGTGGCTCCTGTTCCAGAAGGGGGAATGAGGTACCAAACTGGGAACACCAACGATATGTTGGGTAACACCAGTGTTTCCAAAATCTGCTGGGAGACGAAGCCTGCTGGCGGGTAGAGGAAAGGGGTTTGGGAGGTAGCGTAGGCTAGAGAGGATATCGTGGTCGATTCCTCAGTGACATTATTGCTTGAGTCTGTTTCCTGAGTAACCTCGGTGCTTGATGTGGACATCATGCACACTAGGGCCCCTGTGGCATCGGGCAATGCCTCAGGGATAATGGGAGGATCTCCTAAGAATGACCCTAGGACAAACAATGGTTTGAATTGGCCAGGGCCATATTCTTGGTACCGTGAAAGATCATCTGCAGCTGTATCTACATAGGGTAGAATTACATCCGTGTTGGTTAGGGGACGCTTCTCTCTGTGTGTCAACTGGTTTACAGTAATGATGCGATCCTTGTGGGGGAACATCATAATGCGGAAGACAGAGGAGGCTATGGCGGACATGGTGTACATATAACTCCGCCAGAGGAGTATATTGTAATCCAAGTGAGCGTCCAAGACTTCAATGTCTATGTGGACCATCTTGGTGGATAAACAGACCGAGACATTTTGGTAGAGGCCGACGGGGGTCGAGGGACGACCGTCGTATGCTCGAAGGGTTATGACCGAGGGTTTTAGTTCGGGAGAACCCAACTTCTGCCAAATACTTTTTGACATGATGCATGTCGATGCACCCTCGCCAATGACACATTGGTGAATAATGATATTATGGACTGACACTAGTATTTGGGAAGAAACCATGGAAGGAAGCCTAGGGGTGGCTTTGTCTAAGTCAAAAGCCATCATGCGCGTATCGGCATGGTCGATAGCACCTAATGCAGGAAGTAAGGCTTTCCGTTGCTTTGGGCATGACTGCAGTACTTCCAGCGCGGACATAGCAGCGGGTGATTGAGCTAAATCATCCATGATGCTATAATTATGGGTCACTTTGGAGTAGTTACTTGCTCACCTATTAGGTCCTTTTTCCATCTTTGGCAAGGGTTCTATAGGCATCTTTGAAATGGTCAAAGGTGCAGTCGGAGCACTAGTACTAGCCCCTGACATAGTGGTGTCTGGTGGGGTGTCGTAACTCCTATTCCTTGTTTGGAAAAACTTCTCTTCCCTAGTCATGTAGATTTCATGGCTGCTTTTCCCGAAATCGTTTGGGTTTTTTTGTTGAGTGCTGACTGTCCCTTGGTGGGGGAAAGGTTCTTGCATAACAACGGGTTTTTGGGAAGATCCTCCTTGTCCTTGGTTACTCTGAAGCATTTTTAGCTCAGGGATATCGAGACAGTGGTGAGTATAGTGTCCGTACTCACCACATATTTAACAAGAATGTTTTGTTCGCAAAGGTGGCCTTTTGCCGTGCCGTTGGGCATTTCTTGGCTTGTTTTTTGATTTTTTCTTCACCACGTTAGGAGGGTAGTTCTCCTGGTTATACTGGTGTGGTTGATTTTGGGACGACTACACAAAGTTCACCTATGCATTGGTTTGTGTAGGTGTGTCATGTGCTTGGGATTGAGCATAATGTTGTCCCTTGTTTGCACCTGGCCGTTGGGGGGGAGCTCTTCCATCAGTGTTTATTTCTGCGTACTCGGTCCTCTCAGCCAGAGGATAGGGTCCTCCTTGGTGATACACTTGCTCCCTATTATTCAAATCTTGTTGAGGCATATGATGACTTTAAAATCTGGGCTGAGACATGTTCTGGGTAGAATTATGTGCGTAGCTGGGATTTTGACTACTGTGGCCTAGGTAACCTTGGGCCATTGACCCAATTAATCCGTTTGTAGAGTTCGACGCGCCTAGAAATTCTTGATAAGTTTGCAGGCACAGGGCGTTAGGCAGGATATTGTAAATGTATCCTGACTGCATATAAATTAGTTCAAGCTTCTAGGCTTTACTGATTGCATCTTCTTCAGATGTGGTCTATTGCTGCACCAGATCCTTTGAAATCTCTGTTGTCAGAGTTTCCAAGAATAAATCTAAGAGGACCTGATCGTCGAGTTTAGCTTTACATAAACTGCGACGCCACCTCCATTCATGAAGATGGTCAAAGATATGGATGGGTGGGTTTTGTCTAAAATGAGTCAGTAACTCCATCCCTGAATCATGGTGAATGGGTAATTGAAATTAAGTGAGGAACGTGGTAGCAAGGGCACTAAAGGTTCCATGTGAAGCAGGAGGTTTCTCCACGTACCACTTCGCGGATACTCCCGTAATAGTGCGTTGAAATATCCTCAATCGAATAGTGTCGTAAATGATACTATTCGATGAGCACCACAGGTGAAAGGTCATTACATGATTACCTAGGTGTTCTGCTTGCTTGCCCTTTAAATTTGGTATATTCGAAGGGAGCTTTGTGGGAATGGGAGGCCGCGATGGATCGTGTGCAATGGGGTCATTCGTTAGCTTGGTTAAATTGGGTAGATTCAACGCTGCTAAGAAAGGTTACTGGGAGGTTTACGCCATGACAACGTGTGAAAACATGAAGTTCTAGTTAGAATGAGGGTTATTCTGTGATGTACCTGGATGTGTGTTCAGCTGGCTTCCCGAATGGGAAACACTCCTCTACCCCCCAGGGGTCGAGGGAGGAGTGGTGTGTAGTGTGGTGTTGGGAGACTGACTAGGGTTCCCAACTATGGTTGCTCCAATGAAGGACAAACTAATGACAGTGGCAGTGTTCCGTCTTTGATGCCTGAATGGCGAAAGACCTGGAACCCCTCCCTATAATGGGGGGACGTCCAAAAGACACCTGGATTGACGAGGTTCCGTTGGGACCGTTAAGGTGTCGACCAGGTTAGGTTTTGGAAAAATTTGAGAGGATAGAGTCTATGATCACAAAAAATTTATGGTCACATACATAAAACAAAGCGAAAATGAAATGAATTTTCCCTTTAACTTAATCTATGTGATCAATCAAGAAAAAAAGATGGTTTTTTATTTGTTTGCACGTGATACTCAAAATCGTAGAAGACTTATGCATCCTCACACACTCAAAAGTAAATGGGCCTTGAGAATATTTCTTGCGAGTGCTGGCACAACGTCCTGTAAGAGCTGGCGATGCCCCCAGTTAGCCGAAGAGAATCCACCAAGGTAAAGGTAGAGGGTTTGGTGCTTGCCTGCAACATCACCTATAGGGTAAATGATGCCCTAGTTTTTGGCCACTAAGAACCACTGTCCCATGTGAGCGTTGAGTCTTGGGCTTCTTGGTAGTTAGCTAACAGTACCGAGTATCAGCCGGGTCAGGTGGCCCCAACTGATACTGCACACACTACGCCTAAGCCTAACCCCCTTTGAATCGGTTCTTTGTCGTGCTCAGGTTTTCTTTGCCGTGGGCTGATAGGTGGATTTGAAGCTTCCTAAATATACAACTTCTATGTTTCAATATGAAGTATGATCAAGGCGGATTATTGGATGCCTACCCCCTTGATCCTAACTTAAACTATAAATTCTTTTATGGCCCCTGTGGGGAGAATTTAATGGGTTTGGTTAAGTTAGTTTTAGGTGTCTTCTTTGCTTAGTGGGTGAGTGTGTGTGAGAATATGGTGAAAAATCTCATAGTTTGAACATTTGGATATCGGCGATCATTTACAAAAGTCCCCTAGTTAAACTATGTGATGTTGTTCCTGGCTCAAATGGAAAACATTTACGGATAAAGGGTCACTTTCAAATTTTCCTAGTTAATCTATGTGATCAAATAAAGGGAGATGGCGAATTGCAAATATAAAGAATTCATATGCTTACCTAGGATCACTGGAGGGTGAAAAGGTAGCAGAGATTACTTGCTCTAACCGACAATTCAGTCCTAGTCCCACAATCTCTAATGCAAAAATTGAACTAAACTAAACAATTTCTACACTAGAAAATATAACTAGCTTATACATATGTGGTCTTGGGCCACTTACTTGGACTAGTTTATCTAAGTGTGAATACAAGACTTTGCAAAACATAAATTTTTCTGAATGAAATGGTTAATTTTCCCCCTACTTAAACTAGGTGAAGATTTTTGAAAAAACCCAACTTAAATGAAAACTAACTGTAAGCCTACTAAAGGCAACTAAAAGTAAGTTTTCAGAAGCTGTGAGGTATCAACACACGTGCTGGAAGATACATTAAGGGCTGCCCAACACACTTGCAAGCAGAAAAATGAAAAATATAGGGAGAAAAATCTCATTCTATAATTTGCATGGAAAAGGCTTTGACAGGTGCGCTTTCTTGCACGCAGGTCAGTCCTGAACGCGCAATGCATTTTTGTGAGAGAAAACTACGCGCAAAAGTCATGCAAGTAAAAATATTAGGAGCTTCCTTCTTCAGTCTGTCACTCCAAGTGAATCTAGGGACTATAAGATGGATCAGAGGACTATCAACTCCACTCTCCAGCGTAGACAAAGGTCTCCTGCAAGAGATGGCACAACCACATGAACTTGTAAAACGTTAGTGGAGTTTCCAATCCTGTTGTGGTGGATTTGACGCACTGGTGTAGGAAATCGTACCAGTTGACAAAGGTCTCCTGCAAGAGATGGCACAACCACATGAACTTGTAAAACGTCAGTGGAGTTTCCAATTCTGTTGTTGTGGATTTGACACACTGGTGTAGGAAATCGTACCAGTTTAAGGGGTGTGGTCTACCCCTATAAACTATTCGTAACAGGAAAAAAGTGGTGGAGCTCAAAAGCATACATCTAGAGTAAAAATATGTGAATGTATGCTCAAAGTAAACTAAAAACTAAAACACAAATATACAGAAGCTATTGAACAGAGTCAAAACGATAATAATGCAAAAGATGGTTCAAAGGCCTCTTCTTATTAAACGTTTGATATGGAGAAGAAATTTTACCCACTTTCCAGAGGGCCCCCTAGACAATGGTTCTCAGTCCCGATGCAAGGATGTTTTTTTCCAAGCTCTGCCTCTGATGCAGTCTCACTCTCTCTCCGCTGTGATGAACTAGGATTGTTGGGTGGCCAACAGTCGAGTCCCCTCTATCTCCAGCTCTGGGTCACACATTGCTGGTATTGCTTGGGAAATTCTGGCCATCATAACAATGTGATCACCCATTCTTCATCTCTTTTTGTCTTTATATAGGGGATTTTCAAATCCTCCTTCCCTCCCTTGGTACATGATGGATGGTGACCCAAGGGAGAGGTATGATTCCATTGTGTGCTCACATAGTGTCTAAGGAGGCATTGGTGGTTGTCCTTAGGTGGCTTCATATAAGGAGTAAATTTCCTTTGCTTTGTGTGGTCCCAGAAAGCGACATTTCTCCATTTTTAGGAATGCACGCTTATCGAACAAAAAGGCGCGCAGAAGGCACTCTTCTTGAAGGATTAAGCACACATTTTAGCATTTAAGACTACTTCAAATCTGATTTTCTCAAAACCTTAAAGATTTTAAATACTTTCTTGATTCCATAATGTGTTCCTATCCTGTAAATTCTTTGGCTTGATATTAATTAATGTCATCTTCTGCTATACGATTTTCTAGTGTTAACAAACATATTTCACATTTTCTCTATTCCCTAGTCTCTTAAGCCTTTCTAATTTATGAAATATGTTACTTCTATATGTGTACTCAATCTACAATAACCAATTATATTTCCTCAGATATAACACCCCAAAACATTCCTTTTTTTTTGTTGTTCTAAGATTTATGCTTTATGCTTTGTTCACTTTAACATATTTATGTAGTTCAATTATCTCAATTACCATGTATGTTTTACATGGCTAATTTAATCATTCAATTTTGCCAATAGACATGTTTATTTTGGAATATGGTTTCTAGAATTTTAATTTAATTGTGATTAATTATTAGGAAGATGGTAAGGATTTAAACTTTAATTAATATTCATCGTAGTATATACAAATCAAAGGTTGAAATTTATCTCCGAAGTAGATATGTCATTTTTTCTCTTTTAAACAAATCATTAATTAAAAAAAATATCATTGGAACAAGTTTCATATGAAATGAGTTATGGTTTTTTGGCCATGTGGTATTGATAATCCATGGTATTGTATCAAAGCCTATTTATAGAGTAAGAATCTCTATGATAAAATGAGGGTAAGTGTTTTGATGTTTATTATAAATTGATGTCTCCACATTTACGAGGAATTTAATTTATATAACTATGCTAGTTACTATGATTTATATTTAATTAAATGTGGAGGGAAAGGTATAAATAATAATTAAAATGTAATTCACAAAAAAAAAAAAAAATATTCACTCGTTAACGGGTGAAAACATGAAGTTGGGAAACACTTTTTGCCCTTTTTTGACGTTGAAAATTGTATTTTCGATGATTTTTCAACTTCAACTCCACTAAACTCATATTTTTAAATAAAATTACGCTTTAACATAAAAACAAGACTTGTAGAGAATTGTCTTACCTCCATACTCATAGTTTTAAAGAAAAATATCGACATATAGAGGGGTAAATTTGTTGTTTACTAACTGCATATACTTGAAATTTTCAGGCAAACATAAATAGTCACTTTTTGAACCCTAACTTTTTTTAGGGAAGGTTATTCATTTTTTAGAAATAAACAATATCATCATAATATACATAGATTGCACTAGTGCAATGACTATTTTTTGGTAATTTTCAAATTAAATCACTATTTTTTATTATTTTTTGAAATGGACGAAGACAAACAAATGATGATGTTTCAGTACATTTTATGAGCCCTAGATTTTCATTTCAATGTGATCATCAATAAGAAAAATGAGAATAACCTTTTGAAGAAGACAGGTAGAGGAATTACAATATTATTTTTCTGATTTTTTGGTGTTGCCATTTTAAAGTTATTGAATTTTCATTCACTGCAATTTTCAGAACAATGAAATTCCATAGTGACACAGTTTAGTATAAAATTAATAACAAATTGAAATTTTTAATGCAACTCCACAAATCTTACATCATTAGAAACTAGATTCAGAGATGAATCTAATGGTACCAGTTATGAAAGATAACATTTTGATTTTGTAGGTGTTCCGCCCCTCCAAAGTTGCAGGTTCCTGAAAACTACATAATTTTCCGGGCTTTTCGTTGACCAGAAACTCTCGGTCGAGATAATTTCTAGGGCGAGACATTTTTTAAACTCTCAGCCAAGAAATTTTAAACTCTCAATCGAGAGTTTAAACTAGCACAGGTTAAATTTAACTATGCGGCTAAACTCTCCTTCGAAAGTTGTACAAACTCTCAGCCGAGAGTTTGCACCAGAGAATTTACCTAAGGCAGACTCTTGGAAGAGAGTTTTATAACTCTTGTTCGAGAGTTTAATAAACTCTTGAATGAGAGTTTATTAAACTTTAATCGAAACATTTGATTTTCTGCCGACACAATCTTGTGAAGATTCATCATATTGTTGCAATGTTTTGGGCGAGAGTTCTATATAAATACCATCTTTCAAAAGATTAATTCCACACACCATTCTGAAATAACGAAAGTGCGAACATGTGAGGGTCCAAAAAGTGCGAACGCGTGAGGCTCCAAATTTTTTTCCTGCGAAGGTGCGAATTTTTTCTGGGTGCAAAATTCCTTTTGGCGAAATTTTTTTTTTAAGTTTTTTTGGGTGCGAAATTTTTTTGGCGAAATTGTTTTTGGAAGTTTTCTAGGTGCAAAATTTTTTTTGGAGATTTTTTTTTGAAGTTTTTTTGGGTGCATGAAGGCATGAAGTATTTTTTCAAAATGTCTCTTTGAAGGCATGAAGTATCTTTTCAAAATGTCTCTTTGAAGGCATGAAGTATTTTTGCAAAATGTCTTTATGAATTTAATTATTTATTTAATTTTCTCTCTTATTGAAAGCATGAAGTACTTATTCTGAAGTCTTTATGGTTTTTTGCGTATTTGGTCCAAATAGAATTGGATTTTAGGTTTCCAATTTTGTGAACATGGGAAACAAAAGGAATTTCCTATCAAGGCACTATCGAAAAAGAACTCATTCAGCATAAAAGAATGAGAGATTACAAAAAAAAGGTTAGAGGAAAGGGAAAGATTAAGCCATGAAATAAATGTGGAGGTAGAGCATCGTGAAAGAGATGTAGAGGTGCATGAAAATGATGAGGAAATGAGAAATATTTAGGAACTTGAAAACGATAATATTGAAAACAAAAATGTCGAAGAGAATGCTGAGGAACTTGTCAACGAGAATATTGAAAACGCAAATTTCTAAGAGAATATTGATATCGATCTCACTGGTGAGTCAATAGTTTCTTCAATTTGAATTTTGTATTTTTTTTTAAAAACATTGTAGTTCAAGATAGTTTTAAAATTAAAAATATATATATGTCAATTTCAAATTAGAAGTTAATATTGTTTTTTATGTAGGGACAACATCAGAACCACAGGAAGATACTACTACACCTCGAATTTCACTGCAATTAATTGGAAGTTCCAATAACGTTGTATACGACTACAAATTTCTAGATAATATGGATCCAACTAAAATTGAAGAATTGGGACCACCAATGCCTAAAAGGATAGTTTGAGATAAAATAAATTGGGGGTTGAAACATATTTTTGAAGGTAAATCTGTCATAGCACAAGCTCAGATGTTACGTATATTTTTAAAGCACAAAACTCTCAAAAATTTTGTGGAATTATTGGGCATTAAAAGTGAGAAAGAGGTTTTAGCAAATGAAATGGTATCAAAAAATGTGACGCCGATGCTTGCCACACTAGCCAAAAAACGATCTCAAGTTGAAAATAATGCTCGTAGATCACTTTTAACAGGTGTACTCGCAAAACAAACTGCATCAAGTCAGTTGATGTTAGAAAATTCAAATTTTTTTAAAACATCAAGAAAATTTTTATGGATGCATAAAAATTTAGAATTCAATTAGATGAGAATGATGAACTTACATGTTGGGCTAATATTTGCAGGCATCCATATCATGATAGACTTCTTGATGGTGTGAGGGATAGGGTAAAATAGTTTTGGGATTTGAATTCTCGTGTGTCGCCAAATGAAAAGGACGATGTGCGACGTCGTATATCTAAGGGAGTTTATGAATCTCATACCAAACATATAACACAGGTCAGTCAAGTAGAATTATTCCAGAACTTTATGGAGAGTAATATTAATGTGAAGGTTTCCCTTAGCACATTTGTGAAGTTTAAACCATGGTATGTCAGGCTTATCACTTTTCAAGACACATGTTGTTGTTGATACCATGTAGAATTCCAAATATTTTATGAGACATTTGTAAATTTTGGCATAAAATATTGGTCAAATGCCCCCCTCCTTCAAGTGTTCGTGATTTTTTATCGAAGATATTATGTGCACGAGAGAATAATAAATTATTTTATAAAAAATAATGTGTTGGTGGAAGAAAATGCCCAGAATGTTCTCATTTGGCACTCTACGATGCAAAGTATCCCATTGATCCTAATGATCCCAGACTGTCAAATCTCAGTCTGAATTGGAAGCGATATGAAAATGTTACTTACACTCCTATTTCAGATTCAAGCACAACATCAAAAAATATCACTTTACTTGACGACGACATTTCAGTGACATATTTTATGGAAAATTTCAGGGTGAAAATATACAAATATATTAAGCACTTTCATATAGCACGATGACAGGATTTATAGTTCAAGCAATCACGTGATGTGTTCCCAAAAGGAAAAATATTATTAGTGGTTGATTTCGCTGATAATTACATGTTTAGTCCACAAAAGGAGATACAAAGTGACTATAATCATTCAGACCAATTATCTATATTTGTGCATATTTTTTATAGACATGCAGAGCTTGATATCGATGGTTTTGATAGCGATTAAAATAATCATGAGGTGATTAAGGAGTACCATTTCTACATCAGTGATGATCGAACACATGATACATGTTTTGTTTAGCATTGTTTTAATTTTATTTATAATGAATTGTTGAAACGAAGGGTCACTTTTAAAGAACATTGGGTATGGTTAGATGGTTGTGCTGGTAAATTTAAATCAGCAAGATCATTCTTTTGGTTGTCTCGTCTTCATAATAGAACCAACATTTGACATACATGTAATTTCTTTGAGACTGGGTATGGAAAAGGAGAGCATGATGGTGTTGGGGCATGCGTAAAATGTGCACTTAGGAGGCATCAATTTAATCACTCAGCTTCCCAACTTGCAAATTATTTAGATGTTGGTAATTGGTGCAAAGACAATTCAAGTCATGTATCAAACCCAAGGATGGTTGATGTGCACAGGTAAGCGTACACATTTAACTAACAATATATTATACATGTCTAGAGATATATGTGTATACATGTGTGTGTATTTTGTTATCAAAAAAATATTAAATATTGTTCAAAATTTGACTCATACATGTGTGTGTTTTTCTCAAGCAGGTACTTTTTGAATATTGCAATGGGTGATTTTGATAGATCGTTGCCATTTAATTGCCTTGGAATCCATCAAGCAAGAATTTTACACTCAATTAGGAGTAAGAACATGACAAATATACACTGCATTGAGAAACAAAAGTTCTCTTGATTTTTTTCTGCATGTATTGATCAGATAGAGTCCATCAATCACTATGAAAACCAAATTAAGAAATTTGTTAAACCATGGAAACACAAAGAATTGACACCATTAACCCCATTTGGAAATGTGACTGACAAGGAAATGGAAAGTGAAGTGGTTGTGATTGACAAGGATTATGATCGTGTTTCTGATATGGTTAGAGAAGGTGATGTCTTCACTGTCATTTCAATAGAAAATAATCAAGAAAAAGTGAATTATTATTTATTACAATGCACTATGCCTAAATCCACATTGCTGCAAGAGTATAATGATCCATCAAATTATACATACCCAATCAATTCAATGGTGTTAATGGGACATTTATTTCAAGAAGTAAAGAAATGTAACGATCATATTATTTTTCAATATTACCGGCCAGAGGTTATTTATGCCCAATATAGTCACTTGGTCATAGCAACTCAGTTGCAGTTGAAGCAAGTGAAGAGTAGAAAAAAACAACGACAATGGAGGTTATCTATTGATCATCATGCTTCCATTCTGGAAACTTTTCCACTAGCACATTTCATATGAGTGGAACACATTGTTCAAGATGAACAATGAACTTTGATTCTAGGGTTAGAACATATAATTTCTACAATGCATTGGACTTTATATAGTTTACGACTATATTG
Source organism: Pinus albicaulis (assembly GCA_034641835.2). NCBI lineage: Eukaryota > Viridiplantae > Streptophyta > Pinopsida > Pinales > Pinaceae > Pinus > Pinus albicaulis. The sequence goes on from CM076579.1 coordinate 66,806,041, forward strand.
TGGATTGCTTTCATATAAATGGACATGTGGATGGTTAGATGTGTGTTGGTACGAAGAATATATTATGATCTACTAGATAAGGGTGCTTTGCTAGATAATTAAGTTATGGTGATTTAATGTGTCCATGATATGGTGATTTAATGTGTCCATGATGTTTACTCCTAGAATATCTTAACCCACCCCCTTTTTTGCATGGATATGATGGTGATGAATGAATATTTAATTACATATATATTATTTTATTGTTAGTTTATTTTTGATATCGAATGTCATCATATTTGCATCACTTCATTAGTTTAGATTAGTTTATATTTTATGTGGCTAATCTCTTCATTGTTGTCTCTTCTCATGATGGAGGTCTCCTACTTTTATTTTCCATCTCCTTGTAGTAAGGAAATTTTTTTTTTTAATTTTTATGGATTATGTGATTTTTAATGAAAGAAATGAAATTGAACTTGGGATGATGTGGATCATTGAAGTAATTGACCTAAGAAAGAATATGTTAACTGAAAATTAACACTTACCCTTGGTAAATTTCAACTTTTATCTTAATATTATTTGGATTGTCTAATTCGTTGACATTTGTGGTATGGAGATTTCCATTGGAAATACTTTTATCATCCTTATATTCTTTGTTTTTGAGCAGTGATGGATTATGTTGTTTACCTCTAACTCTCAGTATTCCTCTCTTTCAATCATAGAAACATGTCAAATGTTTTAAACCTTCAAAATCATTTTCAAATGTCAAATGTTTCTATGTTCATTTGACATGTTTCTATTTTCCATGTGCTTGGAAAATATTGTTCACAACATGGAATAGATCCTACAAAGGAACATTAAAGAATACAAAACTATTCATAAAGGTGTGTTTATCTATTAATTAATTCGTATGTTAGAAAGTTTCGCTAGTAATGGATTTCACACTTTTATATTAAGAGATAGATATCCCACCCCTTGTAGCAATAAATCCAAAAGTGTTTAGATGAAATTATTATTTCCAAATGAAAACTACTCAACTCTCGTCAATTTTTCAATATAGATGAAGAGAAATGGTTTGGTAAAGTTCAAATTTAAGGAGAAAATTTATTCAAACTAGTTTATAGAGCATATTGATAGCTTCAACAAAGTATCCTACAAATGTCAAATGTCAAATGTTTATATGTTCATTTGACATGTTTATATTTTCCATGTGCTTGGAAAATATTGTTCACAACATGGAGTAGATCCTACAAAGGAACATTCAAGAATACAAAACCATTCATAAAGGTGTGTTTGCTATGAGTTAATTCTTATGTTAGAAAGTTTCGCTGGTAATGGATTTCCCACTTTTATATTAAGATATAGATATCCCACCCCTTGTAGCAATAAATCCAAAAGTGCTTAGATGAAATTATTATTTGCAAAGGAAAACAAATCAACTCTCATCAAATTTTCAATATAGATGAAGAGAAATGGTTTGGTAAATTTCAAATTTAAGGAGAAAATTTATTCAAACTACTTTATAGAGTATATTGATAGCTTCAACAAAGTATCCTACAAATGTCAAATTTCAAATGTTTCTATTTTCCATGTGCTTGGAAAATATTGTTCACAACATGGAATAGATCCTACAAAGGAACATTCAAGGATACAAAACTATTCATAAAGGTGTGTTTAGCTATGAATTAATTCTTATGTTAGAAAGTTTCACTAGCAATGGATTTCACACTTTTATATTAAGATATAGATATCCCACCCCTTGTAGCAATAAATCCAAAAGTGTTTAGATGAAATTATTATTTGCAAAGGAAAACAACTCAACTCTCATCAATGTCTCAATATAAATGAAGAGAAATGGTTTGGTAAATTTCAAATTCAAGGAGAAAATTTATTCAAACTACTTTATAGAGTATATTGATAGCTTCAACAAAGTATCCTACAAATGTCAGATGTCAAATGTTTCTATTTTCATTTGACATGTTTCTATTTTCCATGTGCTTGGAAAATATTGTTCACAACATGGAATAGATCCTACAAAGGAACGTTCAAGAATACAAAACTATTCATAAAGGTGTGTTTAGCTATGAATTAAGTCTTGTGTTAGAAAGTTTTGCTAGTAATGGATTTCACACTTTTATATTAGGAGATAGATATCCCACCCCTTGTAGCAATAAATCCAAAAGTGTTTAGATGAATTTATTATTTCCAAAGGAAAACAAATCAAATATCATCAATGTTTCAATATATATGAAGAGAAATGGTTTGGTAAATTTCAAATTTAAGGAGAAAAGTTATTCAAACTAGTTTATAGAGCATATTGATAACTTTAACAAAGTATCCTACAAATGTCAAATGTCAAATGTTTCTATGTTGATTTTACATGTTTCTATTTTCCATGTGCTTGGAAAATATTGTTGACAACATGGAATAGATACTACAAAGGAACATTCAAGAATACAAAACTATTCATAAAGGTGTGTTTAGCTATGAATTAATTCTTATGTTAGAAAGTTTCGCTAGTAATGTATTTCACAATTTTATATTAAGAGATAGATATCCCACCCCTTGTAGCAATAAATCCAAAAGTGTTTAGATGAAATTATTATTTCCGAAGGAAAACAACTCAACTCTCATCAATGTTTCAATATAGATGAAGATAAATGGTTTGGTAAATTTGAAATTTAAGGAGAAAATTTATTCAAACTAGTTTATAGAGCATATTGATACCTTCAACAAAGTATCCTACAAATGTCAAATGTCAAATGTTTCCATGTTCATTTGACATGTTTATATTTTCCATGTGCTTGGAAAATATTGTTGACAACATGGAATAGATCCTACAAAGGAACATTCAAGAATACAAAACTATTCATAAAGGTGTGTTTAGCTATGAATTAATTCTTATGTTAGAAAGTTTCGCTGGTAATGGATTTCACACTTTTTTGTTAAGAGATAGATATCCCACCCCTTGTAGCAATAAATCCAAAAGTGTTTAGATGAAATTATTATTTCCAAAGGAAAACAACTCAGTTTTCATCAATGTTTCAATATAGATGAAGAGAAATGGTTTGGTAAATTTCAAATTTAAGGAGAAAATTTATTCAAACTAGTTTACAGAGCATATTGATAGCTTCAACAAAGTATCCTAACTTTTAAAATTGGAAGAAGGATTATATTTATTCTTTTATATTTTATTTATGGAGCATAAAATTGGAATCCTAGGGTGGCATATGTGTGTGTGGGGTGGGGGGGGGGGGGGTGTTCATGATTTTCCTGAGAGAGGCAATAGAGGCCTTATTCACTTAGGGATTAGACATCACTTCCAATATCAAATAGACGCATATGCACTTTGAAAAGGGTTTAAAATGACTAAAGGAATAATAATGAATTCAATCATTGTGATTAATGACTCTCGGATCATTATCATTCATATGATTAAACCACCATTACCCATGGGAAACTTTCTAGCATCAATTTTATATTGATGTAGAGAAAAATAAGGCATATTCACCAAAATTCAATACTACCATGTCTTGCAAGAACGTAATCAAGAGGAAAACTGGCGATAAAATTCAGATTTAGAATAAAATTAAGGGGAGATTAAGGTTAATGGTGTATTATTCCACCAATTTATCCCCTAATTATTGTATATTTGAAACATATTTTGTTGGTACTGTAACATATGGTTAAAGTCACTAAAGGAATAAGAATGAATTTAACGTGAAATGTGAAATGTTTCTATGTTTAAATCATCGAAATATGTCAAATGTGTTGAAAGGATTTGGCCTCAACCATTAAATAGAATGCCATTCCTTTGCAACATTTTTTAGGGACTGCGCTAAAAAATGACTCAAAAAATTATTATAAACCACAAAAATGCATTTGTATGATGTGGTGGGGGCCTTCTCCTATTCTGTAGTGATAGTTTTCTTGATACCAAGCTATGTTTGGGTGAGACAAATTCCCCAGGAATAGTAGCATAAAACCAACTGACCAAAGCATGGGACCATTTGTGAGGTGACTGTATGTCAAAGGCAAACATGTTAATGAAATTGCTGATAGAGAGAGTAATGGATGTTCCTTTCAAATGGTCATTTTCTTTGGGTTCACAATAATCTCAGAGACTGCGATGTGAATAATCACACTTCTAGATCACAGTTTGATTAGGCCACACTTCCGAAACATGACTTGGAAAATCATCATCTTTCTTTTCCATATTTGTGAATATATCACTCTGTCAACACTACATGTCACAAAATCACATTTCAGGGTCTTAGAAAAGTGACCAAAAAATGCAACCTCCATTGCAATGTGACTATGTGACCTCCACAAGTCACAATATCTTCCACCAATCACAATATCTCCCACAAGTCACAATATCTCCCCGTAATTGAAAAATCTAATTTTAGAGTCATAAGGAAGAAACTTGAAGATGTGATCTATGTTACAATGCTACTATGTGACCATCCTCAGATAGAAAGTCACACAATCACATTGATTCCAAACATGTGAACTGCTTAGAGACTTTATATGCAACAAGATTATCATAAAGCACACAGTTCTATGTATCAACAAAGAGAAAGAATTGAATACTGTTATATTATGGAACAAACACATGAATGCATTGCAAAGTTGATAACGTGAAGTAAACAACGAGTGTTGATGGGGTGGAATTAAGAATCATTATTGAGACCTCATTCAAGAGCTGCGTTGAATGCCCATATAAATAAATACTATAAGCACAACAATGTATACACTAACGTACAATTAATATGTTGCAAGGGGTCAACATGAGACATTCAAAATGAACTAGATAGACTGATCAAACACACAATGAGAAGGTGATACATTCATCCCATAAATGATACAATTTACCCTAACTCATAGATACTACTGATCAAAGGCTGCATTGAAGGTAGCATTGGAAAATTTAAGCCTCAAGTTGCAATACAAATCTACAAAAAATAGAAGAAACAACTCCATGCAATGAGCCTAAGGTAATAAAGGACACAAAACCTTGCTGCAAGTTATATTAAGTGCATGAAGGGTATATCATTGTTTCAAAGGTCATTAGTAGTTCTAAGTGCAACACAAGAAGGAAACCAACACACATGTATATTTTTCATATATGTGTATGGCCCTTCACCCTTGCTTCATTTGAATCTAAAGGTATGGAAATGATATTTGGAGAACCTTGTTTTCTACTAGTCTTTGATTCATCATTTTTATATTCCTAATGAGAAGGGTTAAATAAAAGTTAAAATTAAATTTAAAGCAAATTATCAACAACCAAGGATATTGATAAGCAACAAAACATTTAAACCAACATTTTCCAGAACATATCACTTGCCTCTTATGAAATATTAGATCATTGATTGGAATATATATAGCTTGGTGGATAAATATTACAAAAATAAATTTCATTAGTGCTAGAATAACTCTTGAAATTATTCTCTTGATGACAAATATAAGACTCATATTTTTAAATTTCTTTTAACTCGAGAAACTAGACTCCATCTGAGCTTCCACAAAAATAGTAAATAATTGTAATTTTTATGGTAAGATCAAATAAAATACTCATGTTGAACCTAAAAGATATTTGATAGCATGTGGACATAGAGTATACACAATGCATGCAAGAATACTTGACTATGTAAATCTCTCTGACTGTAGGAAAATAAGTGTTCCCTCCATCGGCGACATATCATAGGTCTCTTAAAATGTGAAATATGAGAGGTAAAATTTGTTGTTTAGTCATCTTCATCATCTTCTAGCCAATAAGTTTCAAGAATATTTACTTACTTCTCATAAATTTCATTATTGTCATGACTTTGCAGGTTCCCAATCTTCTCAAGTCCTTCAGCATCATCAATATACTGTGCATAGAGATTTACACCTCCAGTGTTGCCCAGATCCTTCTCTGCTTCCCCAACTTTCAAAATAGTTTCTAGCCCTTCAATACAAATAGTTACAATTCTTGGGTCTAGACAGACTAGAAGATCACATAGAGGTTTAATGCATCCTTGATTCACAAGATATTTGCAACCAAAAGCAGGAATCAGTAGTTTGTCTCATTGTATCAACTAACACAAATTCTTGAACATATGTACATCACATTGACTATTATCAGCAAACAGATCTCATTACATTACATCTTGTAAGTTGACCCCTTTATTCATTACTAGACAACCCATTTTTGAAATATGCTTGTGTTTATCATATATATAAGTTAAATACATACTTGATTTGATCATGTGTACCAACAAAAGTATCATTAGATATAGCCCATGCTGCTTCTTTCTTGATATCAAACTCAGCAGTTTGCAGCAATTGTACAAGAGGAGGAATAATGTTTGCGTCAATCACAACCTGTAAACAAATCCAAACTAAGGATATGTGAACTTAAACAACATTTTACAAGGAATAAGACATCCAACGAAGTGTCATTATTTATCTATAAAGCAGTATAGCTAAGGAACCTATATTTGATCTTTGTTTCCTGCAGTTATGTTTGAGATGGTCCAGCATGCTTCCTTCTTGATACTTTTCTTATGATTACGGGTCAACAGTGCCAAGAGGTAGGGAATTACCTGATTGTTGATAATTTACTAAGGCAACACACATCCCCACAAAACTACTTGAGAACATAATCTAGCAAATAAAACACAAGTATTCACTCTATCCCAAATAAATCACTAGAACATTTAATTTATGTGTGATTGTATAAATTCTAGAAGACTAATTAAATCTCCACTTGGATGTGTACACCATAGATTTACTTGCATTATTTCAAGTTTCAAACCAGATGCCAATAGAGACTGGATATACCTGAGTCTATACATCATCTCCAGTTACAATATTTCCCACAGTCCAGAGAGCAGGAATAAGAACAGATGGAGATGGATGGCTGTAGAGACAAAACATGTAGAATTGAAATTTTCAAATGCATTTAGCAAAATAATAGCTCTGATCAATATCTAACCTTTATCTAAAAACATAAATCTGGAACTAATAGAACACATTATTAACCATAACATTAATATCCTTGCATGAAATACACCTATCTAAAACATTAATAATAGGTAGAAGCTCAAAAAATTTCATCAAATTTTCAGTATTTATGCTTAGAGTAGAAGCTCAACCAATCTTTGACAAGCACCAGCCTCAATAACAGCTTGAATTTTATCATTTGTTCCATTAGAAAGATAAGACAGAGGCCAACAAGCATCTGTTAATACTTCTTCATCATTTGAATGAATCAGATGCTCGAGTGCTGGTAGAGTTTCCTTTGTCTGCAAGAAAACGGTTCATGAAAATTTCATCCCTGCAAAATGTATTTCTATGGCCAAGGATGACAAATTGATAGAACTAACCAGGCAAAGTTATTTAAAAAATCAACAGCATAAATTCCCTACCTGGTCAAATGCAGGTTGTGGCTTGCCTCGATAGAAATTAGACAAGGTCCAAGTGGCATTTCTCAACATAGAAAGCTTAGCGTGCTCATTCCGTTGAGCAAGGAGTGGCATCAGGGCACCATGGCTAAGAACTAGATCTATTCATTTGGGCGAATCACCTGCCATAGCTGCTATGGGAGGGAGGAATTGTTTCGCAGGGAAGAGAGGAACAACGTGGGTTTGTTATCTGGTGCCAAACAACAATGGGGATGTTGAGGCTAGACGTGGTATGGAGGTCAAGGAAGAGAAGAAGGGTTGGTTGAGCTGGGGTAAGCATAATGCAAAGCAAGAAAATGAAAAGATAGTGCCACCCAAGAGTTCTTTGAGTGTAGATGGAAAAGTTAGTGATATTCTCAGTGAATCGACAACAAGGGTTTCAAGGAAGGCTAGAATATACTCACCTGAGCTTGGCAGAAGATCTGTTGAAGCAAGGCTTACTGATTACAGGGTAGATGATTTTAGGAAGGGAAAGGATATGGATGGTAGGAAGTCAATAAGTATAGAAACCACTTGCAGGCGTAATCTCATAGGCAATTATGGTAGTCATGAAAGTGAGTATAAGAAAGGATTAAGGCCAGTCCTGTGGCTCACATCCCAGTTTCCTCTCCAGGCCGATGAGCAATTTCCACTGCTAGACATTTTGTCAAACAAGGTTAAGGCCATTCGTCACTTAAGGGAATTTCTTACTACGAAGCTTCCACTTGGTACATTTCCTGTCAAGGTTGCTATTTTAGTTGTTCCTAATTTTAGAGTGATTATTACTTTTACTAAATTTGAATAAATGCAGGCATCTGAATAGTTTTCTACCCCACCTTCGAGTCCTGGGAATTTGCAAGATATGAAGGTAAAAGAATATGATGCTGCACGACAATCTTCAAACTCATGGTTTAAGTGGATCAAAGGTCCATATAGTCGTGGTTCTGCAATGCCTATGAGCCAAGAAGGTTACCTAGAAGAAGTTTAGGATCCGTTTGTTATTCCGAGTGATTATACATGGACATCTATGGATGCTAAAAAAAAATAGACAAAATAAAAGAAACCCAAGACCAAAAAGGGAAAATGATCAAATTTAATAGATGGGGAAGAGAACAAAGCCAAGAACTAAATATCAATCTTCTCGGAGTTTGCATGGTAATAGAATGGGATGCCACTGTTCATGTCGTGGACAATGAAACTAAGAACTTGTTGTGAAAACTTGTGCCCAGATTGAGCAAATAGTGTTTAATTATTGGCATGAAGGATTAAGTCCTTAATGAGATCAAAGATTTTACATTATGAATAAACCTTCAATATGGTTTCTTCACTGAAATATTCTCATTATGATTCAATATGCAAGTGTACCTAACACTACACCAGGAAATTGTGATCATGCCTCTTGGAGGATAGTCAATATGTCGATAGAATGCATCTTGCTTTGATTTTTGCTAAATTAGTAAGTTTGTATTTGGGTTGAAAAGTATAGGATTCTGGTTGATTCTGACATACGAAGGAGGCATGTAATAGCATATTGGTTTGTTGTTCTGATAAATATTTCTAATGATTGTTGTGTTGGCTAAGTTCTTTCCTTCCAATCCAATTTGACTAGGTCCAAGTGGATAGAATGGAATCTCCATTGATGCCCATAATGGGTTTAATAACATAAATCCTAACTTCATTTACTATTTTAGACACCTCATCCACCAATTCAGTTTCTCAAATACTTTAACTACAACAAAATGGAACGCCATTACTTAGCTAATGAATATAAAACATGGGAGTTAGGATTCCAATATTGCCACAATAGAATATATGGTAGTAACTCTTGTTATCACCCTAATTTTTTATTTTTATTTTTTAAATCTGTAAGTTTACACTGTTTTGGTCATATTTTCAAGTAGGTTTTGAGTTACTTTAGTCTTGATAAAGGGCAAGTCATAGATTTAGAAGTCTCAAAGCTCAGTTTTCAATTTCAAATAAAGTCTTTTAGTCTCATTCCATGATTAAAAAGTCTTAACATTCACTTAGAAATCATGTCATTAGATTTCGGATGAAATTCCTGCAATTAGCCACAAAACTGCAGTTTTGTAGTGTGGTTAGTTCAGAAAATGGGTTTTGCGCTATGAAAGCACTGCTACTTTCGTAGTGCAAAGTGCGAAAAATACACTATGTGTGCTACGAAAGTGCGGATTCGTAAAAGGTCATGTCAAAACCCAGAATTTGTCAGAAATCCATTAAGTAATGATGGGGTAACATCATGGTGAGTTAGGTAGAGGTCATATTCAAAGTACTTAACCATTCATATCCATTATTATCATAGTATGGGTTTCATATTGGAAAATGGTATTTCAAATTTCGAAAACTATTATCTATTCTAGTCATTCCAGTCTACATTTGCTCATACTAAATTGTGAAACATCTCTATTTCAAACTCTAAAGTATTAGAGTTAAGCCTTTGGTTGTTCTATACCAAGTAAATTTTGATACATAATCAGGCGAGGCTGCAAAATCAAATCAAGCGAGGTTGTTCCTTTTTCTCAAACGAGGCTGCCAAATTAAATCAAGAGAGGTTGTTTAATAAATTCCAAAGGAAGCCAACAGAGTTTTTTCTGAAACAGACATGGTTGAGGAGAAAAAGAACCACAGAGGAGGACATTGTTTGAGATCTAAACCTGAAAGCACAAAAGTTTTAGCTAAAGATCGAACATTCATGGATGCTTTCAGTAAAGTAGGTTGTTTAAAGTTCTGTGAAAAGTTGCAAGGTGGACATACTCAGGTATCCAAAGAGTTTGCATTACATTTCAGTGGGACCAATACAAAGGTTGGACTGTTAAACATGTCAGTGACACCTGAAATCATAGCTCTAGTGACTGAAATACCTAGAGGATAGGAAACTTGGTTTAAGGGTTTTAGATTCGATATGGAGGCATGTAAGATGTTTATGAAGCCAGAATATGCAGAGATGGACCTGAACAATGCAATTCCAAACAATCGTATTAAGGATAGCTATGCCAAAATAATGTTCAACATCCAAAGATATTTCACATGCGAAGGCAGGTACCATAAATTCTACACCTATCATTTCAAACTCCTATTACATTTCACAGGTATGATATCACTGGATTTACCATTTTTCCTATATAGAAGTATTTCCAAAATGGTTGATAAAGTTCAAGAAAAATTCGAGGGTTGTGAAACATCTTTGTTTCACCATGGTTTAATTAAACTGTTGGTTTTGAATGAGCTCCAGAAGATTAAAAGGGATTGGTATTCTTTTCTTTTTATAAGTGATTTGAAATGGAAGCTCTAACCCCAATTAAAAACCCGAAGGCAAAGGAAAATCCATCACCATCAGTAGAATTCAGTCAACCAGTAGATATAATGACAAGAAGGTTTGTGAAATTGAAGCCAAGGAAACAAGTGAAAGATAAGGTAGAAATAACACCAGTGATTGTTACAGAAACTCCTTCACCTGAAAAACAAGGATTACAAGGTACTAAGGAATTTAAACAAAAACAAATAGCTGGTAAGCAAGTAGTTCAAAGAATTACAAGGAGTCAAGTTGCAACATCAAAAGGAAAGACAGTAGCTTCAAGATCAAATGACAGTCTAGGATTGAAAGGAATCTTGGATGACATATTGCATGCAATAGACATAGAAGAATCACCTATAGTGCAAGCTGATTTCCTAGGAAGAAATGAAATCAAACATAAAAAGGTGAAATCAGCGAAGAAGCTGGAGTTTAAGGGTGAAGATGCACCATTTGTTTTCCAAGCTAGGAAGCCTGTAACTAGACATTATAAAAGGCTCAAGGAAATTAATGCAGAAGTTGAAGAAACCAATAAAGAAGCTACTGTTCTTGAAGAGATAGTTGATATTTCCTCACCTATGGCAGAGCATGCATAAAATAGAGTAATCACAACACAAGAAGAAATTACCAAACATAAAATCCTGGAGGAGAAGTTAAGATCAACAAACCATGATATTGCTAAGTTGAAGAAAAGAGCCAGAAAACATGTCATTGAGAAAACAAAATTTAAGAGGATGAAAGTTGTTTGGGAAGGTCAAATAGTCTCCAAATCAGAAATACCAAGCAGTGAAGAACAATTCTTCACATGGACAATCCCAGCCATTAAAGAGGCAAAGTTTGTAAGAGTGATCAACACTCATTTGAGAGCTAGCAACAAAAGGTTTAGAAGACAGGTGAAATATCTCGAGATACAACTAACAAGGTCTCAAGAAAAGTTAAAAAGGCATTGAAACAAAATGAAAAATCCACAAGACAATCTCTGATCAAAATGAAGGTAAATTTTGATGAATACTATGTTTTCAGGGTCATATTGATGCGTTTTTGAAATAATACCAATACCCTTAAGTTTAAGTATCTCCAAAGTATGAATTTTGAAGACAGTTTTGAAAAAACTAATTACACAGTAGTTTCGTAGCGCAGATAGTGTAAATCTGATGAAATGCACTATGAAATTGCTGAAACGATCTTTTATCATATTTTCATATCAAATTTTGAGGAAATTTTGGTGAATTTTGTTTTGAAATTGCTGGTGGAAGTGTGTTAATGGCAAATGAAGGCTTCCCTGAAGAAAACATATCAAAAGAAGATTAGAAAGGGAGCTAAACAATGCGCTACGAAAAGCGCTACGAAACTGTGCTGCTTTCGTAGCGCACGTTTATTCTTACCTTTTTTTCATTGTTCGAAGTTTAGATTCTTCACAGTTGGAGAATCAAAGACAAATGGTGTAATATTTGGCAACAAGAGACATGCAGACAAGATCCATTAATTGTCAAAGTGCTCAAAACAGATAAGGGAAACAAAGGGCCTAAAAAACAGGAAGACGTGTTTCCTAAATTTTAGGAGAACATTGTCATCAACAACATGGCTACATCAAGTTAAAGATCATCATTGAAATTTGACTTCATGGGAGTGCAGGTGGCAAAAGATTTAATAAATAATAGATAAGGTTGTTAGGAGGGTATTAAAGAGTTTTAGTCCTATTAGAAATAGGACTTTTCATTAGGATTATAGCTATCAATTTATAATAAATGGCATGTTTATGATTAGAAAAGGTGTCAAAATCTATGAGTTCGATGTATCTAGTGGAGAAGAAGGAATCCTATTTTGTAAATGTTCTATAAAGAGCATAAAATCGAAATCCACAGGGTTGGACATTTTATTAGCAAAGATTGTGTTTTGTATGTAATGGTTTTTTCAGCTTAATACAGAGTTGTATTTAGACAACTCAAGATTCATGAGGAGTTCTTATACATTATTGTTCTAATGGCATTCTTCAATATTTCTATCTGCAGTGGTGTTTGTTTATGATACTTAGAATTCATTCATAATGATCTAACTTCCTTTATATACAAATTGACTGTGTGTTTCATTGTTCTATATGTTTTACTCCCTGATTTAAACTCCAAATGCCTTGACTTCCATGCTAGATAGACTGTGATGTTTTTGTTGAAGTTACCTTGACTCCATAGCCCAATGGATATTTGCTAATATGATTTATAACCAGTTATATCATCTATTTTTTTTACCTTAGAGTTAGCCATCCAATTATTTATCAAAAATCATAAAATTTTGAGAGAGCCCTCTCAAGTTGAGGAGGCTAAGCCTCAGCCAAAAGATTGGTCTGAAAAAGCTACACAATGTTTACTTGATGAGAGGCCTATCAGGTTTGATTTTGTGATAACAACTAATCTAGGATTAAGGATAATGTCACTAAGGCCACTTAGATAGAAGCTTTCACTGATGGTTGAAGAAGATCTTATGCTTTAAGTGATGAGAGCTAAGACACAAACCTTAGATCAGGCCATGTTCTTGCCTATAAAATAGCAAAAATCCATGTCTTTGCTTTGAATTTTTACATTTTCATACTACATCCATACCCTAGCTAGATAGAACCATACTCATAATAATTAGAAAACTTTAAACCCACTATGAACACCCAAAGAGAACCTCAAAAATGAAATGCCCAAGCTCCTAGACCTAATCATCCAAATGTGTAGAATCCTCCAAATAATTATTAGGATAGCAAAGGGGTACAAACCAATGTGAATTTGAATTGAATTCAATCCTTTTATGAATGTTGACTGTATTTCATTCTTCATGTGGCAAAATTTATAGTTGTCACAAAGTTCGGATAGGAAAATTTTCCACTATTCTTGTTGCTTTCCATCCTCCCTCCTTTTAAATCCCTCTCTAGTCGTTTTCATCCAAGAACATACATTCCAAACCATCAAAGGATTTCCATTCATACAAGTTTTTCCTCATTCCACCAATCTTGAATTGCAATTCCTAGTCCTTTATTCTAAGTAACTTATTTTGATTAATAAGTGAGGTATACAGAGGTAAAGAGGGAAATCATTGTTTAGTCAATTTAATGTCTTAAATTCCTAACATAAATTATCGACCGGGGTTAGTAAACTGATGAAGTGTGGTGCACTGCATGTGCTTAGTTAACCTTTCTCTTACTTCGTTGTTTTGTATTTTATATTGTTTTGGGGCGTTTTTTTTCTTTGATGTCTAAGAATTTTTAATCTAAAACTATGAAAAGATTTAAATGAATCTAATGAATTTTAAGAAGGAATAAAAGGAAGTATTCCTAAGTTAATCTAATTTTCATAAAAATAAACCAAAATCTATTGGCTAGTTAGGATCTAATTTGGAAAAAAAAGCATCTAGTTTATCTTATTATTAGTCCTAATCCATGGATTTAAGTCTTAAAGCTAAGAATGAAACTGCAGTGCTTGAAAGTAAAGGCGGAAAATGAAATCAGCTAATTTACTTCTAGTTACTTCAGCATTCAATTATGAAGTATGACCTTCTTGAAATGATGTGTTAAGCAACTTTCTGTACTTTAACTTCTAATGTCCTAGAATGGTAAGTAGAGGAAAAACATCTAATGTATCTTTGGTTACTCCAACATTCAATTATGAAGTATGATCTTCTTGAGATGGTGTTAAGTAACCAATTATACTTAATGATCTAGAAAATCAAATAAGACATGCAGAAGGTAACTCATTAATTGCATTCATTAAATATTCAATCATTCAACTTTGAAATATGATTAAATCTATCTCCTTGGAATGATCTTTAGGAATATCAGTGATGCATAAAAGTGAGGATCTGAAAGAAAAATGTGAAAGCATAAACAACTAATTTATATGCGACTTTCTCCAACATTTCAATATGAAGTACTACCTTCTTGAAGTGTTGTGTAAGAAGTCAATTATGCCTTAGTTTCTAAATTCCTAGAAAGAAAATAACAATGTGCAGAGTAAATTCAATCACTGTATGAATTAGACATTCAACCATTCAATTTAGGATCATCATCATCTTGAAATGGCTTTTGAAAACATCCATTAACACAATTGATTGATAATTCTAATCTAAGAAAATAAATGGCAAAACAGTAAAGAAAACTAGATAACTGTGAATTCTTATTGCTCCAAAACCATCCAATTTTGGAAAATAGATAACACACTACTTTCTTGAGATGCCTATTAGGAAACATAAGATTACACCGTGAATTAAATCTACATTTGAAAATAAAATAACAATTGCAATGGAAAACTAAACTATTTGCATGAATCCAAGTAAAACAAACTAATTAATCTTACAAATTTATAAAGGGATGCACATGGTTGATGGGGGCCCTTCCATTGTCCAATAGCATTCCAACTTGCAAAATTTCACATTCTAAAACTCAATAATAGAAAAGAACTTTCTTTATTGATAAACTCACAACTTTACGTCCCATTCCATCTCAAGCCTTGTAACAAAACATTCTATAATTCTTTCTCTTCTTCTCCTATTTTTCACATACCTTGATAGGAGAAAGCTTCCCCTATTTATACAAAAATATGAGAAGTTATCTCATTAATGAGATTCCATGAATCTCTCCCCATATCTCTGGAGTTACAACCAAAATAGGAAATGATAAGACACATATTTTCTTAGAGTTTCAATACAAATAGGAAATGAGACACATATCCTCATGATCCCATGATCTTCTCCATTCAAATTCAAATTTGGTTTTGGGAGGCCACATAAAGGTATTTTAGAAGAATCCTTTTGACCTACACATGGAAACAATCTCATCCCACTTGTTAGGTATAAGCATATGCACATTAATTTCTAATTTTTAACCACAATTCACTTAAAAATGCTAAGAATTAATAAAGTTTGGAAAAACATAAATGTAACCCAATAGTGATAATGGTAAGGTAAATGTAATGAAATGGAGGTGGAGTGAAGGTAATAATATGGAAATATAAGTGAAAATTTAATGGAAGTGAATGACAATTTCAAGGCCAAACAATCACCTTACCTTTTTATGTTTTGTAGGAATGGAAATAATCACTTCTTAGAAAATGGTCTCTACATGAGTGGTTGTAGGTGTGCCCATGGGAGAAGTAGCGATTTCTTCTTCATGGTCAACGATAAAAGTGTCAATCAGTGTGCCTACAGGAGTGGAAACAATTATGTCCTTAAGACTAGGATCAATTGTGTTTGCGGGAAAAGAAACCATCATGTCCTTGAGATTAGAAGAAACTATATCCATGGCCTCATAATGTAATTATCATCCATCAAAGTGGAAAAATATTCCCTAAGAGCACTTCTTGTTGGTTATTATGGAGTAGCAAGGCCACCATACCAAATTCTTCCAACCCTAGGTCACTGACTCTACTAGTTCTTATGTTTCAGTAGGGGTAGTGTCTTCCTATTGTTCTAGGATTTCTTCTACCCTTACTTGTTTTTTTGGAGTAGCAAGTGTTTGGGTGGTGGTAGGAATGTATCATGTCCTCTTATTTTCGGGAACACAGGGGGGCCTATTTTGATGCCCTCTCATTCTATCGGTGGTTGGTTTTCTACTAATTATCTCAACGTAAATATCATTTTCCTTCTATGGTGTAATAGAATTCGTCTCTTATTCCTTAATATGAATTAGTAGGTACTTTGTAGCCAAGTTATTCATGACCATATATTCTTCCTCCTTCGCAATTGCAATGGGTGGAGTCACACAACATTGGGCTCATTTAGTGAAGTTGCAACCATTGGAGTTGCAATGACTTCTTCCCAGGATTTTCTTGCTTTGTTTAGAGCTTGTACCATGAGTAACCTGATAAGGCCATGGTGAGAGATGAAATATCTTGGTATGTTTGCTTTTTGTGCATGGGCTTCCTTATTTTACAGGGACTTGAGTAGGAAGTACAACATATTGACATTGTGACAGTGTCTGAGATGGTCAAGGAAAAAAATGTGCTAAAATTACACAATCCCATAACATCTCCAGCAAGTGATGTTAATTTTTATAAGTCGGGCTACATCTCCCCAAGGATTTGGAAAAGGCTAACGATCGAAACTCATCCCCTTCTTTACCAAACTCTTTCCTAGCTCTAGGATTTGTTGCAAAATTTCAAGCTTGGATTTTTGTTTTCGGTACCACTAATCCACTTTGTGAGGAAGCTTAGTTACTTTAGTTGGAGTATCCTCTCACTAATACAACAACTCCAACAACTAAAAAAAAAATTCCCTAAATGAAGGAAAACTCCAATGTTATATCACCATCATAACCATTTAACCTATGCACAAATTCCATCCATCCTCCCTATTGAAAAATAACTTGAACGTGGTTGAAATATCCTAGGATCACTACCTCAATGGGTTCATTATATATAAGTGAACCTCCCATGGTACCTGTAGCTATTTTTCTCTTGACTATCACTGTTACAAGAGAAAAATGGAAATTTGACAATTTTTTGGGGGTAGTTTCCAATTTTAGTGCAGAGTGATTAGTTTAATGGTTTCTGATAGATAAGTTATAATTTGGGAAGATGATGTAAAGGAATTATGGTAGGATGTAATGATATATAATTACTCTTTCAATTTTAAGACTCATTCATTATGAAATAAGTTTGAAAATTTACTTATCATATCTTAACTTAGCAGCTCCTCCTTTGTACAATCAATTGAGTTGATAGTTGGCACACCCCTAGTAAACTAATTGGTATACAAACTAACCAAGTTCTTAGCAACCTTGCTGATAGGTGGTTGATAGAATCCCTTGGGCTAGCAGCTGCATCAATAACTTCCTCTATAGAATGGACTATGCTTTGTCAAAAAAAAAAAACCAATGGTCAGCTACCTGATGGACACAATAGACACAAATAAAATGGCAGTTCATTGACAATTAATATATAAGATCTGATGTAAATACCAATTGAAAGAAAATTTTGGAATTTTGTAGTTGCTTCAAGTTGCAGATTAGGTTCATCAGACCATACTCCTACAACCATAGCAAGAAGACTCTCCAACTACAAAAAAAAAAAAAAGTAATAAAAAAGGGAAACAAAATGTCAAATAAGATCATCATAGATGCCACGACATATTTTTACATATTCCTCTAATCCAAATGAAGCACCTATACTGTCAGTAACCTAGTGAATTGACTATGGCTCAAATTTTTTACTGAAAATTAAAAATTAGTTTTAGCATTCACTAGATACATAAAGGAACCTCTCAACTATCTATAAATAGGTGGATCTACCAAATTTGAAATTTAATCTGCTGATAAGTTCAGATTTGATATCATAGGAGTAACCATGGGCTTACAATCCATCCTCTGAAATCTCATATGAATCTTGATTGCATACTTACACTGTCTAAGGAAGGCCTTCTCTAGAGCCTAGGCTCAAGAAATAATGCATAAAGATGATGTCCTTCATATTGAATTGAGGTGCTAGCTGTGTCTGGCACAATGCATGTTGCATGTCTGAAAAAGCCCCGGGAGACAACCATGCATCGTACTAGAGATTTACAATCATAAATGGCACCAAATATCATCTGAATAAAATATTTAGGAAGGCGATAAAACAAATTTGGTTGTGTCTCTTCCATCTTCACAATAATTCTACAAGACATTCAATAAAATGTAAGTGAGATCATCAATCAACTCTTGCAAAAAACCTTAAAAATATCCATTCTGAATTGTTTAAGTTGAATTTCAAAATACCACTTTAAAGTCTTAGGAAAAGATACACACATACCCGATGGTATACAATATAAATAGGGAAAAAATAGGTAAAATTTGAAAGCCTATAAAAGTAAATCAACAAATTTCCAGCTTGCGAGACCATCCTAATCATATTCTTCGGCATTATTGCAAACCGATGCATCATCTTCATCTCTATGAATCAAAAATATTTGTTGAGGTCCAACCTGCATAACAAACACAAAAAATTAACCTTTGGCAACAAAAGTAAATTCATAATGTTTATTCTATGATAGCCTATTTATAATGTGGCAATGATACCAATGAAGAAATGGTAAGAGGTTACCATGGTTTAATGTAGACTCACTGACCCAAAGCCTACATGATCTCCTTGGGGATCAGTTTGCATCATCTCAATATTATCTGTAGCCTGAAAAGTAGAAACCAAATTTAATAGAAAACTTTGTGAAAATAAATATAATAAACATAATAAATATGCTTAACGAAAAGTATCAATACCTGTGTCACAACTAGAACCTAAGAAGGAATAATCTCTTCAGGCAGCCCTTGATGTGTAGCACATACCTAAAAATTTAATAATGTTAAGAGCCACACCATATAAAATTATGTTCATCTTAAAGTCACTTGAAATTTAACGTAAAAATTTAGATAGATAATCCCTGTGAGACCACTGGAACATATGAAGGTATCATATTTTCGGGAAGCCCTTCATGTGTAGCGCTAACCTGAAAATTCCATAATGTTAAGACTCATATCCTATAAAATTATGTGAGATAAATTCATTTTCAATTTGATGTACAAAAATATAGATAGATAGTAATGAATGTGGCACCCGTACATGATCATGTCCATGATCTACAGAATGAGGATTAGGGGCAAAGAAATGTTGTTCTAAGAATGTTGTAAACTACATAAGTTAAATAAATATATTGGCGTAAGTTTTTGGAGACTAAATGTATATACACCAAAAAAACATGTTACATGCACTCTATCTCATCTTATAAATGTGTATTTTAAAATAGATCAAAACATGTTTGTACATACCTCGCCCATGGTGTGCATTTGTTGTCTAATGGCTCGCTCATAGTGGTCTCTACAGGAGGATGCATACTCCAGAAGCTCATCTCGCTCCATATCCCTCAACACGTCATCTA
Source organism: Pinus albicaulis (assembly GCA_034641835.2). Classification (NCBI taxonomy): domain Eukaryota; kingdom Viridiplantae; phylum Streptophyta; class Pinopsida; order Pinales; family Pinaceae; genus Pinus; species Pinus albicaulis. Next base: position 66,825,640 of record CM076579.1, read on the forward strand.
GAATACTTACAAATGAACGAACTCTTGCACTAGATGAAGGTTGGCTTGTTGCTAAGCCAACTTCCACCCCTCCTAAAGAAGTTGCAATATGTTCTTGCATATTCTCCCTCATCTGTGATGCAGCACTAGAGATAAGGGCTAAATCCTCTGGAAGTGTAACTACCCTAGGTGGTTGAGGTGCTAAATGAGGTGCTAGAGACCTAAACCCAACATCTCGCATAGCATCAGGTCGTTCATATGTGCAACCTTTTCCAGCTCCATAGAATTTGGACCTTGTATCTATATAGTTAGGGTCCATGTGCTCTACGAATTGAGCATAAAACATCCTAACAAAATATTGTGACACCTCATCATTATTTGGGAACTTCTCGTATGCATACAGAAACTTCTCATAAATATAAGGTGCAATATTGGGATCATTGAATCTTGCAATCTTCAGATGTTTTTTGTCTTCAAACCGCAAGTCAAATAGTGACAAGGCCATTTCTTTAGTGACCCTACTTTTAACTTCATTTTAGGAGTGGATACCAATAAATTACACTCTTCTCCTATGCATCATGTCACAAAAAACTTGGGTTGATGGTCCAACCCCAATATAAGTCTCTATCAAACTCTCCAAATTGTACAAAACAATATGGAGACAATCTCGATTAGGCGCAGAGAGATTGCAACTTTGCAATTCATTGCGCAATCCCGTGGAATGCTCCCTCATCCCATCAACAGTAAGTAAGGAGATGGTATCTTCCCAAGGCATCTCCTGAGGAATATCACTGGGATGGGTGTAAAGGGGGTCATAGCTTGGATTTCGAGCAAACTCGTGAACCCTATGACCTCTCCCCCTAGGAGGGTGATGACCACCACCTATAACATGTTAAATTATTTCACATATTAAAAATTAAATAATTTATAAGGAAAATTTGTATTTAAAAAACTTGTCTGGTCATTTGAAAATACCTCATGGAAAAACTATCTCATCCTCTTCGCTGATACTAGGATTGTTCCCTTCCGATGAATGAAGGTCTCTCCTAGCCACTGTACAAAACATTAAATTGTTTTATAACACAAGTACATGAGACACACAATAAGTTTCACATTAAACATACATCAAACAATAAATTTTCCTTTATATTTTACCTGAACGAGACCTATCCAAGTGTGGGATGGATGCCACAAGTTGAGACATTGTTCTCCTTTTTCCCTCACCAGTAATAGGGCCAACCCAAACTCCTACATTTGCACCTATGGAGCATAATGTTTTCACATTAAACACATGTCATTTGAAAAAAAAAATTCACCTGTTCAACATTGAATATAACGTAAACTTGAACATTTTAACTAGCAATTGATCTAATGTGTACCTATACCGTGTATAATATACCCCTTAGAATGGGCTCTATGGGGATGAATGGGAACAGGTGCATAGGGCTCCTCTTGTTCAATTTGGTGTCTGGGCACACAAGTCATATGAGTGTGTCCAGTTGTGCAGGACAAAAAAATTTCACATTAATCATTTTTTCACAATGAACAATAAATATAACCTACTTGAAAACATGACATAACTAAACAACCAAAGTAACTAATAATCCTCCTCTCATGGAGGGGTCTCTAGAGGGCTCACCTGATGCCATTGTTGCTATAGTATCAAATCAAATTTCTTCCCCTCATAAACAAATTACAAAACAAATTATCAATCGACAGTCATGTCATCAACCAATGGATAAAAGGTACTATAGCTCCTTGACATATAAGGACTCGACAATCGTACATGGCATAATATCTCATGGCACTAACTAATGTGGGTCAATCGTTCCTCCAATTGCACAACTTGACTCTGATTTCTAATGACTCTCACATGTGCAATCAATCTTAGCATTTCTATTAAGATTATTATGAAAATTGTTTACACTATGAGAGAAGAGAAATTATGAGGAAAGTAGAAATGATTATTTTGAATCCTAAATGATTTGTTTCTAATGTTGTTGCAAAATTATGGAGGATTTCATGAGATGATGAATATATTTTTGATGTTCATTTGTTGTATTGAATGTACATTTTCCTGCTACTACATTTTTCGTCAAGTGGATGAGTTTTAAGACCAATATCGACATTCCCCAACTTGGTAGACATAATTCCTTGGGAATCTATATGGAGTCGTTATATGACAATTGATCTCAACCCTTGCAGAATGTGTGGAAATTTTCTTTGTGTCGTATTTGCATTAAAGTGATCATACAACCAACTTGTGATGTTGTGCCTTTGGTATTGCTAAATTTTCCTAGAAGCATGTATGAAGATAATGTCCTGGCTTGTGAAAACCCTAGTTTCACAACCTTTGTGATAAACCCTTAGCTAATATTGATGCCCCACAAGATTATTATCTTTGAAGAGATGCATTGCAAGGAATTTTTTTGGTCAGTTGGCAATCAGAGCTTGATGCTTTCAACTTGATCCCATTCTCCTCCAGATAGGTTAATATTCTCGCCCCCTCTATTCTTCTTGAAAAAAAATACATATTTGTAGCTAAAGGATAATATTAGAAACATAAAAAATGGATTGAAAGAGATATACTACTGTGGACCCCTATATAATTCCTTTATGCACCACAATATTGTCATTTTATGTTGTCTGTGTAGGATCATTATGAGTAGAAATGGATATAGTTATATTCCATGATGAAGCACTGAAGGCTACATTTCTTGACTACGACCAATGTTTTAGGCATTGATTTGAGGCCAAATTGATTAATACACTTGAACACATTTTACATGCATGCCATAAAATAAGGTTTTCAATCTACCAATGGGCATGATACAAATAAACTATGTGCGTGTTTCTTTGCTAGTATGTTGAACCACTATTAGTTCTTGAACTTCTATTTCAAACATGTGATTTACCATATACATGCATATTAGTCCTATATTTCTTCTGATGTTCACCTTCTTGTGACATTGTTTTTATCTAAGAAAATGTTGCTACGAGATATATGTCATATCCTTTATGATCCATACCAACATATGTCATGAAACTTTTGGGTTTATTTTTACCCTCAAGGTTTTCCTTTAGGTAGTAATAGGTGTTATCTATAGTTTTTCTCGTGATTATGAGTACCGGACTCTACCACCATTTCTAAGGCTTATTACTACCTAATTAACCTTGATTCCCCTTGGATTTCCTCCAAGACATTTCCACGATGCATTCAAAATTTTCACTGTGATCACACAAGCCTTGTTTGATATTTCAGTAAAGATAATTCCTCCTTGGGGAATGAATTTTAATGGGCTCACGGTCCTTGATTGATCCAATTTCATATTGTTCCATTTTTCAATTGAGAAGGTAATAATTTCAAACTTTAACTTTACATGCCTAATCTTTCATAGAAATGGTTTTTGGTTCTTAGACCACTTTCAATTTTAAACACTCAATAACAACATCCTCCATTTATGATCATAGAGGCTTATCCTTTAGATATTTCAACCCTGGAGATAGGAATTTTAATTATACTATTATCTTTTGGTCATATTGTCCAAATGAATCCAAAATTGGTTATTTTGTATTGTACCTATTAGCCTCACTGTATTTAACTGAGTCAAAGAGAAACTCTTTAACTTACCAATTATTGACCTTTGCAGTTTTCAAAATGGCTTCTTGACATGAGTGTCGAGAGGAAAAACATTTCAACTCAATGAATAATTATTGTCCTATTTATTTCTTGCCATGTACTTCAGTGTTTTTCATGATATTAAATATTATACCATGTTAATATATACTACACAATTCAATAGTATAGTTCAGGGCATTATAAAAGAGAATGAAGATGAGGGGGGCATCTATTCAAGACATGGAAAACAACAAGTACTAATGGTTGTTACAAAAGGAAGAAATAATGAAGGAAATCCAACAATGAAGGAACAATAGGAGTATTAGATGCTAAAAACAGACATTTATCTCATTGATTCATCACAAGATATAAGGATTGTTGGGATTATGGAAAAGGACAACAAGTGTTGTCAACAGAAGGGGAGAAAAAGAAGTATGAAACAAGTATCTCTCATGAGAATGAATTTTAAATTCATTTTAAATCAAGAGATATGAAGCAACTACTTGTTTTGAGAGAGACTACAATGGACAACAATGGGGATAAGCATACAAGTAATATCCTAACCAACTGTAAGGAAATCGATGCTGAAATGAATAGCAAAAAGTTGGTTTGGGAAGATGGTCATGAGGAGGATGGAGAAGACGAAGAGAAACACTTAGATGAATTTCTCTTAATTGTGATGAAAACATAAAGTTGTTGATGGAATTTAAATCCTTGTAGGAGAGGTCGGTAAACCAAATGGTGCATATTCAACATGCCAAATGGGAATTGGAAGAAGGTAACACCCACAAGTTTCAGCCAAAGAAAATTTCGGATAATGAGATTGATGAGATGGATGCGGATGAGAATAGTTCCTAAAAAGAGTCATATAAAGTGAAGAAGGAAGGAAGTGACAAGATTCAATTGACTATGCAATTTTATATTATCAATGCTAGTGGGGCACTATAGCATAAAGTCTGGGAGCCTAGAAGATTATTGACATCAATGGAACAATGACATAGAATGAATAATGGACAACAATAGAACCAATTATGGGATCGAGGAGGAAGAAAATAATTAAAGGTTCATGGCCACAAGGTGATGCAAAATTCCAACTTAGGGAGTCTCATTTAGGAGAATCAATCCCTAGATAGTCCATTTTCTTGAAAAGGTCAAAATATTTTCCATAAGGAGAGGTGTTTTCCAATAATAAAAGATATAAAATTAGAAATAGAGGGATTTTAATGTAAATAAAAATGTCCCCATTATAGAAAGAATCTACACTATTAGGCTCTTGGTATATTTTGGACAAGTTGGTAATTTTCTCAAATGGGCTTGTGTAACACCCACAAGTGTCTAACTAATGTGTTGCGAAGTTTTTCAAGTGTTGGGAGAGATGTCCCAATTGATTAGTTTATTTTAGGATTATTCCCCTTGCCAATAGAAGGATATATAAGTATGTACAGTCAAAGTTTAGAGATAGAGAACTGGTAATAGAGAAGAGGATTAATATTAGAGAAAATGGAGCTCAAGAGGAGCATGAGAGCTTGAGAATGGAATCATGTAAAATTTTATGTAAATACTTCATGAGGAGAAATTAATTGAATTGTGCCTTCATGGAGCACCTATGTTAAATGTGAATTACAATTTTTTGAATCGCCTCTATTTATGTTTATGAGTTAATAATGTGCCGAGTGTAACCAGAGGACCTTCCCTTAGTTAAATTGTGTATTTAGGAACATAGGTGTTATATGGGGTGTACAGGCTCTTATAAATTTGTACGAGTATGAGGATTCACACTATTCATTGAAGGTTGGCGAGGATAAATTTTGTTCTAGTACTGATGGTTTCAATTGGGGCGAGGTTGAACAAGGATAGCGTAGTAAGAACATTGTGGACAAGACCCATTTTCCCGAGTGAAATATTGTCAATCTGTCATCGTATTATAATTCCATACGATAGAGACTTATGTTATTCAACCAGATGATCACAGTCGTCCATATGCATAGGACCCCATGCTAATAGCCAGTGCCAGTCACAAAATATGAGAAAACATATGATCTTCTATAATGAGCCATTTTTTAGCTGAGGAGAAACATGCAACTTTGAGCGTCAATACCTTAGTCTTGTGAATCCTTGAACGCATTAGAGGAGCGAGCCTTAAAATACCAAAGCACCCTTGGCTAAGCTAATGGCTCACAAGTCCAAGTGGAAGGATGAGCATAGTTTGGGGGATTTTCCCTAGAGATGAGTCAAGGCTTAGTATAGTTAAGATGAACTAGCGTTCTTCAATGAGCAGTCAGGTCAAGCCCTGTAGATGAGTATAATTTGGGCACGATATATGAAAATTAAAAGATTGACCATTAAAAATTGTCTATGTGTATTTGGTGTGAGCACTTGGTAATGTCCTTGCGAGGGTTTTGAATGAAACCATAAGTAAATAGAGGAGACAAGGGTACTTACCAGCCTGGAATCGCTTCAAAGTGTTCCGAAAAGCTCACCTCAACTAAAAATGCCAACGACTGAAATTCCCAACAAGCAATTCATTTTTTTGTATTCCAATTTTTCACTGGTGCTCACGGTAGCTTGAAAATGAAAGTGCTCCAAAGGTTTACAGAATGTCATTACAGTGGCTCAAAAACAACAGTTGTACATCAGTTTGTAGAATGTCAAGACGGTGGCTTGAAAACAACAATGAGGTTTGCTGAGACGGTGGCTTGAAAACAACAGTGAGGTTTGCAGAATGAAGGTGGAGAAAGGATTTTGGGTTTTTAATAAGAATAAAACTCTCGAACGAGAGTTAAAACAACTCTACGTCGAGAGTTTTACAACTCTCGTCTGAGAGTTTACTCGAGAGTTTATATCAATAAAACTCTTGAACAAGAACATACTTAACTCTCATCCGAGAGTATTTTAACTCCGGTCAAGCCCAATCTAAGTCTCGGGCGAAACATTCAAAATCTCTTGGACGAGAGTTCTAAAAACTCTCGGTCGAGAAATTGAGTTGACTATTTTCTCTAACGAGAAATTAAAAATTTCACCCAAATTTTGGCCATCCGCCAAAAAGTGTTTCCCAACTTCGAGGTTTCACCCTTGTCCATCAAGTAATACACAGATGGAAAATCAAAAACCACAAGGACATGAATAGAAGAAGCAATAAAAGTAAGACACGAAAAAGAATCTCCAACACAGCGGCAGAGTCTCTGGCCTGCTTCGCTATCTACCCAAGAGAGTCGAAGAACTCAAAGCAGTGCTCCCCTCATCTTATTCGAACCTGCAAGTAGAGGAAACTATCAGAGAATAAATAAACCTAGAGGAAGAAAGTGAATAATACCGATGGTTACAGGAAAAGCAACATTATGTTCATCGCTACATCTTCATCGCTGCCACGGGTCGAGAGAGCAGGGTCACTGCATCTTCATCGTTGTTAGGGTCGAGAAAGGAGGGTCGGTTTCTTCATCTCACTACCAGGGTCAGTTTCTTCATCACTACCAGGGTCGAGAGAAGCAGGGACGATTTACCCTAACTAACAAAAATTCACATCCGAAGTTTGATAATGTTTCAATCGTCTAACACAAAATCGAACGGTGATAAATCGTGTAGAGTGTCATTTAGCAAAGTTTTTTTCAAATAAGAACGCCTTACGGCGTAAATATAACAACTCTGAGATTATTAATGTTGACTATTAATAGAATCGTAAAATAATCTACACTTGATTAAGTTGTTAAAACTCTACTATCTATTGATCATGAAATAACCAACAACTCTGAAATTTAACTCTTAATAAACTAGAGAAATAATATACAATTTTCTCACTTATTAAAACTCTTAATTCATTTTTTATTTTTTTACCTTTAATCATTATCCCTTCATTATTGAATAATTATCATATTTGTATTCACATTCAAATTTTATTCTTTAATTATTGACTAATCAATAAATAATAAAATTGTTACAAATTTATAAACGAAATTCCCATTTATATATATATTTCGTTTTTTATACGGTCTTCAACTGTCATAGCCTTATTTTTGTCAACCCATAAATATGTTTGAATCTTATCAAACGAAATTAACATTTGTTTATCTACCGGCAGGAACTCCCAGATGCATGCAGTCCCTTGTTTATAAAAACTCATTAATTACACAAACTGTTACACATGCCCAACTTGATCATAGTGTTTGGTAGTTCGTTGTGACATAAGAAGTAGGCTCACACAACGTTAACACAGATTGAGAGAAATCCATAACTATTGTTATGAATACCCCGTGCTTAATTTTGGTTTGAGTCATCTTTCCATGAAATTTTTTAATTATAAATATAACTGAAGAAATAACTGACAAAATTTTATTCTTACACCACATATACCACAAACCAATAATAATTTTGAAAACATCTTCGGTTTTGGGTTGGATTATTTTTCAAAAACATTGGTTTGTACTATTTTTCAAAAACATTTACTTTCAAATAAAGAAAAAAAAGATTATAAATATAATAGAAATGTTGAAAATAATGGAGAAACTTAATTAGATAGAGTTGGTTCACCAGAACTTTAGATTAGGAGTTTGTTCCTATTTTTTAGGTATTGGTTCTAACTTCCCTATATGCAAGTAAGTTATATATTGTTTTCATTGTAATGAGAATGCAGAGCAACCTGCGAACGCAGTCCCTCCTGGTGTAGTCTCTCATTGTAGAGCTAACCAATATTGCTTAATAAATTTGATCTTGTCATTTTATTATGATATCAGAGCTTCAAGGCCGAATCATAGCCATAGTACTTTGATCCCTGTGAGTGTTTAGAGTAGCAGAAGAGAAGCCCCTGGTGACTTGAGTGAGGCTTTTTTTTTTCTAGAGGAAACGTCGATCATCATGTTCGTTGGAGTCACAAAGGTGTTGATCAGCGCTAACCTGTGCCAGAAAACAACTCTGATCTCTAAAATCGGCATAGAATCACATGGGAGGATCACGCTGATCCGTCTTACCCTTATGAAAATTTTCCCCAGCGCAGCCAACATGGGATCATAGAGTGCGAGGAGCGCCATTGAGCCAGTGAGATCGTGTTGGAGGAGCCAGAGAGCTCATGTTGTGGAGCACCGTTGAGCCAGAGATCTTGTGATGTGGAGCATCGTGGAGCCAAAGAGCTCGTGTTGTGGATCACTGTCAAGCCAAAGAACTCATGCCTGCAAAGCCTTAGAGCTCGTACCTGAAGATCTAGTGAGATCGTGCCAGAGGAGCCAGTGATCCGTGATAGCAGAGGCAGTAGCAGATCATTGGTAAATTGTGAGGATCGCTGCAAGCGTGATTCATGATAGAGGAGCTCGTCATCTCGCAGCAGAAGAGGTCATGGCAGAGGAGCCCATGAAACCATGGTGCAGTGCACTGAGTAGCCTACCAGAGTACTCGAAGATCAAGTAGATATGTTTCTTGACATTGTTTTTGTGGATCTGGGGTACATCCATTTTTTTTGTCAATTGCTGGAAGTCATTTTTTAAAAGTGTCAAGATGAATAATCTGATGGAGGTATACTTGAATGAGAGCAATAAGCTCGATGGTTCCAATTATTCTAATTGGAAATTCAAGTTTCAGACTACGCTGGAAGGGCACAGTGCATGGGGGATTGTCAATGGTGATGAATTGAAACCTACAATTATAGGAGGCGGAATAGTTGTGACAGTACAGGATTGGGAGAAGAGGGAGAACAAGGTGAAACCGATGTTGAAAATTACAGACAAAGACTGCATTATCCCTCACATCAGAGATTGAAAATTAGTAAACGAGATCTGGACAACTTCAAGGATCTGTATGAGATCATAAATACAAATTGCCTATTCTTCCTGAAAAGCAATATTCTCTCCATTAAAATGGAGGAGAATGAAATAGTAGTTGCATTCATCTCTGGCATCAAGGACTTAAAATACAAGCTTGGTGACATAGGAGACGCAGTAAGTAATATTGATCTAGTGACAATTACTATGAATGGTATGACTGACGACTATCAGATGTTTATCACAAGCTTGAATACGAGAGAGAAAGCCCCAAGATTTGAAAAATTGATAGGGATCCTGATGCAAGAAGAGGAGAGGTGGATGACCCTAAAACCCAGTATTTAGATCTTTCTTTAATGGTGAAGAAGAAGCCCTTCAGAGGGAAGGCAAATGGAGGACAAAGAGGTGGAGGTACACCACAAAAAAGTTTGAATCCATCTTAAGGTATGTCATCAAATAGAAATGATTCTACATTAAAATGTTTCTATTGTAGTAAAATCGTCCATGTGGCTAAACATTGTCGAAAGAAGAAGTTTGATGAAGGTCAGTAGAGATACAAGAGACATGCAGGACACTTTGTGGATGATGACCATAACCACGATCTCAGACTGTTTATGGTTGATTCTGATGAGAATGATGAAGAAAATACGTGGTATATGTATTTAGGAGCTTCCACCCACATGACAGGTAACAGAAAATGGATTAAAGACTTCAAAGAAACTAGCAATGGAGAAAAAATCTACCTTGGCGAGGACAGAGGGTACCAAATCAAAGGAAATGGTAATGTTCCCGTAATATTGCCTGATGGAAATATTAGTCACATTCAAAACGTGATGTATGTACCTAAAATTAATAAGAATCTGATTTTTGTTTCAATGATAGCATATAAGAACCTTAAGGTAGAATTTTATGTCATATTGTGTTGTTGAGGATTTGTTGGATTGTATGAAGACAATTGCAACAAGGATTCGTGTGGGCGGTCTTTACAAGTTGAATGTGAGAAGTGTGCCACATTAAGCTTTGACATCATCAGGTATGCATTAGGGGAATTTTGAGGTCTAAAATGGGCCTCCTAAGAAAAATGTACAACAAAAATAAACTTTATAATAACCAATAGGATTCAAGATGATGATGTCAACCATGGGGGATAATTCACCATTTTTTAAGTAAAAGGGTAAAAAGATTAAAAATAATAAAATAATAAAACTACTTTTTCAACTCGTATTGTCAGCTTATCTCCCAAATATTTTGATCAAATTTCGAGCGGAAGTACTCATTGGATGCAAAATTTAATTCCTCTTCCAAAGAGTACCCATGTTTCATATTTTTGATCGACCCTGCTACACCGAAAAATGAGAAATACATGAAAAACGTGATTGCAATCACGTTTTTTCATGTATTTCTCATTTTTTGTGTAGCAAGGTCGATCGAAAGTATGCAACATGGGTCTCATTGGATGAGGAATTAAATTTTGCATGCAATCACGTTTTTTTCATGTATTTCTCATTTTTCGTGTAGCAAGGTCCATCGAAAGTATGCAACATGGGTCTCATTGGATGAGGAATTAAATTTTGCATCCAACGAGTACTCTCGCTCAAAATATGAGTAAAAACTTTGGGAGATAAGTTGAAAATACAGGTTGAAAAAGTAGTTTTTTCTTTTTTACCTCTAAAATTTGATGATGTTATCAAATCTTATTTATGATTTCCACTATTATTTTATAATTTCCTTAGAAGGCCCATTTTAGACCTCAAAATTCCCATAATATTTGCAGAAGATCTATGGCATCAGAGATTTGGCCATATTAATTTCAATGATTTATTGCTACTTCAAAAGAGAGGTATGGTCAATGGTCTCCCTTATTTAAAGCATATTCATGTTAACTGTGAAGCATTTTCTCTTGGGAAGATGCACAGAGATGAGTTTCTTGTAAATGTAAATAGAAAACAGAGAGATATACTAGAGTTAGTCCACACTAATTTGTGTGGACCAATTCAGTCAAGATCATTGGGAGGTGCTTATTATTTCTTATTATTTGTTGATGACTCTACAAGATTCACATGGGTATATTTTCTTAGCAAAAAGAGTCATAATTTTTAATATTTTAAACAGTTCATAAACATGATTCAGAAGTAGACAGGCAAATTCATCAAGATTCTCTACTCGAATCAAGGGGAGGAATACAAGAAGGCTAATTTCAATAAATATTTCAAATACCATGGAATATTGTAGCAGTTTATAGTACCCCACACTCCTCAGCAGAACGGGTTTGCATAGAGGAAAAACATAACCCTTGTGGAGCGTTCTTGCAGCATGCTGAAAGGTAAGAATATTTCTAATGGATTTTGGGCTAAAGCGATAAATACTACAGTGTATTTGAAAAACATGAGTCCAACAAAGAGTCTTGAATTTAAAACTACATTTGAAGCCTTATTGGTTTTAAACTTGCAATTAACATTTAATAATTTTTGGATCCAAATCCTTTGCTCATGTTCTAAAGGAGGATAGAATGAAACTAGATTCAAAGACCATCAAATGCACTTTTGTTGGGTATTGTACTAAATTTAAAGCTCACAAATTGTTTGATCCCTCTACTCATAATGTTTTTACGAGTAGAGATGTAGTTTTTCATGAGCAGTTTCATGATGGTAATAATGAAAACATCAATGAAGAATGGGACATTATTTTTTTGGTGGAAGAAGGGAGTAATGAAACAAGATACAACCATGAGAAGCAGCAGCAAAAAAAGGAAGAAGTAGAAGATATAGATACAGTCATCGAGCCAAGTCCATCAAGGAATAATCAGAACAAGTTTGATGCCACTCCAACATTCGGGAGATCAGGTAGGCAAACTCAATTTCCAACAAGATATAGGGAAAATGTTTTTATAACTATCATGTTAAATGTTGTTGAACCCTCTATTTATAAAGAAGCCAGTCAATATAATGAATGGAGGGAAGCCATGGAAGAGGAACATGAATCCATAATTAAAAAAAAAACTTGGGAGTTAGTTGAATTACCTGAGGACAAACAAGTTGTAGGTTTCAAATGGCTATACAATCCCAAATTTAAAGAAAATGGGAGCATAGATAAATAAAAATTTAGGCTGGTTACAAAGGGGTATTCATAGAAAGAAGGTATATACTATGAGGAAACCTTCTCCCCTGTAGGTAAACTTAATACAATAAAAATGTTAATTTTCGTAGCTACTAAACATCACTGGATGATGCACCAGCTAGATGTTAAAACTGCTTTCTTAAATGGGGAGTTGAAAGAGGAAGTGTATTTAGAGAAACCTGGGGGATTTGTTAAACAATGGAATAAAATTTAGTCTATAGATTAAAGAAATTTGTGTATGGACTAAAACAGGCTCTCAAGTCATGGTATGATAAAATTGATTCATTTTTCATGTAGCACAGTTACAAAAGAAGAAAAAATGATCACAATTGGTATGTTGTGTTTGATGAAAAGGGGCGATTTGTTTGACTTAGTTATATGTAGATTATCTTATTATATAGGAAATGTAGATAAACTCATTAAAGAAATCAAAGAGAAGATGTCACAAATTTTTGAGATGAAATACCTCAGCAAGCTTCGCTACTGTTTGGATCTTGAAAACTGTCCAGATTCAGGACATAATTTCTTATCACGGGGTAAGTATGTCAAGAGTCTACTGAAATTTTTTAAGATGGATCAGTGTAAAGCTGCAGCAATTCCATTACAATATAATACCAAACTTCACAGTGATGATGGTTCTAAGGAAGAAGATGTAACATTATACAGACAGTTGGTTGGGAGTTTAATCTGCTTAATCACTACTAGACCAGATTTGGCTTATGCAGTTAGTGTATTGAGCCAATTTATGTCCAAGCCACTTGAGAGCCATTAGACTGCAGCGAAAGGAGACTTAAGGTATCTTCAAGGAACCTTGTACTATGGCATTATATATACTTATTCTTGTCATGTTAAATTGAGAGGATTTTTAAACTCCAATTGGGATGGAAATGTAGATGATAGGAGATCCATAACAGGTTATGCATTTAACATTGGGTATGGGGTCCTTGCATGGAGCAGCAAAAAGCAGAACACATTATAATTTTCTTCAGCAGAGGTTGAGTATCAAGCAATGTGTGCGACGAGTTGTAAGGCAGTTTGGTTGAGGATACTTCTCCAAGATGCAGGATAAGAACAAAAAGATGCAACAATTATCAGATGTGATAACCAAAGCTCCATCAAACTTGCAAATAATCCGGTGTTTCATAAAAACACTAAGCACATTGATACACAATTTCACTTCGTGAGGGAGAAAGTTCAGTCCAAATAAATCCATATCGAATATTGTAATACATGTGATAATGTTGTCGATATTTTTACTAAGCCTCTTGGTAGAAGTAAATTTGAAATGTTTAGCGAAATGTTAGGAATATTTTTGAACCCTTTCTCCATTAAGGGGGAGTTTTGAAGATAATGGAGAAACTTAATTAGAGAGAGTTGGTTCACAAGAACCTTATATTAGGAGTTTGTTCATATTTCTTAGGTATTGGTTCTAACTTGTCTATATGCATGTAAACTATATATTGTTTGCATTATAATGAGAATACATAGCGACCTATGGATGCAGTCCCTCCTCATGTAGTCTCTCATTGTAGAGCGAACCAGTATAGCTTAATAAATTTGATCTTGCCATTTTTATGCTTAAACCACACATACCACAAACTGATGAGATCTGGGAAAACCATTAATTTTCTTAGAAATAAATTAGTGAAAAGCACAACTATTAGTATTAAAATTGTTAAACCACGCATACCACAAACCGATGAGATCTGGAAAAACCATTAATTTGCTTAGAAATAAATTAGTGAAAAGCAAGACTATTAGTATTAAACTTTTCAAAATCAATAAATTCAACATCTATAATTTGTATTTACATAATTACTAATAATAGTAACATGATTGTTCCATAAATATTACAAAATGACTTATCAAATCCGAATATTCATATCTATATTTTGTACTTAATTGTGATTATTCCATAAATATTACAAAATGAATTATTAGATCGATATATATGAATCAATTTGATGTATTAATTTACAATTGTACTAAGAGGTGTAAAGGAAATACGACAGGAGGAATGGGAAACATGGAAAGAAATAATCAAGTGAAATATATAGATAATGAAATACAATCAAAATTTTACTTTGTATATATCTTCTAAAAAATGTAGATGTCCAAGAACAATGAAAATCCTTGTAGGCTCAAGGTACATAGCAGAGGAGTTCAATTTCTTTGGGGTTTTTTAAAATGGCATGAAATAAGTTTTGAACATATATTAGAGTGCATAAGCATTCGGAAAGGCGTTCAACGTCATTGACAGTGTCTGTTTTAATAGAAAGGATGAAAATGAAATGATGAAATTTGATCATGGTGGACATGTCTCTAACGGATGGTGGCTCACTTGAAAGGAGGAATAGGTCCTTTGTTGTTACACCCAAGACTACAGTTGCAACGTCATCGAAAGAAACGTCATTATCCAGATGGAAAATGTGGTCATGCAATTCAAGACAGAGTACATAGTGGTAGTCACATTCAAGGAAGGCATCATTTCATTTCATGCAGTGCCACATGTTGTCGGATTATTGGACAATTTTTTTCATGCATTGCATCCTATCAATGCTAGGGACAAAAATCCATGGATATTTCTCAGAGCGGGCATTACAAGAAGTTCAAAGATTGTTTTTGTTTTTAGGGGTCTGCTTGATATGCCTGCATATTTTCAACTCAATGAAGGCAAGGATGCATTGAGATATGTTTCCTGAAACCATTGTTGGAGTTGTTGTGTTTCAACAATATCTAGGTTTATGAGGAGACAAGTCGTGGGAATAGTTCCAATATTCCTTCCATTGAGTTTGATGACACAACCCCCTTTGATTGCAAGGACTAGAGTGGCTCCTAAGGTGCGAAGGTGAGATATTTTATCCCCTTCAACATGGCATTGTGCACCCCATAAGGTGACATTGATCCTGCAACTTGACATGTCATACAAGGAAATATATTTCTTGGGAATTTTTGAGCCATCACATCATCGTATGATGGATGTAGGATAAGTCAACCTAATAACACCAACAATTCCAACAATTGATTCGATAGTTGTAATGTTGAGTGAAAATTTTGGCATGAAATGAAGGAAATGGGAAGGAATCGATCGATCATCATATATGCACTAAGACACAGTTGATGTAGAGAAAATGAAGATTTTGAATGGCTTATTCAGAAGATTGTAGTTGGGATTATATTATCAAGAGAAACCTTCTACTTTAATGGTTACTTACTTGTTTATGGAATTTTTTTGTTGGAGCATTTGGTTATGCCCAGAACAAGATGATTGATAGAAAATTACAGAGGTAAATAGCTAAATGACCACAACATTTATATAAATATTTATTTAATTCTTTGAGTGTTGATGAAATTGTTGGTTTATTATGTTGCCATGTTGTCGAAGGAAAGTTGTGCAGAAAAAATGGATAATTTTTCACACATTTTCTTTTACCGTCCGAGTCAATACAACTCATAGGACAACTTCAAAGAGCTAGACAAAAAAATTGACCAAACAAATATTGTCGAGGGGAGGTTGGAGCTCCTTAGTATCCTAGAGTGCACATAAACCTGTCTAAAGAAAAATTTTGTCACTTTTTATCACTGATGGTCTTTGTACAAGACATGAGAGTCCACATCTTGATAGACCTATCAACAACCATGAATAGATACTCATGTCCGGTCCTGGTTGTTCAAAATCTCCCAGAGAGTCGATGGAAATGATTTCCTAAGGACGATTTGTTGGGAAAAATACTGAGAGGGGGGGGTGAATCAATATTTAGTGCAAACAATAAAACTTTTTACTTTTTCCTTTCTAAAAACCCATACGCTACTTTCCTGAAGCCAACTAGCGTATATACGCGGATATCCTTTACAGAACTCTTGTATGTACAGAGATCTAATTATGCATTTAATTCTTAACTTAGATCATTGCATTATTCATTCATCAGATGTTTTAGAAAACAGTAAACAGGTGCAGAAAGAACAGAATAATCATCACACATAAGCAACACACATGAACACCAGGATTTTAGGTGGAAACCCAATTCGGGAGAAAACCACCGCTGTCGTCGTCTCAGTCTTCAATATTTATTATAAAGAAAACTTCTTACAACCATGTACTGGCACAGACTCATACCAACATGCAGGCACCCACCTGCAGAAGGCTACAACCTTCTCTTATTTACCAGCCTCTCCTGGAAGGGAGATACAACCCCCTGTACTTGTTTACCAGCCTCTCCTGGAAGGGAGCTACGACCCCCTGCTCTCGTTTACCAGCCTCTCCTGGAAGGGAGCTACAACCCCTGGACTGAAGGCTTCGACCCTCAGCACCACTGCAGACCACGTTTCATCAATTTTCAAACTGGATCAAACAACTTCAACACAACCCTTCACTTATCAACAATCATACTTTTCCCATTGCTTCCTACAGAACAGTGAGACCACTGTAACCAGAATATCAGAGCTAACCCAGACTTCAGAATAGATATGCAGATGTAAACTTAACCCGGAACTTCATCAATTCAAATATCATACGCTACTTTTATTCATTGAAGTCGCGTGTATACGCGCTTTCATGCAGACCAACCCGCGTGTGCATTCTTCAGAAAACCCTAACTATTCATACGCGCTTTTCATTCATCTAACCCGCGTATATACGTGCCTTTTATGAAGCGAACCTGCATATAGATTTGTAACTTTTCAGGACTGTGCAGTTCTTCAGATCAGATAGACAACTCAGAATTCATCCTTCACTTCAGCAAAGATTTGCCAGATCACAGATCTAAACATTTCTTCATCATATTTAGAATATACATAGACATTTCGGATCTGGAGATCCCTCTTCATTATTTTCTTCATGGCCGCATTAATTCAGATCAATCATTCAACTGTTACCCATTCCATATAGATATACTTCAGAGTGAAGTATTCATTAGAGCCCAGACTTGCACACTCTTTTCACAATGATTTTATTCTCCTTATATAGATTTAGCCTTTGTCAATACCATGAGCCAAAACCACGTCACTTCCGATGGTATTCCTGGGCGGGATCAAATAGACAATCCAGCGCTCAATACAATGGGTCAATACCATGGTAAAGTCCCCTGGTTTTACAAATTTAGAGCGCAATTAGGCATACGCGACTTGGCACGTACTTTTCCACGTGCATACGCTACTTCTCCTAAACAAACCCGCATATGCTTTGTGATACACACTTTACATCATTGTTTTGTCCCTTACTGATATTTCTTTCTCTGGTACTTCTGAGCTGCTTGTAGAACATCAGATTTACATAATTAATAAACTCATCAAGCATCAAAGACGACTTCATCAAGTAGGTTGCCATCATCTTCATCAAGTGGGTTGCCATCAAGGACAACACATTGCATCATATTGCCAACACGAGTGGGTAAAGGTAAGGGATGGTATAGACTCTATTTCATATTATTAGGCTTGTGGTACAAAAAACCATACATCCTATTATGAACCCAAATGTATCTTATCACATTATAGACCAATATACATAAAACTATAAGTTGTCTATTTTTTTCTCTACACCAAAATTCCTTTCATCCTTGGAGGTGTGATCCTTTCTGATTAGTTGTAGTCACTCACCTTTAGGAACACATAACTTGTTCTTCCTATAGAGTAACCCATTCTAGATATGGAAATCAATTATGATATCTCCATTGTCTATAATGAATCTAGTTCTACAACTACTGAAACGCCCCCTTCAAGTCCTCGCCTTCTATATACGCATCATGGATACAAGCATCCATATGCACATTCCAAAGGAGGATCCATTGCATCCCTAGCTCAATAATTGAACCCTATCTTCATTAATAATCACTCCAATAACAATGTGAATGGTTACTAACTCTACCATTTTAAGCACTCCCTACATGAGAAACACTAGCACCAAAAATAAAAACTAACAACCACCTCACCTTACCAAGCTTCATGACCAATAAGTTTTGGAGCACCATCCTTACAACTTGTCAAGCTTCATGACCAATTAGTTTTGGAGCACCATCCTTATACTGACTATATCTCCCATTGTTGAGATCGGCCACCTTCTTATCATCATCCAACATGAATGAATTATTCTCTTACTATTATAAATAATCTAGATGAAGAAAGGACGCACCATCCTTTATACTCCACCATCCACCATAAATATTCCCTCAACAACACTCACATTGATCACAACTTGTTAGGATATTCCGACACGTAGGAAATAGTTAAGTATAAATTGGTATATTGTAGAGTTAGGTAAAGTGTGTTTCTTTACTATGTACATTTGTAACTTATAATCCGATGGTCACGATATGTAGTGATCTGATTCATTCTATACTCAATATTACCGACACTTGATCCATGGCTTAACGCTCGATTGGTCCATGATCTCTATTTAAAGAGCAAGGAGGGTCATTTGTCTGGTAACCGTTTATGATAGAAGCTTATATAATTTTTCTTTATTTATATTAATAAATTTCCTGAAGTTGTCTTGTTGGCTCAAGTCGTGGGCTATTTCCCTCTTCGAGGGTTTTAACCACGTCAAATACTAGTGTACTGATCTGTGATCCATTTTTGAGTGGTGACCTTTGGTGTTTGATCTAAGGAACTTACCCTGTAGATTCCAACATGGTATCAGAGTTGTTTTGAGGGCCACATCCATTGTTGATCCAAATCCGAAGTCGGTTTGACTACATGCAACTGTCGTTTTCTAGATCTACTATTTCTAACCACTTTCAGGCTGAGATAACTACTCTGTTGTGTCTGGAGCCTCTGTTATAGTGAGGAACCCCTTTCGTTTCATGCGAAAAGGTTTATGGTTGCCCAAGTTATGTCATTTTAGATTTGGAGGTATAAAACATTTTTTTTGTAGTTATATTTATTAATCTCTTTGTTTATTTCGATTTATAGTCTTTTTTTAATTACTGGATCTATGCCCTATTTTTTGCATATGCTCTTTGCTATGCGCTATGTGCGATCTCGACAAATCAGAAACAAGGAGACGGGATTTCTCTGCTACGTATGCTCTTTCCCCGTGACTTTGTGCGATCTAGGGAAATAAAAAATAATGAGAAAAAAATATTGTTACCGGACGGAGTAACCAGAAATCTAACGTTTTTCCGTAAGACTTTTATTTTTGTTGTTTTTTTTGTGCATAGATTGTGTTTTTTTTTTTGCATGAAAAAGCACGCACATTGAAAAAAAAAAAAAACAAAACCTTCCTCCTTTTAAACATTTACAAAATCATTTTACTAGCTCACTTGGTGTAAAGTCATTATATGAAAATAGAGGTCTTGGGTTCAATTCTCTTTGTTTGGCAAGTTTTTTTTTAAAGGGGTTTTATTTAAAAAGCACATGTAAAAGTAACATTGTGAAACTGACTCTCACTTATTTATAAAAGTGAGTCACATAAAGTAGTATTTTTTTAAAGTGAGCTTATTATATTAAGTTTGAAAAAGGAGGGGAATTTTTTTTTAAGTACAACTTCATCATCAACTTTCAACCTATCACGTAACTACTCAGCATCTACTCCAACTTTTCTTCAAAAATACATAACTTCTTCATCTGGAAGTTGTTTTCAGAAATGTTTTTTTTTTTTTAACTGACCTAATTTTTCGAGATCTTTCCATTGGAGCAGTTGATTTCAACCTTTTTCAGCTTCATATTTTTTAAAAAAATAGAAAGTGAATGCCTGGTTATTCTTAACAGCACCAATTATTTCCAATGGTTATAATATATGATAGACTTACTTATAAGTAAAGTGTTTTATAGAATAACTTTAGGACAAGAACTTAAACCTACCAATAAGGGAAAAAAGGATAAATGGGAAAATAAACAAGATCAAGCACGAGGGTCGATAGGAATGTCCATTGCTCAAGATCTTAGATTTGATATCCAAGAAATTGACTCCCCTCATGAAACCATGAAAAATCTATATATTGTTTTTGACATTCAAAATGAAATCAGAGCCCACCAACTTGAAAATGAGTTGCTTACTTTGGACCCCAATAATTTCACCTCTATTGAATATTTTTTGTCAAAATTCAAGACAATTAGACTTCTTTTAGAAGGTTGTAAAGTCAAAAAGTAATATGGTAGTCTTATATATTCCATTCTTGATAATATTTTCCCTGCATTCTCTGTATTTGTTTCCACCTTCCATTCCAATAGAGAAGCCCTCATTTCTCAAGGAATAGCCTACAAGTCCCCCTCTTTTGATGCCTTTTGTGATTCTTTGATAAGAGAACAAGAAAAACTCTTACACCGTGGTCTTACTAATACTGGAAACTCTTCTAAGAAATCCTTAGTAGCCCAACAACACCCATATCCAAAGAATCCTAAGAAGCAACATCCTAAAAATAATGGTCCTAAACCAAACAAGGGTCTTACGCAATTTCAGCCGCAAACTGAAAAATCAACTCAACAAATTGATAAGGCAACTAAAAAAAAAGGGAAGAAGATAGATAGACATTGCAACTTTTGTAATCATGATGGCCTCGTAGAGTCAAAATGTTTTAAGAAGATGGAAGCCTTGGAAGGGGCAATGAATAAGCACAACATCCATTTGGCGAACTATTCAGCTTCATCTTTGGGAATGAAATTTTCTGCTTGTGGTTGTCAAGCATCAAGATCTGGTTATACATTAAATGTATCTTCTTCTTCTTATTCTCATAAGTGGCTCATTGATTCTAGAGCCTCTTACCACATGGCCAAAAATATAGCCATGTCTTCTTCTTTAAATGATTGTAACACCAAAAACATATATGTTGGTGATGATAGATCTCTTAGTGTTGTAGGATCTGGAACCATTCATCTAGATAATTCTCAGTTTAATGATGTATTACGTGTTCCTACCTTGTCCTACAACCTTCTATTTGTTTATCAAATAAGTCATTCAGGTGAAGCGAAAAAAGTAGAATTCTCACCTCATGATGTTGTAATTAAGGACCTAATAGATCCTAGACATATTTTAGCTACTGGAATTGCTCATGATTCCACAAGGTTGTACAAGTTTGACAACTTTGGGTCATCATGTCTTCCCTCCGTTTTTGTTTCTCATAATGATGAGGTGTGCAAACTTTGGCATGAGCGATTTGGTCACTTAAACTGTCGCTCTCTTCAAACTCTATGTAAATAAAATATGGTGATGGGTATTCCTATGATATCTTGTTGAGATGGTGTTTGTTCCGAATGTGTACTAAAAAAAAATCATCGAGATATTTTTGACAAACGTGCCTCTTAGCATGCTTAAACCCCTTTGCAGCTTGTGCATAGTGATTTATGTGGTCCACTTCCAGTTGTTTCTTTCTATGGCTACAAGTACTTCTTAACTTTCATTGATGATTTTTCGAGAAGCACTTGAGTATACTTCTTAAAACTCAAGAGTGGAATTTTTTACATGTTCTTGGACTTTAAGGCCTTTGTTGAGAAACAATTTGGACATCACATTCTTAAGTTAAGATCTGACAATGGAGGAGAATTTGTTAACAACAAATTTATCCACTTTTGCACTGAGTATGGCATTCAATTGCAACATATTGTTCCATATACTCCACAACAAAATGGTGTATCTGAAAGGAAGAATTGCACTTTAAAATAAATGGCTAATTGTATGCTTCAATTTAAAGGAATTAGTCTTAATTTTTGGGCAGAAGCAATTAATTGTGTAAATTACATAGTAAATCACACTCCTACTAAGGTTTTAAGGAATATCACTCCAAAAGAAGCCTGGAGCTCATTCAAACCAGATGTAAGTCACTTTCGTGTTTTTTGGAAGTGAAGCTTGGGCCCATATTCCAGATGAGAAACATAAAGCCTTAGAACCTAAGAGTGAAAATTGCATTTTTTTGGATATTATGAAGATGTCAAAGGATATAAACTTCTTCAACCTAAATCCAAAAATGTAATCATTAGAAGAGATGTAAAATTTGATGAAAATATATCGGCCTGTGAGACTATTTCGGCGGGTGTGCTACCTTTGGCCTGCGAGATTGATCTGGCATATGTGCCACCTCTCTCTATCTCCTCTACTTTTGACAGAATTCCTTATAGCTCAGATGATGACAGTGAGGATGAAAATCCTCCTCCACCTCCTCAGGATCCTCCTTCAGCTCCACAACTTCCAAAATGGGTCTGATCTACTCGGGATGCAGCGAGTTCTCTTGCAAGTGACCCTGCAAATCAATGTCGTACACGTTCTCATTTTGATAGAGCCTCTTCCTTATTGGCTCAAGCTCCAGAAAATCTTGATCCAGGCGCTTTTGAAGAAGCTTCAGTTCATCCAGATTGGGATGAAAATATGAATGAAGAATATTGTTCCTTATTGGAAAATGATACTTGGGATCTTGTTCTTCTTCCAAAGGGAAGAAAAATTGTGAGACACAAATAGGTTTACAAAACAAAGTTTGGACTAGATGGAAAAGTGGATAAACATAAAGCTCATCTTGTTGCTAAGGGATTTTCACAAGTTGAAGGCATTGACTATACTGAAACCTTCTCCCTTGTTGCCAAAATGAATTCTATCCACCTTTTCCTTCCCTTGCTGCTCCCTTTAAATGGGAAGTCCATCACATGGATGTTAAATCCACCTTCTTACATGGGGATTTGCATGAAGAAATCTACATGGAACAACCCCCTGGCTTTGTCCAAAATGATCCTAGCCTTGTTTGTCACCTTAGGAAGTCTCTTTATGGTCTCAAAAAAGCCCCTTGGGCTTGGTATGCCAAAAAGGATAGCTGTCTCTTAGATAATGGTTTTTCTAAATGTCATTTTGACAACATTGTCTACACCAAGAAAGTGGGTAAGTTCTTAATCATCCTTGTTCTTTATGTTGATGATCTTATCCTTACTGGTAGTGATCCCAGCCATATAAACCATGTGAAGTCTAGCCTAAAAAAGAAGTTTGAAATGATATACTTATGACACTTGCATTATCTCCTTGGCCTTCAAGTCTTGCAATCCAAAGAAGGTATTACCCTTTCTCAGTCCAAGTATGCATGCGATCTTCTATGCCACTTTTACATGGAAGACTATAAACCAACCCCTTCTCCCTTTCAATCTGGATTCAAGCTTTCAGTCACTTGTACTTCCCCTAAAGTTGATGCTACCTTATACCATCAACTTGTTGGTAAAATTATGTATCTAACCCAAACTCGTCCTGACCTTTCCTTTGTCATTGGTCTTGTTTCTCGGTTTATGCACAAACCTCATGAAAGTCTCTGGAAAGCAGCTAAAATAATACTTCGATATATTCAAGGTACATTTCAGTTCGGGATTCATTACAGTGTAGGAGCATCTCCATTGATAATTGGTTTCACTGATTCTAATTGGGCTGGCGACCTTGATGATAGAAAGTCTACTATCGGTTATGTACTCACTCTTGGTTTAAGACTTATTACATGGCCTTGTAAGAAACAAAGTGTCATCTCTCTTTCTTCAGTAGAAGTAGAGTATCTTGGTGCTATTGAATCCAACAAGGAAGCCCTGTGGCTTCGTCAAATCCTGTCTGAATTCGGTCTTCATCAGCAGCATCCAACAACACTTTGGTGTGATAATCAAAATGCCATTCTGCTATGCAAAGATCTAGTTCAGCATTAACACATGAAACACATTGAGCTACACATACACTTCATCATAAATCTCATTCGTGATCGTGTTCTGAAGTGTAGTATTGTTCAACCAATGATCAAGTTGTTGATAACTTTACAAAGTCTCTCACAGGAGTGAAGTTTACCAAACTGCGATCTATGCTTGAATTTCACGAAAGTTATCATTAAAGGGGGATACGCTCTAATGCCTCCTTCCTTCTCATATTTTGTCACCTTTGTAAATCCTCCAATCATATCCCAAGTTTTTCTTAAGGGGGGATGTTAGGATATTCCGACACATAGGAAATAGTCTCCTATTGTGTCACCTTTGGAAATCCTTCAATCCTCTCCCAAGTTGTTATTAAGGGGGGGTGTTACGATATTCCGACACATAGGAAATAGTTAAGTATAACTTGGTCTAGCGTAGAGTTAGGTAAAGTGTGTTTCTTTACTATGTACATTTGTAACTTATAATCTGACGGTCACGATATGTAGTAACTCGACGGTTCATTCTCTCCTCGGTATTACTGACACTTGATCCGTGGCTTAACACCGATTGGTCCATGATCTCTACTTAAAGAGCATGAAGGGTACTCATTTTTCTGGTAACAGTTTATGAGAGAAGCTTATGTAAATTTTCTTTCTTTATATTAATAAATTGCCTAAGGTCATGTTGGCTCAAGTCGTGAACTTTTTTCCTCCTCAAGGGTTTTAACCATGTCAAATACTGGTATACTGATATGTGATCTGTTTGTGAGAAGCGACCTTTGGTGTTTAATCTAAGTAACTTACTCTATAAATTTCAACACAACTTAGCGGTATCATTTCAATAGAGTTACCTGGTAGAGCTATAATGCTTCAGACTAGAAAAATATAATATATTCTCTGAATGAGAGTAATTGTAACCTTCAACAATAATTGCCTCTATTTATCTACTCTCTAGTATCGTTATCATGTGCTCGTCAAAGACACAAATACCAAGTCTACAATCCCTTAATACTAAATTATAAAATACATTTCACGTTTCGATGAAAGTATTAATATAGATTTTTACAATAAATATATAAATATATTCAGAATACTTAATTATTTTAAATACTCAACCTCTTCTTTGATAAATTAATAGTAGTAATGAATTTTTATCATACATGTTTTATTTAAGAATTGGAAAATTCTGGTTATACCTATTTTATTTAGAAAGCCATAGTGAATAAAAGTATGTCATAACTTATGCCTCTAATGTTTGGATATTTACTCTTGTCATAACTTATGCGTCTAAGGTTTGGATATTTACTCTCACCCCAAGTCAATAAGCCAAAGGTATAAGCCAAAGGTTTGGATATTTATTTCCACCACATCGTTACAAATATTTAGTTTAATAAGTTTGAAGCAAAAACAACTCTTCATATCATTGCAATAGGTATAAATTCAATATAAACGCAGCTCATCAAACTCTTTTCTTTCTTTTATCTGATCTATGAGGTAATAGAACATAGTATGAGGAGATTGCATATGAAAGAGCCCTCACCGTGGTTCTATATTCTGCTTACTATTTCCTGCAGGTGACCAGCGACTGTGCAAGAACACTACAGCTAGCATAGAATAACACGTGATTTTCTAGATTTGAGACACTTCCAAGCAATTCGAGTATTTAAACGAAAATAAACAAAAAACAATTGTTAGATTAGAAAGACATGAAAATAATGATTACGTATGTTGTTGTGTCTTATGGAATTAAATAAACAAGGGTTCTTCGTTAAAATTGAGAGCGGATGTAGAAAAGAAATTGCACTTAAGAACGTGAAAGCAAGAACATGGCACGATATTTTGAACGCATAATTGGTCTGAATTTTTCTGAGGTCAATGTTAAAATAAATTTATAACATCGAAAAATTTGGTAAACTGGCTAGATCTTGAGCTGATGGCCATGTTTGTAGTTGATTTCCTATCAAGTTAGCTTACTAGAACCCTTTGGGACAGGCTATATTAGGTTGGCAAACCTGACATAGTCAAGCGAATCTGATGGAAACCCTTGTGATTTATCTGTGTGGATTGGCTGACGTTTAACCCAGTGGGCTGTGGCAATGATAGTTGGGATGGAATCTAGCAGCTCCAACTGTAGGGCTACCATTAGAGAACAACATGCACTGCATAGGCACAAGCATTCTTGAAGAAGATTTAGGCCATTCAATAGAACCTGAACTTTCTGGTTTTCAAGTTTTTAAGCATTGAGTGTTTTGAGATCAGAGAGAATGGGCAAGGCTCGAGTTCGCCCTTTGACTTGCGGAGCCCCACGGGACTTGGAGTCAGACGGGGAGACATTGGTGATCGACAACGGTGTGAGAATAAGCAAGCCATCATAGTCCACGTGTCGTATTTTTAATAGGAGGAAAGATTATGAAAATGAAGATTGACACTGGTTGGCCGAATTCTCTATCCAACCCCACAGAGAAATGCCTATTATCATAATTAAAATAGTAACCATAAAAATGACTTGATTTCTACATAAATATTACAAAATCATTTATTAAAAATTCAGAGTAAATATCTAATAAGAATGTTATATATTTTTTGAAAATGTCTTTATGATCCATTACATAAAAAGTATTATGAGGACCATTAGTATTCATAGCATGGAGTATTAATTGCTCAAGCTTTTCAAACAAGTTAATGTGGTTCATTATCATGACTGATTTTGGATTAATCACACACATGAAAGTATTATTTGCGGATTTGTTTAGAACCAACTAATGTGTTTCATCATTATGACTATTCCAGATTTATCACATGAAAGTATTATTTGCCCATAGATTTAAAACCAGCTAATAAGATTCATCATCAAGACTATTCCTGATCCATCACATAAAAGAATTATTTGCAAACATATTTCAAAACAACTAATATAATTCATGATCAAAACAATTCCAAATCCATCAGATAAAAGTATTATTTACCAATATATTTAAAAATTAAAACTAACTAATATAATTCATCATCAAAAATCAGAAAACATACTAATATCATTCACCAGATCCTCAACATAAAAGTTATATTTTTTTTTAATTCAAATATTTTGCAACGATCTCCTTACCTTATCGTTAGGTTCTAAAAAACATAAGGGCATATAGACATCCGGCTCGTACTGTGTGTTGATATTTCTATTAGAAGATTATATACTCCTCATTGCATTCCGTCGGAATTGAAAAGTTCTTGGACTCATATATATAAACACGTAGATTTATCACCCTTTGGATTAATCAAAGAGTATTCTATTGATTATGTTATACTAAAAGGGTTTAAGTTTAGATATTTTCTAATTATTATAGGTTTTATTTTATTTTTGGAAATTTATTAAATTATTTTTAAATGTGTTTTTGATTACTTTTATATATATATATATATATATATATATATATATATATATATATATATTTTAATTTAATTTAATTTAATTTAATTGTAATTTTTATTTTTTAAAATATGTTAATGATTATATTTATAAAATTAACATTTTGAAAAATTGTAACAACATTTTAATTATGAAGAATTCAAAATTAGAATTGTAATTTCTACTTGTACTTATTAAATTTTAAATAAATTTAAGAAAAAAATATCAAAGAACAAAGCTTCAAAATTTTAACAAAAGAAAACTTTTGGCAGTAGTGTATCTGCTTATCTATTTGTTAAATATTATGATGATTTTTTTATTTGATTTATCCAGAATTAATTTGAATTAATTTATTAGAATTATAATTTTGAGTTGTGAACTTTCTACAATTGAAATGTCTAACATGTTAAATTTATATATAATTAAAACCCCAATTTAAATAACACGGATTTGATTTTTATTTTTATTTTTAATCTAAATTCTAACTTAAAAACTCCAAAACCGACATTTTTCCCACCACATTATACTACTGTTCAATAAAATCTAGTATGCAGTGTGCTACAGCATCAATAAATCATTAAACTGAAGAACTCAAAATCTCCACCGCCGACAAAGCCGTACAATGGGGGATTTCAGTGGAAGCTGATAGCGAGCAAGTGGCCGGGAAAAGAAAGGTGAGAAAAAATAATCCATCATGATTAGACAAATGAAAGTAGAGGTAAGTTGCATGGACAAAACAGAGCCACGTGGTTGAAGGTACGCATGTGGCTGTGAAAGTTAAGAGGAGATAATGTGTGAGGAATATATTCACAGGCTGCAGTTTCATATAATTGGTGATTGATTCAATGCACTTTACAGGAGAGGACTTGCATTCTGCAATGACCTTTACGAGCTCTATGTCGCTGGTTTTCTTCGTCGTATGTTTCTTGCACGCCTAAATTAAGGGCAATGAATTGCCTAGCAGTTCTTTCAGATCCACCTGCGATGGGACATTAGACCCCAAATTATGTGTTTCAACAATGTCCAGCCCAGTTGCAGCTGGACCATTGCAAGCAGATTATGCAGGTCTCTGTAGGATGGCTCTCAGACAAAACATTATGGAAGCACATCAAGTCTTTCAAATAATTTATGGTATCTCAAGGTGTTTGCTCAGTGGAATACAACTACAAGCCCTTGAGGATTGCATAGAGTTGTTTGAGCTAATGTTGGACACCCTAAGCAATTCTTTAACAAAAGTTACTGCTAATGCTTTGAAATGGAGGAAGGTGGATGACATTCAGACTTGGGTGAGTGCATCTCTTACTAATCAGGAAACCTACATCCAATGTCTCCAGGAGGCCAGCGGAAACCTGCAAAACACAATAATTCCTAGTGTAAATAATGTCTCACGAGGTTTGAGTAATTCTTTAGTGCTTGGTACAAATATTTCTGTAATTGGCAAAGATTCAAAGAAGCCCCCACGTCACAACCACCGTCTTTCATCATATGCAACAAAACAGAAGGCTCGTGATGATAAATTTCTTTCACATTATGGATCCATGAAGGACAGGTTCCCTAAATAGTTGTCTGCTGCGGACCGAAGAAGGTTTCTTCAAAACTCTGAAGACGGCGATTCTTTAGGGAACAATGCAGTGAAAGTAACTCAGGACGGTAGTGGTCATTATACAACAATCATTGAAGTGCTGATTTCTGCTCTCAACAATAGTTTATATAGATATGTGATATACGTGAGAGAGGGAATCTACTGTGAATATATTGAGGTTCCCGTATACCAAACGAATATTATGTTGGTAGGAGATGGCATCAACGCCACTATCATCACTGGTAATAGAAGCGTTGCCGACGGATGGACTACTTACAGCTCTGCAACCTATGGTAATCGGCTTTACTCGTTTCTGTGATAATTTGAAATTTTTAATTTTTCCTCCGGGGGGAGCAGTAAAGGTTTTGGTTTTTTGGAAAAGTTATTTTTCATAGATTTTCAAATTTGGATCAGCCCTCGAATTTCAATTTTTTTTTCCTTTCAACTAAAAATTTGATTTGATAAGTGTTATTTGATTTTTAGGTCCTTCATTGTTTTTTAGGTAAATGGTTGAGTATTGTTTTTTTTCCTTATAAACAATATCTTTTCTTACTTAAATAACATAATTGTGATTAAGTGGAAATTCATTTAGATTGGATATTTACCATAGTAGTTTTGATCTTAAAATTTTCCAAAATTAACTTCAATGAATTATAAAACCTATTTTAATATGAAAAATAAAAAAGCTTGCCATTTTTCTAAAGATTTTTAGTATTAATTTGTGTTAGATAGCCAGAGGATTCAATCACACAATAACACAAGTATTTCACACACGAAAAAATGAGTTGTGGCTCTTCAATTAATCTCAATCACTCTAAATCTCAAACTTTCTCATTCACTTTAGTCTTGTACACCCACTTCACACCAATGAGATTTTTATCATTTGGTAAATCAACCAAATCCCATGTATCATTCTTTTCAATTGAATTCATCTCTTCATCCATGTCTTGCACCCAATTTTCATCTCTGATTGCTTCTTCAAACGAATAAGATTGGAATGCCAACAATGCAAAATTTGAACTAACATACAAATCATCATAAATATCTTTCAGACTTCTCATCTTTTTATTACCAATGCTTGATTCATTACTTGATTTGTTGCTTGGAGATTTCTAGTCTGTTGATCTGCTTGAAGATCCATCCTGCTCTGAAAATCTTGGAGTCCTTGCTGGTGTGACTCTGTTTGGTGTCTGTTCTCTTGATTCTTGCTGCTCCTCTTCTTCTACATCATCATCTTTCATCAATGGTGTTTGTGCATCGGTTAGTGTGTCTACAGTCCCATTCCATGACTCTTGTTCTTTGAACACAACATCTCTACAAATGATTGTCTTCTTGGTGACAGGGTTATACAATTTGTAAGCTTTTGATTGCTCACTATAACCAGTAAAAATGCATTTTTCACTTTGATAATCTAATTTGCCTCTTATTTGCTTAGGCACATGTGCATAGGTTACACATCCAAAAACTCTGAAATGAGATACACTGCATGACATACCTGACCATGCTTCTTCTGGAACTCTTTTCATCACGCTCTTTGTAGGAGATTTGTTTATCACATAAACAACACATGCAACTGCTTTTGCCCAATACTCATTAGACAAGTGCCTTGCTTTCAACATGTTTCATGTCATGTTCATGATTTTTTGGTTCTTTCTCTCTGCCACATCATTCTATTGCGGTGTGTATATGGTCATAAACTGTCTTTTGATTCCATGTTGTTTGCAGTACTCATGGAATTCCTTCGAATCGTATTCTCCACCACGATCCGTTCTCAATACCTTGATCTGTCGATCACTTTGGTTCTCCACTAAGGCTTTGAACTCTTTGAACTTTGCAAAAGTTTCAGACTTCTGCTTCAAAAAATAAACCCAAGTCTTCCTGCTATAGTCATCAATAAAAGTGAGGAAGTAACAGCTTCCACCAATCGGTTGTGTCCTCATAGGTCCACACAGGTCGGTATGCACTAACTCAAGTGGTTTCTTTGCTCTGTAAGAAACTCCTTTCGGAAAACTTTCACGGTGTTGCTTTGCCAAGATGCAACACTCACAAGTGCTTGCAGGTTCTTTGATGGGAGGTAAACCTCTGACCATCTGTTTCTGTTGCAAAAATCTTAAACCGGAAGAATGCAAGTGTCCAAACCAAAAGTGCCATAACCAGTAATCATCAGAACATGCAGTTGTAAAAAAACTAACCTAATCATTGTAGTTCATAATTAGAGGAAAGAGTTTGTTCCTCGTCACCTGCACCTTTGCAATCAGCTCCTTGCTTGGGGATTTGTCATAAATAACACACTGTCGCCCCTAAAAGATAACTTTGTATCCTTTCTGTGTCAATTGACTAACACTAATTAAATTGTGTTTAAGTCCAGGGACATAATATACCTCTGATATGGTCTTTGGCACCCCCTGCTTGGTCACAATGTTGACCACTTCTTTTCCATCTACATCTAGAGTCTTGTTAGTCCCCAACTTTACCTCTGTCTTCACCGAGGCATCCAAATTGGCAACCAAATTCTTGTTGTCTGTCATGTGGTTACTGCAACCACTGTCTAATAGCCAGACCTTATCAGACGGTTCATGCATGGTGTTGCATGCTAGAAACATGGAGTCGGTATTCTCTGTACTAACATTAGCTCTCTGATCGCCTTGATCAGCAATCTTCTTCCTACAATCATGAGCATAATGACCAAATCTATTGCAGTAATAGAACTTTACCTTTGATTTGTCAGACCTTTAATTGTTATGAACACTTCTACCGCTGCTGCTTCCACTTTTATGCTCATGCTCTTCTCCACCATCTCTGTGACCACCATAGATGTCGCCTCGTCCTCTGCCTCTCGATCGACCTCTGCCTCAACCTCTTGAAATATAAACTTGAATTTTGAAGGCAGTTTATAAAGTGGAATCCTTATCTATGTCTATCATTGCCTCATGCGATAGAAGAGATCCCATCAACTCATCAACTGTCAGTTTTTCCAAGTCCTTTGCTTCTTCTATAGTTGCTACCACAACATCAAACTTGGTAGACAAAGATCGAAGAACCTTCTCAATCACTGTTCGATCTTTAACATCTTCACCATAGATTTTAACTGATTGATGACAGACATGACCCTATTCATGAAGGAATCAATGTCCTCTGTCTCCTTCATCTGCAAACTTTCAAAGTCTCTCCTAGTATTCTGCAATTTAACAATATTAAATTTGGACATACCTTGATAGCTTGTCACCAAAGTTTCTCATGCTTCCTTTGCTGAAGAAGTTATCATTATCTTTTGGAACACTGCTCAGTCCACTCCCTGCTAGATAAGAAGCAATGCTTGTGCATTCTTCCGCTTGTTTTTCTTCCATTGTTCCCTTTCTGCATTACTGAGGGCTCATTCTTCTGCATCATCTTGAGGTTCTGCGAACCCGAACTGACATGATCCCATACATCATGTGCTTTTAGCATAGTCTCCATTTTAATAGCCCACACATCGTAACCTTTCCCGGTGAAAGATGGAAGTTGTGGTTGAAAATTTAATGTGGCTATATTGCCTCAAACAAAAAATATTTCTCTAACAAAAAACCCTAAATTTCTCTGACAAAAAAATCCTTTTTATTTTTCTTTATATAATAAATCCTTCCTTTTATTAAAAACAAATTATATATATAAAAAAAAACTTTTATAATAACCTTCTCGGAAGATTTATAATTAAAACCTTCTCTTTCTTTCTTTTAAATATGTTAAGAACCTTTTTAAACAAATATTATAAAAAATCTCCTTTATAGAAGTCCTTCTAGAAAAGCTCCCCTTTTCAATCTTTAAAAGTTTATACCACCCACGTGACTTTTCACAAATCGATTTTAAAAGATCAAACAAACTTTAATGAAAGTACCTCTCTGACTTTTAAAACAGTGTTTCGACTTTCCTTCCCGTTCACGGCTCTCGGCCGATATGATTAAACTTGTCTCTGCAAATCGCTTTAAATTCACACGTACCTTAGCCAACCAACGTGTTGACTTGTTGAACACGGGTTCTCTTTGAAACTTGTCGTCCGGACTCCGCTGTGCGTTTCAAACGTAAAATCCGACCTCGCACGGCGAGTTTTATTTCAGCGGCCATAGGCCCATTAATGCACCCAGGCAGGAAATGCTCGCCGTCCGATTAAAACCGTAGATCATCGTGCGGCCGGCATTTCCTGTTTGGACGCATTAATGGGCTTATGGCAACTGGAATAAGGCTCGCCAAGCACCCTCGATTTGTTAACTGACGGACTAATCTCCGCAGTTTGTCTTGGGAGAAGTTGCGGACTCTCCGCAAGTGTTGCAAAGTGTGCGGACTTTTGTGGAAATTTTTTTTGTTTGGACGACTTTTTGTTCTTGGCTCTCTTCAATGGATCTGCTCGTCACAGATCCTCTGATCTTTCCTCAAATACCAATCTGGTAATTGATAATCAAACCTTGAAAATAGAAGTTGCTGATAACAGACAATTCGCTGAATGAATTATTAGAACTAATTAAATAGGAAATATAGAAGAGCTTTGCCATTTTTCTAAATATTTTTTTTTAGTAATTTAATTATAATTGATAGATAAAACTAATTAAATATAAAAGATAAAAGAGTTTTGTCATTTTTCCTAACATTTTTTTATAGTAATTTGGTGGCAATTGATAGCAAGTTGATTACAATTCTCATTGACCGCTCCTTTTTAGAGCAAAACACAATACAGTTGCTGAGTTAAGAAATGACTTTTTTTAATTAGCATCAACATTGGTGAACATACATATTTAATTACAATTTATGACTATTAAATGTATGTGCTTTTAATTTCTTTAAATTTTAAATTGATGTTTAAAAAATTTTACCAACTCTAAAATTCAGTAAAAAAGGGTGCTTTTGTGAAATGTCAAATTCCAAGCCTGATCAGAATGAAGCTCTTGGAATCTTGAAACTATTCGTCATAATCATCTTTATGTAAATTACACATTCCAGAAATTTGATGAATAAGGAAATAATTTTTGGAAAATGGCTACAGTAACTTCAACATAATTGAAAGTATACTTTTATTGAAGATTTAAAAATATTTCAAAAATATAAATCAACCGTCTAACTTCTTTCATGTCAATCAATTTCTAAATTTTTCAAAAAATAATTTCTGGCCCAAGTTAAGTTTCATGTGGCCAATATTTTTCCATAAATGTATCTCCCTGTCAGTCTATATCAGAATAAAATGTACGAATCAAATTTAACACTCTACACCATTACCCAATTTCAATCATCCGAATCAAATTTAACTTTCTACACCATGTACACCCTTCCGGTCAGATGGAAAGTACTACTTCAAGTTAATTTCCATATGGATAAGAAAGAATGTCCCGTTTTGGCACTATGTCTATATGGCCTGCCTTGTCCTTGCCGTGCATGAGCTTATTAAGTTCCCTTGTTATTAATTACTATCTTTCTTTCTTTTTTAAATGTCGCTTAATGAAATTCATGACCATGCATTTTAGGTCAACTTTGATTGCTGAATGGGTCAGTGTGTTATTTCTATAGGTGGATTTTAGGTTATAGTTTTATTTGTCCATGGTATTGTGGCATTTTAACATGACTTATAAGAATTAATTAAATATGAAAAATAAAAGAGCTTTACCATTTTCCTAGAGATTTTTAGTAATAATTTGATGGCAATTGATAGAAAAACCTTGAATATCAGGGGAATAGATTATAGGAACTAATTAAATATGCCATTTTTCTAAAAAAAAATTGGTAGTAATTTGGTCACAACTGATAAATAAACCTTGAAAACAGAAGTTGTTAATAATAGACAATTCACTGAATGAATTATAAAAATTAATTAAATATGAAATATGAAAGAGCTTTGCCATTTTTGTAAAGATTTTTGTTAGTAATTTGGTGACAATTGATAGACAAACCTTGAAAGAAGTTGCTCATTCACCACTTCTTTTAATGGGTTTGGAGTGACCCATCAAAAAAATTGTTAGTATGCTTCATTTTAATGGGTTTGAAGTGACTCATCAAAACTTCATTGCTTCCCTTGAATCCCTTTGGCAGGTTGTTCAAGAAAATAAAGTTGTCATGGTCAGATGAAAAATATATATTGCTATATTTTAGCTGAATTTTATTATAATGAAAAATTTGAATAAATTTTTATTTTAATATTATTATTTAATTATTTTAGTTATATAAATTAAATGAGTAATAAATTTCAATATACATTAAAAACATTTATTTTATAATATATTTAATATGATTAATATTAAAAAATTATTAAAAATTAACTAAATTATAATTTTATTTTATTATTATTATAATTATAAAAAATAATCAATATATGAATTAAATATATATAATAGAAATAAAAAAATTACATGTGACTAGATTTTTAACTATGGAGATTATCTCTTTTTATTATAGAGATTTTTAACTTGTAAATGAGTTTTGTTACTATACATGGCTTCTTATTACCGTGTGTCCAAAAAACCATAAACTTGTGTTTATAAAACATTTTTCTTAATTAATCAATTTGCACATAATTAGTTTTGAAATAAATCTTAATCTTTAATTTGTGACTATCGGTAAAACTATTTTAGAATATTTAGTAGAGTCTAAATCCCTATTATAAGCTCACCCTGAAGGAAGTTTTCTTGCCTGAATACTGTAAAAAAAAATTTAAAAATCATATTGTTAGAGTATTTAAATCACTTTTTATGATGGAAATAGATTCAACACCATTAAAAACCCTTAAAGCACACACAAAATCTAAAAGTTTAACCACTCTAACTCACATTTTCAAAAAAAATTACAAAACTTCAATACGTCAAACAATTAAAATTGTTAGACACCAAAAATAAATAGTACCTCGAATTTTTTTTACAAGAAAAAAAAAATCGTTGTCTATTAAATTATAAACAGTACATATCTTCAAAAACATTATCTGAAATATCTTATAAACAGTACATATCTTCAAAAACATTATCTGAAATATCTCAAAATTGAGATCATCATGCTAGAATCTCTATCCAAAGTCAGAAATAAACAAAATCCAAATCCACATAACAGTTTCATACAACAATATATTATAAGGCTTAGAGAAAGCATCGGTATATGACTATAATAAAATTATGAAACAAAAACTACCATTCTGCTCATCCCTTGTGATTCAGGAATTGAAACCATTAGAAACAAAAGCACAGCAATAGAACCAGGCTCTCTTGATATGGCATGCCAAATCAATCCCCGGTCTTTTGGGATTAAGGGATGGAGATTTTAGAGGCCCATATGCTTTGTCCATTCCTAAATTGATTTACTTGCATAATACCAAAATTCATACCTAAAATTTTTTTAGAGAATCCATCAACTCAGGTGTTATTTTCTCTGAAGATGTGGTTTATAAGCCGCTTCTTCATTTTAGACCACAACTTGCCCATTCCAATTTCAAATTCGGAACTCGCCGAACTGAAAGTTTCCAAAGGTCTCATTTCAAATATAATAAGGTTCATTTTCTTAGATGAGGATGAGATTTTTTTATTTTTTTTAATATGAGTGATTAGGTAGTGTTTGTCTTAGATTAGGTAGTGTTTAGCCTAAATGTTTGATGCAAGTGGTTGCCTTATGGGTTCTAGTTTTGATTAGGTAGTCGTTGGTCTACGTGTTCTAGTTTTGAATAGGTAGTGTTGGGTGGATTGTGTGTAGATATAATTTTGAATATTGTTTTAAGAACCCGTAATTTTTATAATTAAATTTAAAATTTAATAAAATAAATAAATTTGTCTATTCTCATTTCAAATTCTAATTTTTTTTCAATTTAATTTTTACATATTTATATTTATTTTCAATAAATTTTCAGTTTAATTTTTATATTTTTATATTTATTTTTAACAACTAGAGTTTTATATTAATAGTTACCATTTGTCAGTTTAATTTTTACATATTTATATTTAATTTTAACTAGGAGAGTTGTATATTAATGGTTAGTAATAAGAAAATTTTATTAAATAAATAATTATGTGATACAAATGTTTATATTGGAATATAATTTTTAGAATAGTTTAAAAAATTCATAATTTAGAAAAATAATAGAAATATTTGTAAACAAAATAATGCAGAATATTTTTAAAAAATCTAGGTTATAAGTGTCAAATTTCAGGAATATAAGTGGGGCAGGGTTCTTGATGATGTTGAATCTATAGCTATCAAAAAAAACTATTTAAACATTAATTTTTTACAAAATATCAAATTTCAAGAATTTTAATGCTTCAAAAATTCTTGTTGATGCTGAATCCATTTTCACCATAAAAAAACCATTCAAACACTTTAACAATCTGATTTTTTAATTTTCTTTTACCAAAATAAATTCCAATTCGAATTGTGGGACGTTGTTGTTGTCTCACAACTTTAATCGATTATCAATGTCATGTAAATATCCATATATCCATATTATATTATGATGTGAAATCTTTGGGGATTAAAGCCACAATGGGGCAAGGCTTTCTAGCTAAGGACATCACCTTTGAAAACACGGCGGGCCCACAAAAGTATCAAGTTGTCGTCGTAAGAGTTGGGTCTGATCTATTGGCATTCTACCGCTGCAGCTTCAAAGGCTACCAAGACACACTCTACATGCACTCCCTTTGACAATTCTATAGGGATTGCGACATTTACTGCACAGTTGATCCTATATTTGGCAATGCAGCAGTTGTGTTTCAAAGCTGCAATCTTCTCACCAGAAAACCAATCGGTAATCAAATTAATTATTTTACAGCTCAAGGTAGAGACGATCCAAATCAAAACACTGGAATCGCTATTCAAAACTGCACGCTCTCTGCTGCCCTCGATCTGGTTCCTCTAAAGAACTCTTTTCCAACATTCTTGGGAAGGCCATGGAAAAATTACTCTCACACAGTTTATATCCACTCATATATTAATGATCTCGTCGATCCGGTGGGTTGGGTAGAATGGTACGGGGACTTTGCACTCACCACTCTCTATTATGGAGAATACATGAACTGCGGACTCGGGGCCTCAACGGTAGGGCGAGTTCTATGGCCTGGTTCTCATGTCATGAACATTTATGATGCTCAAAATTTTATTGTGGTTAATTTCATTTCTGGGGATGACTAGATACACAATGTGCCCCTTGATGTGGGTTGATATTTGAATGAACGAAAGTAATAAATTGTGTGGAAGCGTAATAACTTTTGTTTTGTTGTGGGAAGCCAGGTATAAATTTTACGGGTATTACTAGTCAATTAATTTTTTTTCCCTTTGAAAATTGCTGATATTTAATATTTGTTTTTAACAATTTTAAAAATATGATGATTATGTATTTTTGTTAACTTTTTGGTTGTGAAGGTAAAACATTTATTTTTGTTAATATAAGTTTTGTGTTAATAAATTTTAATTGCGGTAAAATAAATTTCAACGAATTAATATTATAAATGTATATATTTTAGATTATTTTTAAAACATCTCCCTGATTGGGGTGGAACATGACAGTTAGGGAGCCAGTTTCACATCTCGGAGGCTGCGCCTTGTCGCGTGGGGAGGAAGGACTCCAACGTGGCCGTCGCACGCATGAGGTGGGTCGGTGGACGGGTTGAAAGGACAACCATCATCTAAGGTAATAAATGAGGTTCACTTGGAGCGGTCAGCAGCTGGGTAAGCTAGCGGGTTGTCAGAGACTCTCGAGGAAAAGTGTCGGCAGAAGAATAATATGCATGGAAAGGTAAGGTTTTTAGTTATGTGGATTTTTTGTGAAGTTCGTTATGCGTTCAGTGGAGAACAGAGGCGAAGACGCAGGGTAACAGTCCAGGAGGTTATTTGGTATGTATTATCATATTTCTCCTATGTACACTTGCCGAAGGTTTCAGATTATCGTCGAATGTGGAAAGTTGTCATGCTATTTTCAAATTACTTGTTTAAATGGTGTTTTGTTCAGTCCTGGTCTTAGCAAATGCTGAAAGTTTTTGAAGCTGAGTGCATGCAGAAATTTTTCATGAGGTCTTTGGTTTTCTTGTCTAAAAATCGTTTTGATTTAGTATGGAAATAATGCTGCTATTGGAGAATGTGGTTGGTGTCTCTGCAATTTTTTTTTGTCCTCAGCCTACCAGTCATGGTGGTTTTAAATTATTTATATATATGCTGGTTTACTCGATTCCATTCTTGGTCTGTGCAAACGCTGAAAGTTCTAGGTGTTCGTTGCATGCAGAATTTGGTAATGGGGTTTTCGGTTGTTTTATATAAAAGTCCTTCTGCAATAGTCGAGAATATGGGGTTTGGTGCAGTTTCTGTCTTTAGCTTGCTAGTATATGAATTTACTCTGTTGGGAATTTGGGTAGAATATTAAATATTTTTAAGAAGTGTCTATCGGATAATGATAAAATGGTTAGCCTTCTTTCTGTTATTGTGAGTCTCATGCCGCTTTTAAGGGCCTTATGCTGCTTTTCCTTAAATGGTTTACTTGCCATACAGGTTAACAGGTATCACTTCTGGCTGTGGATAACTAGGAGGGAGTTACCTGCTTCGAAACTGATTAATAGAAGTCCTGATAGGAAGATGGTTGTTGTTTCTGAGCGGAGTAGTTATATACCCTGGTGTCTCTGTTACGCTTTCTTGGTTTTGTTTCTGGGTTCAAAATTAGTGGCTTCGATTAACTTGGGTAATGGAAAAGGTTTGTTTGCCGGTCTACAAAAATTTTTTAGGTTTCTGATATGCATTTTTCCTAGTTATGTTGTTTGGTTGTTGGCATCAGAAGAGTCCCTTCTTGGTTTCTCTAAGATGGTAAAGAAAACTCGAGGCAGGAAGCCAAATGCAGAGAAAGGAAAGAAGCCTATCTCCCATCACCCTGTGAAAAGAGGAAGAAAATCAACAAAGCAACTCCTGGAGCCGCTAGTGCAAACGTTTGCAAAAAAGGTTCCTAACTCTGTTCGATCTCGCATTTTTGGTTGGGACACTGAGGCTTTAAACAAAATGGATATGGAGGATGATATGACATTTAAGGATATGCATAATTTTGTAGTTGATCCAAGGCATACCCGGGGACGTATTTCTCTGTTCCAACAGTCAACCAGAACTTACTGGCTGATAAAATGTTTGCTAGCAAAAGCAGTCATGTCGAGTCAAGAGATAGCGGAATCCAAGCTGGAGTCTACTCTGGCAGATATTAATAGAAATATTCAAGAAATTAACCTCCGTTAGTTGCATCAGTATGCTAGACTAGGCAGGATGGAGAAGGATATCAAATCATTACAGCAGGTTGAAGTAGAAATTCCTGGTTCCAGTGCCAAAGACCCTGCTCTTGTGGAGTCAGAAGATGATTAAAAGATGATTAATGTTATTATGATTAATGTTATCAATTACTCTTTTTAGTGGCTAGTTTTCTTTTTTGTAAATGATAGTATTTCCAGACTTAGATATTAAGTATCGTCAGATATTGTACAGGCTATTAAGATTGTTTATGTTTTGGTTGACATACTTTGCACTTAGATGGCCAACAGGCCCAGTTTCCTACAGGCAGGTTGGGTTCTAATTTTGTATCCTTGTTGCCCGGTTTTAAATTAATAGAAAATGGGAAGAATCTACCTAAGCTTACAAAAAAATATATATATTATTTTAAAAACATCAAATATAAAATATAGTCAATTATTTTTATTTGTGATGTTAAACTAACTAATACTAATGATTTGGTTCAATTATATATAATCGTTATTTATTTAATTTCAAAGGTTTTATAAATAATGCTAAATCATTGTTAAAAAAGGTTTTACAATAAGGTGGTTGAGAGAATATCTCAACCACACACCAAACTAGGAATATTTAGATTTAGCTACCTCCTATGATATAGGAACAAACTCCATACATAGAGAGTCAACATGACAAGTAGGAATTAAATATTCCAACACACCACCTTAATGACTACTTATCTTGATAGCGATTCACAAAATATAGTTGTGGTCAATCATAACAAAAGATGTGTCTGCGACTCAGATCCACCACAAACGGGAAAATTCCATGTGTAGAACCAACAAAAGATGTGTCTGCGACTCAGATCCATCACAAACGGGAAAATCTTATGTGCAGAACCAACAAAAGGATATGTCGACTTCCATATAAAGGAGCAACCATCCACCGGAATGCATGGGTACCAACCGCTGCAACCGCTAGTCTCGTAGGATGTCCTTCACATACATGGTTCTGTCAACCATTATCACTACATACATGTACCTATATCTGTAAATCCCCCCCAAAATGTGCTCAGTAAACTGACATGTGAGAAACTAAGTTTCTCTTGTGAGTAAGGTGTTTCTGCAGACCACTTACTCCATTGTGAGCACAAAGGCTCCTCTGTGCACCCGAGGCACTGCAAATCCCCTCCAAATTGTGCTTAGTAAACTGACATGTGAGAAACTAAGTTTCTCTTGTGAGTAAGGTGTTTCTGCAGACCACCTACTCCACTATGAGCACGAAGGCTCCTCTGTGCACCTGAGGCACTATAGCCACGAAGGCTCTGTAGCCGTGAAAGTTCTGTAGCCACTAAGGCTCGAATGTGGTTTCTAGTTCAGCACAAACCATCACTTCAAAGTGACAAAAGTGGTTTCCAGCTAACCACAAACCTGTATTACAAAATGGAAATTACAAAGTGGTTTTTAGATAACCACAAACTTCACGAGGATACATATGTCTTTACAAGGAAAACATTATACACTCCAACTCTTGGAGTTACCAAGTACTTACGAAGACCACAACAAAACCATCCTAGACTTACTTATCATTCAACTGTGTGACTCATCATCAAGAGTTTGTTCCAAGAAACTCACAAAACACTCACACAAACTTGATTGTCCATCATAATCGATGTTGCTGCTCCTTCACCTCATCTTTTCATTGTTCACATCTTGGGCATCTTTGTCT
This sequence comes from Pinus albicaulis, assembly GCA_034641835.2. Taxonomy (NCBI): domain Eukaryota; kingdom Viridiplantae; phylum Streptophyta; class Pinopsida; order Pinales; family Pinaceae; genus Pinus; species Pinus albicaulis. The sequence goes on from CM076579.1 coordinate 66,867,560, forward strand.
TTGTTAATTAAGTCTTGGAACTCCATGCTTAACCTATCATTTGTTAGAGTCTCGAATTCTAACAAATTAACTTTACCTACATTGAGTTAGCTAGGCTCAATAATTTTAAACATGATTCCAAGAAACAAAATAAAAACAAAAACTTTTCAGATTAACAAGAACTACCCAAATATGACTATTTTCAAAACATAACAACAACCATTCTTCTGCAACGATACCTCAGAGGGCTCCACTGATAAAGAAACGGATCGAAAAATTTTCAACTGGTCTCAATGCAGTGCATTCCAGCATAAATGATCCAGACATAGGCACTCACAGCCACACGAAGAGAAACAATAACAAATTGTCCCTCTCAAAATGAGAATCCAGGACTTCACTGTATAAACCTGTGTCACCCACAAATTCACTGTCAACATAAAATTCGACGATTTTACACACAAAGTTCTCATTTTAGCATCTAATTCCCCGGCATCACAGTGTAATGCCACTTCCCCTGTTCACAATATCAAGGCTGGGTGACTGCTTCCAGGCATGCCTCCTCATGCTCGTTGCCAAGCTGCAACAGCCAAGACCCACTATCGAGCTAATCTCCTCGCAATTGATCATCTAGATTTGCAATCGCTTAACAACTTTCAAACAAACAATCGAATTTCTATCAGCTCGCTACACAAGCAAAGACACTTCAAGCACTTTGTTTCAACATGTCTGTTTCCATCACAATCTACTCCCCTAATCACACTAGACATACACAAACTCGATCATCCTCCAATCTATGATGTAGCTCCAAGCACTATCCTTTAATTTCATTTTCACTGTCATGTCTTCGTCATATCTGGTAGTAAATCATTCCTGCAAATAAATTTGTCTATTGTAGGAATGATTCCAACAAAGATGTTGAATATCACAACAAACCTTACAATTTTTCACCAGATTTACATGAATGCATTTACATGTTAAGTTGATCGGGCTCAACATGGAGAAACAAAGAAATTCACAAAGATAATTTGTTTCATCAAAGAAAATATGTTGTAACTTTTAGTGGAAATTTCCGCTTGCTGGTGCAGGATCTCTCGGGGAACAGTTTATGCTCACACATACCACCGTAGGAACTTCTCTAAAGCAAGCTTACAACGTTCCACAATAATTCATTTTGTGATGCATCACAGCGACAACGGATCAGGCACACTACTAATGGGCAGAAAACCCAACAACGCAGTAAACACAAGTATGAACGTACCCTTAAAGAGGACCGAGAGCCTTTCGAGTATCATCCAATTACCACTATTTTTATTTTTACCAACAACAAAGGTGTTATAATATTGTGGTTCGTGACCTGCATAGGCCAGCAGATTGATTCCATGAAACAATCTCCAGATGCAACAAATCAATAACTCACCTGAGGCACTCCGGTCTACTCTGTGCACTTGGATCTGCAGCCACCCGAAATCCCATCCACAGTTTACTTTATCCGTCGAATCTGCCACAAAATGTGGATATCCTTGCCACTATTTAGATACCCAACAAGGCACTTATAAATTACAACAGTCCCGCTCATAGAGGTTATGGGTTCTTTCTTTGAAAATTTATCGGAAGATTTCTCAGGGGACAAGATAATCCAGGTGCACCATGGACCTTAAAAGTGAGAAACAACTAGCAGCTTTGGTCATGGAAGAAGGTTACTTAACTTATTCATAAATATTCATGTGAATATCACAAAAGCTCCAGCAAAACTGTAGAGGCAAAAAAAGATACTCAAGCCACATTAGCAGCCACACCGCCAGCTCGAACTCTCATCAGCCACATGTTGGTGTCCGGATGTGAAAATATTCAAATCCCTTTTCCACATAAATTATCAACCTGAGGGCATTAGTTATTTCAAGACTAACAACATAGGTATATGCAAGAGAAATCACATAACCTGTTGTTACATCATAGTTTTAATCAATGGACACACAGACTACTGTAATAGCAATTAAAATAGATTGCACAATTAAAAGACATTCACAAAAAATTAAAAATTATACTGGAACAGCAGTAGCAAAACCAACTAAGCATGAAACCAACGAAAATAAAGGTAACGCAACACCTGATCAGAATATTGGGCCCAACTCTTTGATCAGGGTTGTGGCAAGCTCACAAGTTACAGGTGAAACAACAAAGTGTTGTGCATTCAATTAATTGTAGAATATACTGTTACAAAATCTGTATGTACTGGGCTTAACCCTAATTCACAGCCCGCGGGCCCTTTTTATACAACTGTTCAGGAAATCGCAGATTTCCTCTAACAACTACATATCTAAAATTATACAATTCGTTGCAACAACAACCTAATTGCCAAAAGGAAAACATCAAAAAGCCTAAAATGTTGCTGGGGTGAAACAAAGTATGTTGCGTTGTAGCAGCAAGTGAAGGCAACGCTAGAAATTAGGAGCCGCTCCACGACTCATAGTTGTAACCTTCCCACTTTTGCTGAATCTGTAAAAATATCTGAGTTAACATTTGCAAAAGGTAAAACCTCCTTGACTATTACTTCATTAATCAAATATCCCATGTAAAATAGGAAAAAGGGGTTTACCTTGTGTGTTTAAGAATAATAATGACACAAAGAGATAAAAAGGTGGGCAAAAATGGGAGAGAAAATTATATAAATCCGGTACCCAACATCTCCCCCCAACTGGTCTATCTGCATGTCCTCATGCAGCTCGTCGTCTCCTCAGATCTAGGTTTGACTGAATGTGACTGGCATGAAGCTGTGTGAGATCATATTCTTCGGCCGTTTCGGTCCCAGGGAGTTTATAAACTTCTATCAAAACAACATCCTTCCACCAATCTGGGTCAACGTTGTATGTAGGAGTATATTGCTCGGCTAACAACCAAATAAGGGGAAACTGAAACCTCAACCCCATCCATCTGACCCCATAGGTCTGAATGCATGCTAAAAAATGTGGCATCCTCTCAAGAAGTACCCATGCATGTAGAGCTCGCACATTAAGTGTTGTCCTCTGTTACAATGAATTTTTAAGATACAGAGAAATTGGATGGAGTCCTCAATCTCATGCCAAATCTCCTTATATACTTTCAAGACAAAAGAAAAGAAATTTTTCGTGAAGGAATAAGGCATAGCTATGTGCAGGAGGTATGCAGGCCATTACCTGTTGTGCCATGGAGAACATATTCTCCTTATCTGATTGCAGCAGCTGCACTTGTTCTTCCAATTATTCTATTATGGCCTTCTGTTTAGCTTGCTTCAGCCGTGCCTTATCTAACTAGTCGATGTATCTTGTAACGATCCTGGCAGCCTGCTCTCGTACCCGCATTGTCTCTTTCTTGTGTCCATTTGCAGGAGACTGCCACCTTTGGATCTCAGTGACCAAGAAAAATTCCCGGTCTTCAAACAACTGTTCAATCAGACCAGCCTGTGTAGCTACAGAAGCGACCTCAAATTTTGGCTTTATTACCTTCCATTTGTAATTTTTTACCTTATTTTTCAACCGGGAAACTTGGTTCTTCAACTCGCGAACCTCCCTCTTCAATATCATGGTTTCATTGAACTACAACTGGTACCTTTTCTTGAGAGGTAGCCTTCTCTTCTCACACTGTTCAATCCATTCCTGTTTAGCAAGAAATTCAGTTTCTAGGCCTTTAACAGGCCTAGGAGGCAGCGGAATGCTGCCGGTATTACCAGTTGGTTCTTCTATTAGGTCTTTCTGGTTGGGCTCCCTATCTTTAGGGGCTTCTTCCTCTACATTCACTTCAGGGAATCCTACCGTCTATTCAGCGTTTCCATCGACCACTCTGTGTTTCTGTGTTTCCACAGGAACCTCATATTCTTTGTGAGCCTCTGAGTGTCCCAACAGAGATTCAACAATGACTGGGCCGATATTGGCCATGTCCTCTCCTAGGTCAACAAATTTAAGCACTGGTGGAACAACTATTTCCTTCATTAATCGTTGGGGTGAGTGGAATCCCATCGCCCCTCTCGGTATCATGTACTGGAACGGAGAGCGGGGAGTGGCTTCCTCATCCCTTTTTCCAGCTTGAGCTAGATTTTCATGCGTTATTACTTTAGTTGGGGTCGACGTTGGTTCTTGTGGCACAACATCAATTCCAAGGATTGTTTCCCTTCTGTCCTCCCGTCCTTTGTGCATTATTTCTTCTTCTGAGGTCGATACTCGTTCTTGTGGGATAGTATCGACCTTGAGGTTTATTCCTTCTCTATTTTCCTGTTCCTCATGAGTTGCTTCTTTGTTTCCCCATTCTAACTGAATCGAGAGTGGTTCTTGTGTAACATCCCCAATTATTTCAATATCCATTTCTTCTTGGGCAGGTGATGTTGTTTCTTGCAAACAAACATCACTTGCCATCCCTCTGTCTGCAATTTCACTTCCCTGCTCTTCATTGACAAAATTCGACGACTGTATGACAGTCTTAACTTCATGCATGATATCCATAACTCCTTCATCTGTGGGCTCCTCAGGCTAGGCTAGTTCTTGTGTGGTAGCCTCGAATGTGTTGCCAATTATCTCCTCTATTCTCATTTCTTTAGGTTCTTCCTGATCAACCTCCATTTCCACCTCTTCAGGTTCCTCCTAATAAGCCTCCATTTCCATTTCTTCGGGTTCATCTTTATCAATTCCATCTTAATGTTCTTCTTCTGCTAAACCATATGGAGAGAATGGTTCCTCTTCTCTAGCATCAATAACGACCGCTATCTCTTCTTCTGAGGATCCACAGAGTTCTTCCCAGGAGACCTAAAATCTTTTTATTGCATGCATGACTAGTAAACGCACCAATCCATGGTTGGAGAGCTCTGCTGGCATTCGGCATGAACGTCGAGAAGAATGTGCCATGTGGTGAAAATATTTTAATAGGAAGAAGGGCATATTTAAGGAATGCACCTGAGCCTGTGGAAATCGAAGGTCAGTTAGAATTTTAAAATGGTATTTAAATAGATTTGTGGCCCGACCCTCGCAAGTTATGTACTTCATTACAAAACCTGCCACTTCATTCCATGGATACCACACAGTCTTGTGCTCATATCCTCTGCCCATTTGAACGATGCTTTCTCCTGTCTGCAAGAATAATTCAGGAAAATCTGGGAGAGAAACTCTCTGAGCAAACCATTGCTGCCCCTGTTGTCTCAGCCCACTAACTTCTGCAATTATCTCTTCTGTGACAGGAATTTCCAATCCTCTAACCCGTGAGCCATTGTCATCCAAATTAAGCGCTAAATCCATTGTGATTTCCCTGTCAAACCCCTACAATCGATCGAAATAGTTATCCCAACATGCATTGACAAATATTTGCCATACCTCTAGATTACTACGGACCGAAGCCGTATTTTCAGGTTCATGTCGCACAGCCAGTCCGCCCATACTATGGGGATTGTAATAATACTTCTTGGAACAACAGACCTTTGGAAAAAATAGTGGATACCAAATTTGGAAAAACATCATGGTGAAAATCAATGGTGGTAACAGTAAATATGGATGGTAATTCTCGGAAACCGAGAAAAATCATGAAAAAGTATGGTAAGTGCAATGAATAGAATGGTAATTATTTCGTATGAAATGGAAAGGACGTTTACAGATCCCAATGCATACTTAATAATATACAGAGTATTGATAGGGATCGTAAGGTGTACCACACATGGTATTGTAATAATGACTCACAAAGTCATCATTACGCCATCATTAAATTGTGACGACACTCCCTCCCAACTTTAAAAGTTGTCGTCCGCAACATTAATGTATTGACATGGGATATTTAATAAAATCGGTAAAAGTCACGTGGAGGCGTACCTGGCAGCCTACTTATATGAAGTGACGGTTGGTAGGATGAAGACACAATAATGATGCAGTTGGAGTAACAACAATATGAGTAGCAACATCTGGAGTAACAACATCTAGAGTAACAAACGTGCTAGTAGCAGCATCTGGAGTAACAACAATACGAGTAGCAGCATCTGGAGTAACAGCAGTGTGAGTAGCAGCATCCAGAGTAACAAAATCTGGAGTAACAACAACGTGAGTAGCATAATTCGGAGTAGCAGCATTTGGAGTAACATCAGTGCAAGTAGTGGCATCCAGAGTAACAACATCTGGAGTAACAGCAGTGTGAGTAGCAGCATCCGAAGTAACAACATCTGGAGTAGAAACAATGCAAGTAGCAGTATCATGAGTAACAACAACCAAGTAACAACATCAGGAGTAGCAACAACGGAGTAATAGTACCCTGAGTAGCAGCAACCGAGTAACAGCATCATGAGTAGCAACAACCGAGTAGCAGCATGAGGAGTAGTAGCAATCGATACTTAGAAAATTTTTCGATTTTAAAACATTACTCCTTAGTAGTAAATCCTGCAAAAATACAACAAAAATAAATAGTAACAGTGTAATTATTTATTCTTTATTCTTATATATATATATATATATATATATATATATATATATTTTTAAAGTGAGGATGTAGAGGAAGAATTCTTTGCGCTTATAACCTTCAAACCAGATTTCTCAGAGAGGTGTTTGATAAAAGCATACTTATAGGTTGGGCGGTGGTATAATCTCATGCGTTGTCCATTTGCTATGAATGAAGCACGTGTATCGTCAATTGTGACTAGCATAATTGTTCCATTATCAAATACAGCGTCCACCGCATAAGGTCCCATCCAGCGAGTGCAAAGCTTTCCCTTAAAATCCTTAAAGCGGGAGTCATAGAGTAGTTCCCAATATCCCCTCTAAAACACCTTATTCTTGATAAACTTATCATGCCATTTCATTCTCCGCTGCTAAATAGCAGTAGTTCTCTGACAGCCATTGAGCGAATTTCATCTAGTTCATTGAGCTGAGCCAGTCGGTGTTTCTGGGAATTTGACAGATCCAAACCAACTTCAAGAGCTATTCTGAGCATACTTATTTCAAACTCTATTGGAAACAACAGGGATTTCCCATAAACCAACTCAAATGGTGAAAACCCAGTTGTGTTCCACCATGTTGTTTTGTACGCCCAGAGAGCTTCAGGCAGCTTTTGAGCCCAATCCCGACGATGGTATGCCACAGTTTTTGTCAAGATATTTTCCAATGTCTTGTTTGTGCTTTATATTTTTCCATTCGCCTGGGGATGGTATGGAGATGTCACCCTATGTTTGACTCCATATTTCTGCATGAGCTTTGCAATATTGTGTGATGTAAACTATGCTCCTCCATCTGAAACAATCTCCCTTGGGGTACCATAACGAGCAAAAATTTCTTCAAATAGGAAATCGGAGACCACCTGCTCTGTTTCTTTTGCAACAAATTTGGCTTCTACCCACTTAGTCACGTAATCTGTGCAGACCAAGATGTGGACCTTTTGTTGGGAGGGTGGGTTAAAGGGTCCAACGAAGTCAATAGTTGATTTCTCAAAAGGTTCAAGGACTACCTGCGCCTGTAAAGGAATTTCATCAGCTCGACCAAGCTGCCCCATACGTTGGAAACTATCACACCTCTTGAGATAATTTCGTGCATCATGAAAGATAGAATGCCAGTAATATCCCATTTGTAGCACCTTATGGCTTGTTATTTTGTTTGCAAAATGCCCTCCACAAGGGCCATCACGGGCAGCCTTCAATACTTCATAAATATCATCCTCAAATACACAGCACCGAATTTGCTTATCAGCTCCTGTATGAAAAAGGTACCTTGCCATCCAAGAATATCAGGGACTGTGAAGAATAATTTTTCGTTGTTCCCTGTATGAAAAATGAGGAGGCACTTTCCCTGTAGCAAGATACATAGAAATATCTGCATACCACGTAGGTTTAGTAGAAATTGCAAAAATATGTTCATCGGGAAAACTACCTTCTATAGGTGTGCATTCATCATTGTTATCCATTCTAGATAGGAAATCAACAACTACATTATCTTTTCCTGGTTTGTCTACTATTGTAATATCAAATTATTGAAGCAATAGAAACCATCTTGTAATACGACCAGGAGTGATATGTTTATTCATCAAATACCTGATTGTTACATGATAAATATGTACAAAATTAGGATACTTGGTGATGTAGTGCTGGAACTTATTGACAGCATAAATGAGTGCCAGGAATTCTTTTTCCGTCACCGTGTAATTTAGTTCAGTAGGAATTAAATTCTTGCTGACATAATAAATCGCATATGGTGTTTTTTCTATCTGTTGTCTGAGAAGCATCAACATGTATGTGAAATGGTAATGCCCAATCAGGTCTTTGAAGGATTAGAGCCTTGCAAATCAATCCCTTAATTTTTGTGAAATTTTCTTCATAGTCTTCAGTCCACAAGAATTCAACATCTTTTGTTAGCAATTGAAAAATTGGATGTGCTACCTTAGCAAAATTTTCTATGAAACATCTGTAATAACCATAACAACCAATAAAGCTACGTACCTATGTGGGTGTCTTTGGTACCACGAAGTTTAATATCACCTCTACTTTGGTTGGATCAACTCGAATTTCGACAGCTAAGAGAAAATGTCCCAATACTATCCCTTCTTCCCTGATCATATGGCATTTGAATGTACCCAAAGATACATGGGCCTGTTTACACCTTTTGATTACTTTCTCCAGATTTTCCAATCCCTCTTCAAATGAGTTTCCATATGGAGTAAAATCATCCATATATATTTCAACACTATCATCGACCAAATCAGAAAAGATCCCCAGAATTTCCCTTTGGAAGGTAGCAAGAGCATTACAGAGGCCAAATGGGAGGACCCTATATGTAAAGGTCCCGCATGGGCACGTGAAATTTTTTTTATCCTGGTCTTCCGGGGCTATCTGGATCTGGTTATATCCATTGAATCCGTCTATGAAGGAAAATAATTTCTTCCTAGCCAAGGTTTCCAGGACTTGGTCAATGAATGGCAAAGGGAAATGGTCTTTTTGAGTTGCCTTATTTAGCTCCCTATAATCTACGCAGATCCGCCACTTACCATTCTTTTTAGGAACAATAACTAGAGTGGATACCCATTGGCGATCTGAGATGGGGTAAATGAAACCTGCATCGAATAATTTTTGTAATTCTTCTTTGAAAATGTTCTTTAGAGTAGAATTCATTCTTCGTTGGGGCCGTCTTATAGGGCGGAAATATTATTTAATATAAATATGATGAGTACATCAATTAGCAGGGATCCCCTTCATGTCTCTATAATCCCAGGTAAAAGCTTCCTGATGATCTTGAAGGAATTTTAAGAGCTGTTTTTTCTGGGATTCAGAAAAATTAGGGTTGATATTAAGTGTTTTTCCTAGTTCAATTTCGATTGGAATCCTATCATGGGATGAAGTGACAAGAATGTATTCAATTTCATCTTCTGGCTGAATGTTTTCATTTTTTTCATAGCTCATAACAGATTCTAAAATTCGGCAAGTTGAATTGGAAACAGAACTAGGATCATTTATAAAAGTGTTGATGGCATCGTCCTCAGTTTCTATTTTGAATTGAAGGGCCTGCCTAATAGTGAGGACTGGTCTAACTTCTTCATTTTCAGGTTCAGGCTCTTCTATTGGTAGAGGTTTCTGATCGGTTAATAATTTTTCAGATGGGCTAGGTTCCGCAGGAGGGTTGAGAGTAAGATTACTTGTAACAGTCCTGTTTGATATGATCATATGCCCAGATCAGCAGCCTATGTAAGCATCTATGGTTGTGAGCCAAGGTCTTCCCAAAATCAATGGGTGACCTCCAACTGAAGATCTTGTCTGTAACACAAGGAGATCCACCGGGTAGTGCCATGAATCCACTGAAATGGTCACATCTTCCAGTTTCCCTACTGGTTTAATTGTAGACCTATCTGCTAGTTCCAAGATGATAGGGGTTGGCTTGACATTTCCGAGACCTAATGTGTTCATTGTTTCAGAGGTAATGATATTGATGGAAACACCCAAATCCACTAGTACATTTGGGATTTCTACCCCATTGATTTGTACTGTCAGAATTAGGTTTCCCGGGTCTCCATATTTCATAGGCATAGTCTTTCCTAGCATGATGTTGGAAAATCTACCCATCACATGAATAGTTAAAGGATCCCTAGGTTTCTTCCCAGGTTTCTTAGAGCAGTACTCTTTGACATTTTTTGCATATATAGGTACATCCCTCATCGCCTGTAGCAGGGGTATTTTAACAAAGATATTTTTCAATTCCCCCAGGAAATCAAACTCTTCTTGAGGGTTTGGTTTATTCAAGGTCAGTCTTTCAGGATATGGAGGAGAAGTTGAATGACCTTGATTAGGAATAGATTGGGGAGGTGTCTGGTTCGTTATTTTTTGGTATGATTTATCCCCAAATGTCCTTTGTTATGGTTCTATAACTTCACTGTTAATCTGTTCTATAATAATAGGTGAAGTGGTAGCATTTACTAGCTGCCCAAATCATAAGTTTATTTCGTTAAGTCCGGCGGTGGAAATGCTATAATATGGAAGGTTAAGAATATCTGTTTGTTGGACCCCTTTATTATTAGGATTCATTTTGGGCTGGATAGGAAGCTGGGGTTGAAGGGTTGGATTACCAGGATGTACATTAGAGGGAAATTGAAGTTGTTGTTGAGGCATAGATTAAGGAAACTGACTAGTAGGGGAGGGTCTGCACCAGCTCTAATTCCATGAAGGATTTGAACTAGCCTGGGAAACCCATTGTTGCCAAGGGGGGTATTGATATTGAGACCACATAGATGAAAATGGTGCAGTCTGGGGACCCATATTAAAATTATTAAAATACTGTGATGGGTCCTGAAACATACTTGGATTCATCGCTGGTGGTTGAGGTTTCCATGGTTTTTTCGGCCCCATGAAGTATAGCTGGTCTACCACATTTTCTTCACTTGCTCCTTGAAAAAATGCCTTCAGTCCAGGCAAGGAAGGACATCAGCTAGTCGCATGAGTCTATTCACATATTGCATAGGCTTCCACTGTGTTTAATGGGCATTCTTTCAAAGGATGATTCTTTCTACAATGTGGGAACAATATAGCCATAGTCTTCTCCAACTCTATCTGTTTTTGTTTTGCTTGTAGAGTGTCCATCTAGGCAGATAATGTGTTCAGGATATCAGTACTTAGATTATCCAATAGGGTTCCAATTTCAGCCTTTGTAACTCCTCCACTAGAAGTTTTTAATGACCGAATTCCTTATCCACTCCTTATATCCCCCCGTGAACACTGAATGAAATAGTCACAGATGGTGTCGAAGTCTTCTTTTGAAATTTCCCCCTTTCCTACTATGTTCAGAAGCTGCATAGAATCTTCCCTAAGCCGCTGGAGAAGAATGATCCTCATAATATCCTTATCCAAGTCACTATGGCCTGACCTTTGCAATATATATTTGAATCGTTCCACACAGTCTTCCATGTTCTCATCCTCTTTCTGTACAAACTTGAATATTTCCTCCTTAATGTCACAGGATTTACAGTAATCTTGACATTTCTCCAAAAAGGCTTCTTTCATCCCTTCCCATGAGGTAATAGTTCTCCCTCCTAAACCCATGAACCATTGCAGGGTTGTCCCTTTTAGGGTAGCAGGGAATATTTTTAGTTTCTGAGCATTGGAGATATAGTCGTACCCTTGAAAAACAATGTCAAACTCAAAGAGGAATGTATCAGGGTATTCCGAAGAAAGCCATGAAAATTAGGCAGAGTTGTTAAAGGGATGGGCTTCATTGGTGCATCACCTATAATGTTTCCAATTGGAAAATCAATAGAAGAACTTGCAGGTGCCATAAATATCCTCCAATACTCACTTGGGATTTCAAATAGTTCTGCGACTAGTACTTCGGGTGATTCAACTGTAGGAGGCTTCACAGCACTCCCTTGGTCTCTTGGTGATGAAAACCCTTTCGGAGGTTATTCTTCCCCATTAAAATGGCTTAGTTCTTCTGATCCTCTTCTTTCTATTTCTTCCCCTTCTACTAACAGCAGGGATATATCCTCCACTGTTACCCTATTTATTGCTTCTTCTGTCATCTAAAGAACTTCCTCTAGTACCATGGTTGGAGATGGTTGTTCAACCGATTTCCCTTCGGACCTTGTCTGAACACTTACCCTGACAACGACATGAGAGGATGCTTCATATTTAGCTTTTTTGATGATCTCCTCAATATACGCCTTCTTTCCCAAATCATTTCCTTTCTTTGGGGGTCTTCCTCTGCCCCTCTTATTCAGATCTTTGTTCATACAATTGGTGAGAGGAATTCATCAAAGTAACAAAAAGCACTCAAGACTCGGCAGGATAGATAGTTTCCTCCCCGAGACGAGAGAATAGGTTCAAAACTGAAAACAAAATAAGCAGAAAAGAAAATCAAAGTTCATGACCTCAAGTAGGGCAATCAAATACCATCCTCAGGACGAGAAGTTGGCCCTTTCAGAAAATAATCAAAAAGAAGAAAAAAAAATTGAAAACTATGCCCAGGACTTACAACAGGGTGCAAATTCCCTCCCTAATGCGAGATATCGGTCTTAACAAAAGAAAACAAAGAAAGAAAAAAACAGCACATTATGCTTAGGACTTGGAGCAAGGTAGTAGATACCTTCCCCAGGACGAGAGATGTAAAATTAAAGAAAACAATAAAAAATAGAAAAACATAGAACACTATGCTTAGGACTTGAAGTAGGGCAATAAATCCCCTCTCCAAGGTGAGAGATCGACCCTTAGATCAATTATAGATCGTGTTCTTGCACCTTGTAAGCCTTCCCTGGCAACGACGCCAAAATTTTGGTGTCCGGATGTGAACAATATTCAAATCATTTTTCCACATAAATTATCAACCCAAGGGAATTAGTTATTTCAAGACTAACGACATAGTATATGCAAGAGAAATCACATAACCTGTTGTTAGATCACAGGTTTAATCAATGGACACACATACTACTGTAACATCAATTAAAATAGATTGCAGAATTAAAAGACATTCACAACAATTTAAAAATTATGCTAGAACAACAGTAGCAAAACCAACTAAGCATGAAACCAAAGAAAAGAAAGGTAACACATCACCTGATCAGAAGAGTGGGCCCAACTCTCTGATCAGAGCTATGGCAAGCTCACAAATTACAGGTGAAACAACAGAGTGTTGTGCATTCAATTAATTGCAAAATATACTGTTACAAAATATGTATGTACTGGGTGTAACCTCGATTCACAGCCCGCAAGCCCTCTTTATACAACTATTCAAGATATATACAACAAAATGTATTCAACATTCAATCTCACATGAGATATAATATTAGGATATATACAACAAAATTTATTCAACATGGCTTGTTAATTCTCATTATTAAATGACATATTAATAACATACATTATTGTATCTCAAGCATACAATATGATAACTTCTCTCACCCTCATAGTTTTACCTTCCTTTCCAATTGCACACCTTCCATATGATGTCTTAATGCATATAATCCACAATCTTGGGTTACTCTCCTTATTTTTAAGATTTTTTAATCCCCATAAAACGCCTTTCATGTTTCATACTCTCTATCCTTGAGCATCTCATAAATTTTATGTTGATTCTCACACTTCTCTACAATTAACATTATTTCATAGCCAAATTATTCCTTATTAGATTTAATCTCTCTCAAAAGTACACCTCAATACCAAGAGTCTAGGCTTCTCTTGTTATGTATTAGCACTAACCATAATTTTTTTAGTCCTTGCCTATGGCATGGGACTATAGCAATCGAAAGGAAGACTTCACATTAATCCTTTTCGAGAATAACCTATAGTTTTTATTAATATTTGACGAAATATAATGTGACAACCTATCAAATAAAAGTATCTGTTTTTACGACCAATAAGAAACTTTGTCATCTTATTGGCTTCTTCCCGAGGCCAAAAAGCTATAAAGATATACTTTTCATGGTTAAAAATATGGTTTTCATTAATATATTCAAAACAAGAACTAATGCCAGCATTAGTTCCCTTGCATGAAATGTTCACTTCACATATTGCATTGTTCTACCAAACATTGTCTAACTTGTAGCACCGCTGATAGGTTTCTCAAAGCACCCACTGATGCCGTCAGTGAACCGACCTAGCATATTTCAGTCATGGCAGGAATCCTTAAACCATGTGCAATGGCTTCATACAACCACGAACCAGATGGTTATGTGCATGATTTACCACCTGTCATGCTTCAATGGTTGTAGAAAGCGTTGTGTTAGATGTGATAAGGGCTTCATTACAGTCTTTCAGAAATTCTCACTAGAAGAAACCTTCCTCGATGTGATGAGATTCCTACCACATTACACTGAAGCTAGCTTGGCAAAATCAGAAGATTAACCGCCAGTAGAAGAAACCATCCTCGATGTGATGAGCTTCCTGCCACATATACACAAATACACAGGTACTAATTTCCATCAATTGCAAGATCCCACTGGTTTTTTTTTTCCAGTACAAGGAAAAGAAATGAAATAAAACATCATTGTGTTCTTCACTGAGAGCAGAGCTCTCTCCCAAGTTTTAGCTTGGGTTTTAGTGCATTGAGGGTTTTGAATAGTTCTATCTTGTAGAGGGTTCTCTATTGCATCCACATTTCAAGTTTTCACTTTGAGACATTGCATGGCATTCCCTACAGAGGTAAATTTCCATCACACAGTCTATTGTGCTAGTCCCTTGCAATTTATTTATCTGTTTACTAACAATGTCTCTTACTATTTTGCTAGATTTTCTTCAGAAATTAGACCCCATTTTTTGTGTTTAGGTACTCGGACGCATCTTGGGATTTCAAGAAAAATCCGAGAAGCCGTTTGGAGAAAATGAAGTTACCTAATCAAGGTAACCGTCTCCCCTTTCTTCCCAAGTTTTTGCTGCAACTTTTCTTTCTCCATTACAAGTGGTTTTTGACTGAACCAGTTTTTCTTTAAGTGACCTCTTGTTAAAGGATTTCCTTACTTATGATTCAACTTCCATATCAATACAATCTTGTTAATTAGCTTTCTTTACAAGCTTATAACATTTTTTTTCTTGTGTTGCGAGGCTGACATAGGCCACCCAAATACAGGTTTCCTACATTATTATTTCCACGGCGGTGTGTATGTAAGCGATTCTCCTAAACCCTATTTAAACTAGATTCATGAATTTACGGGTTCCAACCTCATAAATTTTGTCTGGTTTTCATTCCTTGTATTTTTTTTTAGGTGTCCCTGGCCACCCTAACAGACTAGGTAGGTCTCGGTGGGGTTATTTTCGAGATTATTTAAGAGTGCATAGTAATGCCTGAAATAGGCCTTTGTTCAGGGAAACATTGCTAGACATTTTCTTTGTATTTATTTATACATCTGAACGGTCATTTCGACCAAGAATATCCTCAGACATTTAGAGTTAATAGAAATTAAACTTTTCATTCCTTTATAAGGACTATGTTACTCGAAAAAATCTTTTTTCAATAGATACATTTTTTAAAAGAGAAAAGCGCCATGACCACCCTCCTTTTCTTGGAACTTACATTGTTTTCTCTTTTATTTACTATTATGTTTTCCTAATTATTTTTCCCTACTTTGTGTAGGCCAATATTTCATGGTTTTGGATAAAACCCAAGTAACAAACTTTTTTGTTTGCTTAATGAATTTTCGTACCTTCCTTCTAATATCGATAAATTTTCTATATTTATTTCGATACTCCCTTTGCCGAAATTTAACTTCCTTCTAAATTTAGCATGAGACTAAATATTAATGCCAATTCCATTATTATTGATAATTATCAATAGAATGCTTGTTGTGCAATAATTATCAATAAAATATTTAGCATAGTGCCTAGATACTCATGATTCCACATAGCTCTAATATTTTCTTTGTACATATATTGAACTACCTGTGAGTGTTGGAATTCATAAGGCCTAGTAATCAGTTTGCTTCTTCAAGTCATTCTTAATAGAAATGGTCATATAATGTAGCTTCAGTTCTTAGCTAGTTACTGAATAATGCTTCCTATGCTTCAAGTTTGGTTGATTTAAACCATTGAGTATTAAAGTCTACACTTGTAGATTGAAGACCGAATGTATTGAAAACAATGATGCAGATTTCCTGTCATTCTTTTAATTTACCTAATGTCAGGATTATGAGTATTGCGTCATAATTATTTCCCATATAATTTTACGTCTCTACTTAAACTCAGTAATCTCTATGTCAATTAGTAAGATGTACAAGAATATTACCTCTTTCACTATTTCCAGCTTTCTCTCACATACAAAAACCTAGCGAAGAAAGTGGGTAGGGTTTCGAAACCTGAAAGCATGCTAAAAGGAATTGATGTATGGTGTGGAAAAACCCTCATCCAGCTGAAGAGTCCCTCACTATGAGAGGTTGCTGGCGGTTTGAGTTTGGTTGACCTGCTTTACAAAATTATTATATAAAAAAATAAAATAAAAAAGACATAATATTTTTATACATAAAATCCCTCAAACTTTCAGCAAACACACATGGCTATTAATGGCGAGAAAATTCCACTGACTGTGAAAGCGCTCACCTTATACAATAATTCCCGACACTGGCTGGAAATTGCTAGGCACTGAGCTCCTTATCAAACCCTTCATTCAGTTAGGTACACATGTTAGCCCTATTCGGTGTCATAGGAGAGAGACGGAAGAGAAATTGACTCACTATGAAGAACATATCCATAACAAATTCTAGATTGTGATCGCCCTTTTAAAGGTCTATATCGAGAGCTCGTTAAAGTGATTTTCCACCAAGTTGATTCGAAACTAGACATTTTCCACCCATAGAAGACGTTGTAACAATTGCAAAAATTACTCAAGGAATTACATGTGCAATTTTAAAGTAAACAACTTTCAGAAAAATCACCTATGAAGCATTTCAAGAATTTGCAAAAACTAAAATACAGATATGTTTTTTAACAGTTTATTCTTTTTACTTGGCCAAATTGTCCTTTTTTTCAGATAAGGAAAAATCCATCTTTATAGAGTTGAATCCGCATATAAGATAAAAATGGTTTCAATACAGTTTGATTTTCCATCCTATAAACCTATGACCCTGTAAATAGTCGAAAATTGATTTTTTTACTTTGAAATTTTGTTGAACATCCACTACTAAAAATTGTTGATTACCATCCACAATCTTTACAATTTATCAATATCATGTACACTTGTGGTCAGGGTTTATTGATTTCTGTTTGTTAAAGGAAAAGCGGTGTCTGAGGGTAGCTGTACCTTTTTTCATGTGTTAATCGTTAACCAAATGGCCCCATATCGTTCGTCTTTTCAAACAGGATTTTGACTCAATTTCTAGTAGTTTCTCAAACACGGTTTTCACTCAATTTGAAAATAGTAATTATCACAACTTACAATTTGATCGAATACAATATTTTTTCCCAGTTTTTTAATTGATATAGATGGTCAAAAGTGAATTTAGCATTAAACTGGATAATTTTAAACTTGACATATGATAGATGAAATTTAATTGTAACTGGTATTTGACACAAAGAGATTCAGTGTGTTGTTTCCTTATGAAGGCCTAACTCTTTGCTTTTTCTGTGATCAGCTACTAAAAGGTTTTTAAATCACACCTCTTTGGGAACCCAGCGATCATATCAATAGACCCAAAAGTCAGCAAGGTGGTTCTGAAAAATGATTGCTAGATATTTCTTCCCTCTTATCCCAAAGTCACTCAACAAGCTCATGGGGAATTCTTCGTTATTTATGCTAACTGGGAACTTGCAGAAGAAGCTGCACGACCTCATTCAGGACGAAATTTGATCAGGAACTGGACTCAGAAGCTGACAAATTTGATTAGGAACTCGACTCAGAAGCTGACAACTTTGATCATGAGCTGGACTCAGAAGCTGACAATCAGATTGGCTTGGCTCATTGGGACCACTCCCCGCTCCACCTCCAGGCAGGGACTAACTGCCATGCAGCAAACCTTGTTTTTTAATAGTTTTATTCTTTCTATATTTGAGTGACAACATTCCAATTAATTCAAGATGCATTTTAGCAATAACCTATCCTCATCCTTTTTTAACTTGGCTCTACTAGTATGTCGATTATCATTTAATTTCCTACATTGAACATTTCATCTTCCCTTACATGCAATATATTTGTTATTTCTTTGTCACTTCTCTAGATCAACAATTCTAATTTATGTCCATGGAATATTAAACATCCTATTATAATTCCAATCATATCATTTTGTAATAATTAATTAGCAACATCAAACATTGTCATAACTATAATTACAATTACTAACTTAAATTTTTATTATTTTTATAATTGATATCTTATAAACAAATGTACATTTCATTTGTACTATGTTTTTTTAATTTTAAATATTTTTCATTTTTAATTTTTATTTAATTGATTACTTTAATTTAATTTTTAATTCAAATAATATCTTATTTTAATATATATATTTTTAACAATTTTTAAAAGTACATTCAAGTTATTATTAGTCCCTGCGTTCGGTAGTGCAGGGACTATAAGGATCAATCCAGGTTGACCAACATTAATTTCCTTTGACAACTTGTTCTATTCAATATCTTAACCAATGTTTTAATAGAAATGTTCGATCAAACTACCTTTTATCCAAACTTTTATTTCGACCTCCGGAAAAATTGTACGGATCTAATAATTGTTGATCCAATAACTTAGGATAGTAAATTTCTAATTTCAACTAATGCTAGTCTGGTGCTAGCATTACTTAGAAAACATTTAATGTTTATAGTGTCAAGTCATTTAATTAGTTAAGTTTCCTTAATTTTCATTATACATTTCTAGGGTAACACCCACACTTCATTTTACATGTGTTTTCCCACTACTTCATTTTGCCGAACGACTATCCCGCAAATTAATACATTTTTTAATCTTTCCACCCAAACCTTTATGTTACCAACTCAGTCCGTAATTAAATTGAATCGTTGGCTAATATTTTCATTATGCTTTACTTTATTATTATTGTTGACCAGTAATTTAATGTAAAATAGTATATAGTTTGCAGTTGATTTTTTATTTAAGTTTAATTTTTTTTCAAAACTCCACATGATTTTTTATTTACATTTAATTTTTATTTATTGACTATCAAATAAGCAGCAACAACAACTATAATATAACAACTCTGAGATTATTAATGTTGACTATTAATAGAATCGTAAAATAATCTACACTTGAGTCAGTTATTAAAACTCTACTATCTATTGATCATGAAATAACCAACAACTCTGAAATTTAACTCTTAATAAACTAGTGAAATAATATACAATTTTCTCACTTATTAAAACTCTTAATTCATTTTTTATTTTTTTACCTTTAATCATTATCCCTTCATTATTGAATAATGATCATATTTGTATTCACATTCAACTTTTATTCTTTAATTATTGACTAATCAATAAATAATAAAATTGTTACAAAT
The DNA here is from genome assembly GCA_034641835.2 of Pinus albicaulis. Classification (NCBI taxonomy): domain Eukaryota; kingdom Viridiplantae; phylum Streptophyta; class Pinopsida; order Pinales; family Pinaceae; genus Pinus; species Pinus albicaulis. Next base: position 66,886,922 of record CM076579.1, read on the forward strand.
TTATAAACGAAATTCCCATTTATATATATATTTCGTTTTTTATACGGTGTTCAACTGTCATAGCCTTATTTTTATCAACCCATAAATATGTTTGAATCTTATCAAACGAAATTAACATTTGTTTATCTACCGGCAGGAACTCCCGGATGCATGCAGTCCCTTGTTTATAAAAACTCATTAATTACTGTTACCCATGCCCAACTTGATCATAGTGTTTGGTAGTTCGCTGTGACATAAGAAGTAGGCTCACACAACGTTAACACAGATTGAGAGAAATCCATGTTGAGATTTTTCTGTTTTGAATAGAATAGGCAAAAATCTCAGTAGGTGACAAAAATTAGGAATTAGTTCCTAGATTAGCTCTAGTTTGTTGGGAGGGAGTTAATGCATCCTAAATTTGTGTTGAGAGGATTTATGAGGCAGTTAGATTCTCCTTGCTATATAACAGGTATCCATACGGATTGTTTGGGGGTGTGAGAGTTTGTAATCTCCTGTTTTGATTAATAAAGAATTGCCAATGCCATGTTGTGTGGACGTAGCCCAGATTGGTTGGGTGAACCACGTAAATCACTGTGTCATTTGTGTATGGTTTTTTTGCTGTGTGTTAATTGTTATGTTTCTACTGTGTAAAACTCCCACAAGTGGTATCGGAGCAGTTGAATGATTTGTGAGCCTGCGTGGAGGTTTGAAGAAGCTGTGTGGTGGAGCGTATATCCACTGTCTGTCTGCGAATCATGTGATGGCATTGATAAATTGACCCACGCGTGGACTGTGTATTGGAAGCCGAAGGAAAAAGTCGTGCCAATTTTCTAACTCTAAGCGTTTTTGCTTCTGGCCCGGGTGATCTGCAATTGCGGACGCGCCAATAAAAACTCGTGTGTAGAAGGCGAAAGTCGATTTGCAGTTGACAAACACAGCAAGTCGTGTGTTCTGCCGTGGACAATCGAGCCGTGATGTTTCTGAAAGACAGCGTTGAAAGACAACATTCAAAACAGCAAAGGAGTTAGCAGTAAAAATGAGTGTGTATTTCTGTTCTAAGTTTTTTGATTGGCACGGATTATAACACAGTAGCGCCAATAATCAGAAACGCAGCGATTTAAGTTTTTTGATTAAAAAAAAAAGGGTCGATTTGCAGTTGCATTAAAAGCTGATTGGTATTTAAAACTCCAAGTCGAAAGGTTGAGTGGTATATAAAAACAAACATTTTTTTCTGAAATCGATTTGTTTTATATTGAAAAAAATCGTTTTGTGTTATATCACTTATTAAAATCGATTTGTTAAAATGCTTTTGAAAAATCGATATGTAAAATCGATTATATTGAAAGTCGATTGCCATTTTGAAGTGGAGTTTATTTGAAGTTTTAAAATCGATTTGAAGTGGAGCTTAAATCGATTTGTTTTATGATATCGACTTGAATAATCCATTTGACATATAAATAATGCCATTTGCATATATTTGAGTGGTGGCATTTTGAATGGTAAATTACCATTTGCATATGGTATAAAGTTAAAAGTCAAGGATAAATTTTTTTTTTTAAAGGAAGTGAGAGGCACTTAAAGGAAGGCAAGGGCAATTTTTTTTTTTAAATCACAATTCTTTATTTAAAAGTTGGTTTTTTGGAGATTATTGTGTTTTTTGCTGATACAAGATGGCGAAAACTCAAAATGCCCGGTTTGAAATTGAGAAGTTCAATGGCAAAAACAACTTCGAGATCTGGAAGGTAAAGATGCATGATCTCCTGGTACAACAAGGCGTGGCGAAAGCGCTGTTGGGGAAAAGCAAAAAGCCTTCTTCCATGACGGAGGATGAATGGGATGAGTTGGATGACAGAGCTCTGAGCGCAATTCGGTTATGTCTGGCGGATGACGTTCTGTTCAACATCGTGTCAGAGAAGACCGCCGCAGGTTTGTGGTCGAAGCTTGAGAAGCTCTACATGACGAAATCCTTGACAAATCGGATTCTCCTGAAGCGACAGCTTTATGGTTTGCGGATGAAGGAAGGTACATCGATTACTGACCATCTGAATGTTTTCAATACTCTATTGGTACAATTACAAAGTCTAGATGTAAAATTTGATTCAGAGGATAAGGCAATAACTCTATTGTGTTCATTGCCCGAATCGTGGGATCACTTTGTTACTTCCATAAGCTTTAGTACTGCAGACATCCTTGAGTTTGATGATGTGGTTGGAGCTTTGTTGTCCGAGGAGACCAGGAAGCGGTCGAATGCTGACACCTCTAAATCAGAGGCAATGATGGCTAGAGGTCGTTCTAGAGAAAGACGCTCTGGTAAGCGCAGCGATTCGCGTTCAAAGTCGAAAGGGAAGAAGAGCAAGGTGAAGTGCTGGTTTTGTGGCAAATCGGGGCACTTGAAGAAAGACTGCTGGAAGAGACAGCAAACAGAGAAGAAAGCAGATTCTTCGACAGAGAAGAAGGAGGCAAATGCGACAGATACAGGTTCGGCATCTGGTTCAGGTATGAGCGACGAAGTGTTGTCTGTTAATATGTAAAATCATGATCAACATTGGTTGTTAGATTCCGGTGCATCAAACCACATGTGTATTCATAGAGAATGGTTTAAGACATATAGATCAGTTAATGATGGAGTCGTGTACATGGGTAATGATGTCACATCTAATATTGTTTGGATAGGAAGTATACAACTACAAATGTTTGATGGCACAACTAAATTGTTAACAGATGTGAGACATGTTCCAGACTTAAGAAAAAATTTGATTTCTTTAGGAGCATTGGATACGAATGGATATAAAACTGTAATTCAAGGTGGAGTTATGAAAATCTATAAAGGTATTTTACTAGTAATGAAAGCTAAGAAAGTAGGAAATCTGTTTCAGTTAGAAGGAAGAACAGGGTCAGTTCATGTGTCTACGGTGTCTGAACATGACGGTAGTTCCATTCGCCTATGGCATCAAAGGTTGGGCCATATGAGCGAAAGAGGGTTGAAAATTTTGGCTGATCGCAAGTTACTTCCTAATCTAAGGTCTGGAAAGTTAGATTTCTGTAAACATTGCTTGTTTGGAAAACAAAGTAAACAAAAATTTAAAACAGGCAAACATACTAGTAAAGGCATACTTGATTATATTCATTCAGATGTTTGGGGTCCAGCCCCTACAGCGTCATATGGTGGCTTGTCATATTTTGTGTCGTTCATTGATGACTTTTCTAGGAAGGTGTGGGTCTACATGTTGAAAAGGAAGTCTGATGTTTTTTCAGTTTTCAAACAGTTTAGAGCATTGGTAGAAAACAGCATTGGTAGAACAATAAAGTGTTTAAGAACTGACAATGGTGGTGAGTTTACTTCCAAGGAGTTTGACAGCTATTGCAAGGATGCAGGGATCGAGAGACATAAGGCCACGGTTTATACTCCTCAGCAAAATGGAGTTGCTGAACGCATGAACAGGACTCTTCTAGAGAGAGCAAGGAGTATGCTGAGTAACGCCGGGTTGCAAAAGGAGTTGTGGACGGAAGCAGTGGCAACAACTTGTTATGTGATAAACCGATCTCCATCGATGGCGATAGACTGCAAGATTCTGCAAGAGGTATGGAAAGGACACCCTTGTGATTATTCTAAACTCAGAGTGTTTGGTTGTGATGCATATGCTCTAGTGCCTAAACATCAGCGAACTAAGTTAGATCCAAAGTCTAAAAGATATATCTTTGTTGGGTATGGTGTTGGAACAAAGGGATATAGATTGTGGGATCCTACTACCCGAAAAATCATCATCAACAGAGATGTAAATTTTAATGAATCCTCTCTTGTACAGTTAGATGTAGATAGTAAATTGAAACAGGATGATGTATTTGATTTTCAGCACATTCAGTTTGACAACACTTCTAATGATAGTCATGATGACCATAGTTCAGATACTAGTCATGAACAGGTTTCAGAATCAGAACATGAACAGGGTTCAGGTTTAGATCATGAACAGGTCTCAGATACTGATCGGCAAGAAGTTCCTACAGATGGCAGTCAGCAAATTGTGGAAGCACCAGAAACATCCTTAAGGAGGTCTACAAGAATAAAACGTCCTCCTAGGAGGTATGATGATTATGTTACTTCAGTTGCTTTGACCGCTAACGATGATGAACCTCTGTGCTATCAGGAAGCTATAGAAGGTTCGAAAAGTGATAAGTGGAAAGCAGCTATGAAGGAAGAAATGATGGCCTTAAGTAAGAACGGCACATGGGATCTGGTTGAGCTTCCGAAAGACAGGAAAACTATGGGGTGTAAATGGGTTTTCAAGCTGAAACGGGGTGTGAATGATACGGAAGACAGGTACAAAGCACGGCTGGTTGCAAAAGGGTTTTCTCAGAAAGCCGGTATTGACTTTCATGAGATTTTTTCACCAGTGGTTAAAATTGTTTCAATTAGAATTGTGTTAGCATTAGTGGCTTTGCTTGATTTAGAGTTGCAGCAATTAGATGTTAAGACTGCATTTCTACATGGAGACTTAGATGAGGAAATATATATGGAACAACCGGAAGGGTTTGTTCAACATCGCAATAAGAAACTTGTCTGCAGGCTCAAGAAGTCATTGTATGGTCTGAAGCAGTCGCCTCGACAGTGGTACAAGAAATTTGATTCTTTCATGTTGAGTCAAAAATATATAAGAAGTGAATATGATCATTGTGTTTACTTTAAGCAGTTAAGTAATGGCATGTTCATTATCTTAGTGTTATATGTTGACGATATGCTTTTAGCAAGCAAAAGCATTGAAGAAATCAACAGGTTGAAGACTCAGATGGTAAGGACATTTGATATGAAAGATCTAGGAGCAGCAAGACAGATTTTGGGCATGGAGATTTTCAGAGACAGGAGCAATGGTAAGCTGTGGCTATCACAACAGAAGTATGTTGAGAAGATACTTTTGAGGTTTGGTATGAATAATGTGAAGCCTGTGTCGGTCCCTTTCGCTTCCCATTTCAAGCTTTCTTCGGGTTTATGTCCTAATACAGATGAAGAAAAGGATTATATGTCTCGAATTCCATATGCCAATGTAGTAGGATGTTTAATGTATGCGATGGTTTGTACTCGACCAGATATTTCACATGCAGTTGGGGTTGTCAGCAGGTACATGGCAAATCAGGGTAAAGAACACTGGTCAGCAGTGAAATGGGTGCTTCGGTACTTGAGAGGCACAAGTAGTTATTGTATCACTTACAATAAGAGTAGTGAATTTGTTTGCGGGTATGTTGATTCTGATTTTGCAGGTGATTTAGATAAGAGAAGGTCAACTTCAGGGTATGTCTTTACTCTTGCAGGTGGAGCTATTAGCTAGATGTCAAAGCTACAGAACATTGTTGCTTTATCCACTACTGAAGCAGAATACATTGCTGCTTCTCATGCTTGCAAAGAGGCGGTTTGGTTGAAAGGTTTGCTTGGTGAGTTTGGTAGGTTACAGGACAACATCAGGTTACTTTGTGATAGTCAAAGTGCGATACATTTGGCTAAGAATCCGGCCTATCATAGTAAATCAAAGCATATTCCAATTAAGTACCATTTTGTAAGACATGTTATTACTGAAAGGGGAGTCTCTCTTGAAAAGGTGCATACAAAGGAAAACTGTGCAGACATGTTCACGAAACCAGTTTTGTTGGAGAAGCTGCGTTGGTGTTTGGCTTCTCTTGGCTTGCAGAAAAGATAAAATAATAATAACAGGGCATCAGGCTAATTGTTGTCAAGGTGGAGATTGTTGAGATTTTTCTGTTTTGAATAGAATAGGCAAAAATCTCAGTAGGTGACAAAAATTAGGAATTAGTTCCTAGATTAGCTCCAGTTTGTTGGGAGGGAGTTAATGCATCCTAAATTTGTGTTGAGAGGATTTATGAGGCAGTTAGATTCTCCCTGCTATATAACAGGTATCCATACGGATTGTTTGGGGGTGTGAGAGTTTGTAATCTCCTGTTTTGATTAATAAAGAATTGCCAATGCCATGTTGTGTGGACGTAGCCCAGATTGGTTGGGTGAACCACGTAAATCACTGTGTCATTTGTGTATGGTTTTTCTGCTGTGTGTTAATTGTTATGTTTCTGCTGTGTAAAACTCCCACAATCCATAACTATTGTTATGAATACCCCGTGCTTAAGTTTGGTTTGAGTCATCTTTCCATGAAATTTTTTAATTATAAATATAACTGAAGAAATAAGTGACAAAATTTTATGCTTACACCACATATACCACAAACCAATAATAATTTTGAAAACATCTTCGGTTTTGGGTTGGATTATTTTTCAAAAACATTGGTTTGTACTATTTTTCAAAAACATTTACTTTCAAATAAAGAAAAAAAAGATTATAAATATAATAGAAATGTTGAAAATAATGGAGAAACTTAATTAGAGAGAGTCGGTTCACCAGAACTTTAGATTAGGAGTTTGTTCCTATTTTTTAGGTATTGGTTCTAACTTCCCTATATGCAAGTAAGTTATATATTGTTTGCATTGTAATGAGAATGCAGAGCAACCTGCGAACGCAGTCCCTCCTGGTGTAGTCTCTCATTGTAGAGCTAACCAATATTGCTTAATAAATTTGATCTTGTCATTTTATTATGATATCAAAGCTTCAAGGCCGAATCATAGCCATAGTACTTTGATCCCTGTGAGTGTTTAGAGTAGCAGAAGAGAAGCCCCTGGTGGCTTGAGTGAGGCTTTTTTTTTTTTTTTTTTGTCTGGAAGAAACGTCGATCATCATGTTCGTTGGAGTCACAGAGGCATTGATCAACGCAAACCTGTGCCAGAAAACAACTCTGATCTCTGAAATCGGCGCAGAATCGCATGGGAGGATCACGCTGATCCGTCTTACCCTTATGAAATTTTTCCCCAGCACAGCCAACGTGGAATCATAGAGCGCGAGGAGCGCCATTGAGCCAGTGAGATCATGTTGGAGGAGCCAAAGAGCGCATGTTGTGGAGCACCGTTGAGCCAGAGATCTTGTGATGTGGAGCGTCGTGGAGCCAAAGAGCTCGTGTTGTGGATCACTGTCAAGCCAAAGAACTCATGCCTACAAAGCATTAGAGCTCGTACCTGAAGATCTAGTGAGATCGTGCCAGAGGAGCCAGTGATTCATGGTAGCAGAGGCAGTAGCAGATCATTGGTAAATTGTGAGGATCGCTGCAAGCGTGATTCATGATAGAGTAGCTCGTCATCTCGCAGCAGAAGAGGTCATGGCAGAGGAGCCCGTGAAACCATGGTGCAGTGCACTGAGTAGCCTACCAGAGTACTCGAAGATCAAGTAGATATGTTTCTTGACATTGTTTTTGTGGATCTGGGGTACATCCATTTTTTTTTTCAATTGCTGGAAGTCATTTTTTAAAAGTGTCAAGATGAATAATCTGATGGAGGTATACTTGAATGAGAGTAATAAGCTCGATGGTTCCAATTATTCTAATTGGAAATTCAAGTTGCAAACTACGCTGGAAGGGCACAATGCATGGGGGATTGTCAATGGTGATGAATTGAAACCTACAGTTATAGGAGGCGGAATGGTTGTGACAGTACAAGATTGGGAGAAGAGGGAGAACAAGGTGAAACCGATGTTGAAAATTACAGACAAAGACTGCATTATCCCTCACATCAGAGATTGAAAATTAGTAAACGAGATCTGGACAACTTCAAGGGTCTGTATGAGATCATAAATACAAATCGCCTATTCTTCCTGAAAAGCAATATTCTCTCCATTAAAATGGAGGAGAATGAAATAATAGTTGCATTCATCTCTGGCATCAAGGACCTAAAATACAAGCTTGGTGACATAGGAGACGCAATAAGTAATATTGATCTAGTAACAATTACTATGAATGGTATGACTGATGACTATCAGATGTTTAACACAAGCTTGAATACGAGAGAGAAAGCCCCAAGATTTGAAAAATTGACAGGGATCTTGATGCAAGAAGAGGAGAGGTGGATGACCCTAAAACCCAGTATTTAGATCTTTCTTTAATGGTGAAGAAGAAGCCCTTCAGAGGGAAGGAAAATGGAGGACAAAGAGGTGGAGGTACACCACAAAAAAGGTTGAATCCATCTTAAGGTATGTCATCAAATAGAAATGATTCTACATTAAAATGTTTCTATTGTAGTAAAATCGTCCATGTGGCAAAACATTGTCGAAAGAAGAAGTTTGATGAAAGTCGGTAGAGATACAAGAGACATGCAGGACACTTTGTGGATGATGACCATAACCACGATCTCAAACTGTTTATGGTTGATTCTGATGAGAATTATGAAGAAAATACGTGGTATATGGATTTAGGAGCTTCCACCCACATGACAGGTAACAGAAAATGGATTGAAGACTTCAAAGAAACTAGCAATGGACAAAAAATCTACCTTGGCGAGGACAGAGGGTACCAAATCAAAGGAAATGGTAATGTTCCCGTAATATTGCCTGATGGAAATATTAGTCACATTCAAAACGTGATGTGTGTACCCGAAATTAATAAGAATCTGATTTTTGTTTCAATGATAACATATAAGAACTTTAAGGTAGAATTTTATGTCATATTGTGTTGTTGAGGATTTGTTGGATTGTATGAAGACAATTGCAACAAGGATTCGTGTGGGCGGTCTTTACAAGCTGAATGTGAGAAGTGTGCCACATTAAGCTTTGACATCATCAGGTATGCATTAGGGGAATTTTGAGGTCTAAAATGGGCCTCCTAAAAAAAATGTACAACAAAAATAAACTTTATAATAACCAATAGGATTCAAGATGATGATGTCAACCATGGGGGATAATTCACCATTTTTTAAGTAAAAGGGTAAAAAGATTAAAAATAATAAAATAATAAAACTACTTTTTCAACTCATGTTGTCAGCTTATCTCCCAAATATTTTGATCAAATTTCGAGCGGAAGTACTCATTGGATGCAAAATTTAATTCCTCTTCCAAAGAGTACCCATGTTTCATACTTTTGATCGACCCTGCTGCACCGAAAAATGAGAAATACATGAAAAACGTGATTGCAATCATTTTTTTTTCATGCATTTCTCATTTTTCGTGTAGCAAGGTCGATCAAAAGTATGCAACATGGGTCTCATTGGATGAGGAATTAAATTTTGCATGCAATCACGTTTTTTCATGTATTTCTCATTTTTCGTGTAGCAAGGTCCATCGAAAGTATGCAACATGGGTCTCATTGGATGAGGAATTAAATTTTGCATCGAACGAGTACTCTCGCTCAAAATTTGAGTAAAAAATTTGGGAGTTAAGTTGAAAATACAAGTTGAAAAAGTAGTTTTTTCTTTTTTACCTCTAAAATTTGATGATGTTATCAAATCTTATTTTATGATTTCCACTATTATTTTATAATTTCCTTAGAATGCCCATTTTAGACCTCAAAATTCCCCTAATATTTGCAGAAGATCTATGGCATCAGAGATTTGGCCGTATTAATTTCAATGAATTGTTGCTACTTCAAAAGAGAGGTATGGTCAATGGTCTCCCTTATTTAAAGCATATTCATGTTAACTGTGAAGCATTTGCTCTTGGGAAGATGCACAGAGATGAGTTTCTTGTAAATGTAAATAGAAAACAGAGAGATATACTAGAGTTAGTCCACACTAATTTATGTGGACCAATTCAGTCAAGGTCATTGGGAGGTGCTTATTATTTCTTATTATTTGTTGATGACTCTACAAGATTCACATGGGTATATTTTCTCAGCAAAAAGAGTCATACTTTTTAATATTTCAAACAGTTCATAAACATGATTTAGAAGTATACAGGCAAATTCATCAAGATTATCCACTCGAATCAAGGGGAGGAATACAAGAAGGCTGATTTCAACAAATATTGCAAATACCATGGAATATTGTAGCAGTTTATAGTACCCCACACTCCTCAGCAGAACGGGTTTGCATAGAGGAAAAACATAACCCTTGTGGAGCATTCTTGCAGCATGATGAAAGGTAAAAATATTTCTAATGGATTTTGGGCTAAAGCGATAAATACTGCAGTGTATTTGAAAAACATGAGTCCAACAAAGAGTCTTGAATTTAAAACTCCATTTGAAGCCTTATTGGTTTTAAACTTGCAATTAACATTTAATAGTTTTTGGATCCAAATCCTTTGCTCATGTTCTAAAGGAGGATAGAATGAAACTAGATTCAAAGGCCATCAAATGCACCTTTTTTGGGTATTGTACTAAATTTAAAGCTCACAAATTGTTTGATCCCTCTACTCATAATGTTTTTATGAGTAGAGATGTAGTTTTTCATGAGCAGTTTCATGATGGTAATAATGAAAACATCAATGAAGAATGGGACATTATTTTTTTGGTGGAAGAAGGGAGTAATGAAACAAGAGACAACCATGAGAAGCAGCAGCAAAAAAAGGAATAAGTAGAAGATATAGATACAGTCATTGAGCCAAGTCCATCAAGGAATAATCAGAAAGAGTTTGATGCCACTCCAACATTCGGGAGATCAGGTAGGCAAACTCAATTTCCAACAAGATATAGGGAAAATGTTTTTATAACTATCATGTTAAATGTTGTTGAACCCTCTATTTATAAAGAAGCCAGTGAATATAATGAATGGAGGGAAGCCATGGAAGAGGAACATGAATCAATAATTAAAAACAAAACTTGGGAGTTAGTTGAATTACCTGACGACAAACAAGTTGTAGGTTGCAAATGGCTATACAATCCCAAATTTAAAGAAAATGGGAGCATAGATAAATAAAAATTTAGGTTGGTTACAAAGGGGTATTCATAGAAAGAAGTTATATACTATGAGGAAACCTTCTCCCCTGTAGGTAAACTTAATACAATAAAAATGTTAATTTCCGTAGCTACTAAACATCACTGGATGATGCACCAGCTAGATGTTAAAACTGCTTTCTTAAATGGGGAGTTGAAACAGGAAGTGTATTTAGAGCAACCTGGGGGATTTGTTAAACAATGGAATAAAATTTAGTCTATAGATTAAAGAAATTTGTGTATGGACTAAAACAGGCTCTCAAGTCATGGTATGATAAAATTGATTCATTTTTCATGTAGCACAGTTACAAAAGAAGCAAAAATGATCACAATTGGTATGTTGTGTTTGATGAAAAGGGGTGATTTGTTTGACTTAGTTATATGTAGATGATCTTATTATATAGGAAATGTAGATAAACTCATTAAAGAAATCAAAGAGAATATGTCACAAATTTTTGAGATGAAATATCTCGGCAAGCTTCGCTACTGTTTGGATCTTGAAAACTGTCGAGATTCAGGACATAATTTCTTATCACAGGGTAAGTATGTCAAGAGTCTACTGAAATTTTTTAAGATGGATCAGTGTAAAGCTGCAACAATGCCATTACAATAGAATACCAAACTTCAGAGTGATGACGGTTCTAAGGAAGAAGATGTAACATTATACAGACAGTTGATTGGGAGTTTAATCTACTTAATCACTACTAGACCAGATTTGGTTTATGCAGTTAGTGTATTGAGCCAATTTATGTCCAAGCCACTTGAAAGCCATTGGACTGTAGCGAAAGGAGACTTAAGGTATCTTCAAGGAAACTTATACTATGGCATTATATATACTGATTCTTGTCATGTTAAATTGAGAGGATTTTTAAACTCCGATTGTGCTAGAAATGTAGATGATAGGAGATCCATAACAGGTTATGCATTTAACATTGGGTATGGGGTCATTGCATGGAGCAGAAAAAAGTAGAACACATTATCATTGTCTTTAGCAGAGGTTGAGTATCAAGCAATGTGTGCAACGAATTGTAAGGCAGTTTGGTTGAGGATACTTCTCCAAGATGCAGGAGAAGAACAAAAAGATGCAACAATTATCAGATGTGATAACCAAAGCTCCATCAAACTTGCAAATAATCTGGTGTTTCATTAAAAAACTAAGCACATTGATACACAATTTCACTTCGTGAGGGAGAAAGTTCAGTCCAAAGAAATCCATATTGAATATTGTAATACATGTGATAATGTTGTCGATATTTTTACTAAGCCTCTTGGTAGAAGTAAATTTGAAATGTTTAGGGAAATGTTAGGAATATTTGTGAACCCTTTCTCCATTAAGGGGGAGTTTTGAAGATAATGGAGAAACTTAATTAGAGAGAGTTGGTTCACAAGAACCTTATATTAGGAGTTTGTTCATATTTCTTAGGTATTGGTTCTAACTTGTCTATATGCATGTAAACTATATATTGTTTGCATTGTAATGATAATACATAGCGACCTACGGATGTAGTCCCTCCTGTAGTCTCTCATTGTAGAGCAAACCAGTATAGCTTAATAAATTTGATCCTTCCATTTTTATGCTTAAACCACACATACCACAAACTGATGAGATCTGGGAAAACCATTAATTTTCTTAGAAATAAATTAGTGAAAAGCACAACTATTAGTATTAAAATTGTTAAACCACGCATACCACAAACCGATGAGATCTGGAAAAACCATTAATTTGCTTAGAAATAAATTAGTGAAAAGCAAGACTATTAGTATTAAACTTTTCAAAATAAATAAATTCAACATCTATAATTTGTATTTACATAATTACTAATAATAGTAACATGATTGTTCCATAAATATTACAAAATGACTTATCAAATCCGAATATTCATATCTATAGTTTGTACTTAATTGTGATTATTCCATAAATATTACAAAATGAATTATTAGATCGATATATATGAATCAATTTGATGTATTAATTTACAATTGTACTAAGAGGTGTAAAGGAAATACGATAGGAGGAATGGGAAACATGGAAAGAAATAATCAAGTGAAATATATGGATAATGAAATACAATCAAAATTTTACTTTCTATATATCTTCTAAAAAATGTAGATGTCCAAGAACAATGAAAATCCTTGTAGGCTCAAGGTACATAGTAGAGGAGTTCAATTTCTTTGGGGTTTTTTAAAATGGCATGAAATAAGTTTTGAACATAAATTAAAGTGCATAAGCGTTCGGCAAGGCGTTCAACGTCATTGACAGTGTCTGTTTTAATAGAAAGGATGAAAATGAAATGATGAAATTTGATCATGGTGGACATGTCTCTAACGGATCTTGGCTCACTTGAAAGGAGGAATAGGTCCTTTGTTGTTACGCCCAAGACTTCAGTTGCAACGTCATCGAAAGAAACGTCATTTTCCACATGGCAAATGTGGTCATGCAATTCAAGACAGAGTACGTAGTGGTAGTCACATTCAAGGAAGGCATCGTTTCATTTCATGCAGTGCCACATGTTGTCGGATTATTGGACAATTTTTTTCATGCATTGCATCCCATCAATGTTTTTAGGGGTCTGCTTGAGATGCCTGCGTATTTTCAACTCAATGAAGGCAAGGATGCATTGAGATATGTTTCCTGAAACCATTGTTGGAGTTGTCGTGTTTCAACAATATCTAGGTTTATGAGGAGACAAGTCATGGGGATAGTTCCAATATTCCTTCCATTGAGTTTGATGACACAACCCCCTTTGATTGCAAGGACTAGAGTGGCTCCGAAGGTGCGAAGGTCGGAAATTTTATCCCCTTCATCATGGCATTGTGCACCCCATAAGGTGACATTGATCCTGCAACTTGACATGTCATACAAGGAAATATATTTCTTGGGAATTTTTGAGCCATCACATCATCGTATGATGGATGTAGGATAAGTCAACCTAATAACACCAACAATGCCAACAATTGAGTCAATAGTTGTAATTTTGAGTGAAAATTTTGGCATGAAATGAAGGAAATGGGAAGGAATCGATCGATCATCATATATGCACTGAGATACAGTTGACGCAGAGAAAAAGAAGATTTTGAATTGCTTATTCAGAAGATTGTAGTTGGGATTATATTATGAAGAGAAACCTTCTACTTCAATGGTTACTTACTTGTTTATGGAAATTTTCTTGTTGGACCATTGGTTATGCCCAGAACAAGATGATTGATAGAAAATTACAGAGGTAAATAGCTAAATGACCACAACATTTATATAAAGCTTTATTTAATTCTTTGAGTGTTGAAGAAATTGTTGGTTTATTATGTTGCCATGTTGTCGAAGGAAAGTTGTGCAGAAAAAATGGATAATTTTTCACACATTTTCTTTTACCGTCCGAGTCAATACAACTCAGAGGACAACTTCAAAGAGCTAGACAAAAAAATTGACCAAACAAATATTGTCAAGGGGAGGTTGGAGCTCCTTAGTATCCTAGAGTGCACACAAACCTGTCTAAAGAAAATTTTTGTCACTTGTTATCACTGATGGTCTTTGTACAAGACATGAGAATCCACATCTTGATAGACCTATCAACAACCATGAATAGATACTCATGTCCGGTCCTGGTTGTTCAAAATCTCCCAGAGAGTCGATGGAAATGATTTCCTAAGGACGAGTGGGTAAAGGTAAGGGATGGTATAGACTCTATTTCATATTATTAGGCTTGTGGTACAAAAAACCATACATCCTATTATAAACCCAAATGTATCTTATCACATTATAGACCAATATACATAACATTATAAGTTGTCTATTTTTTTCTCTACACCAAAATTTCTTTCATCCTTGGAGGTGTGATCCTTTCTGATTAGTTGTAGTCACTCACCTTTAGGAACACATAACTTGTTCTTCCTATAGAGTAACCCATTCTAGTTATGGAAATCAATTATGATATCTCCATTGTCTATAATGAATTTAGTTCTACAACTACTGAAACACCCCCTTCAAGTCCTCGCCTTCTATATACACATCATGGATACAAGCATCCATATGCACATTCCAAAGGAGGATCCATTGCATCCCTAGCTCAATAATTGAACCCTATCTTCATTAATAATCACTCCAATAACAATGTGAATGGTTACTAACTCTACCATTTTAAGCACTCCCTACATGAGAAACACTAGCACCAAAAATAAAAACTAACAACCACCCCACCTTACCAAGCTTCATGACCAATAAGTTTTGGAGCACCATCCTTACAACTTGTCAAGCTTCATGACCAATTAGTTTTGGAGCACCATCCTTATACTGACTATATCTCCCATTGTTGAGATCGGCCACCTTCTTATCATCATCCAACATGAATGAATTATTCTCTTACTATTATAAATAATCTAGATGAAGAAAGGACGCACCATCCTTTATAGTCCACCATCCACCATAAATATTCCCTCAACAACACTCACATTGATCACAACTTGTTAGGATATTCCGACACGTAGGAAATAGTTAAGTATAAATTGGTCTAGTGTAGAGTTAGGTAAAGTGTGTTTCTTTACTATGTACATTTGTAACTTATAATCCGATGGTCACGATATGTAGTGATCTGATTCATTCTATCCTCGATATTACCGACACTTGATCCATGGCTTAACGCTCGATTGGTCCATGATATCTATTTAAAGAGCAAGGAGGGTCATTTGTCTGGTAACCGTTTATGTTAGAATCTTATATAATTTTTCTTTATTTATATTAATAAATTTCCTGAAGTTGTCGTGTTGGCTCAAGTCGTGGGCTATTTCCCTCTTCGAGGGTTTTAACCACGTCAAATACCAGTGTACTGATCTGTGATCCATTTTTGAGTGGTGACCTTTGGTGTTTGATCTAAGGAACTTACCCTGTAGATTCCAACATGGTATCAGAGCTGTTTTGAGGGCCACATCCATTGTTGATCCAAATTCGAAGTCGGTTTGACTACATGCAACTGTCGTTTTCTAGATCTACTATTTCTGACCACTTTCAGGCTGAGATAACTACTCTGTTGTGTCTGGAGCCTTTGTTACAGTGAGGAACCCCTTTCGTTTCATGCGAAAAGGTTTCTGGTTGCCCAAGTTATGTCATTTAGATTTGGAGGTATAAAACATTTTTTTTGTAGTTATATTTATTAATCTCTTTGTTTATTTCAATTCATAGTCTTTTTTTAATTACTGGATCTATGCCATATTTTCTGCATATGCTCTTTGCTATGCGCTATGTGAGATCTCGACAAATTAGAAACAAAGAGACGGGATTTCTCTGCTACGTATGCTCTTTCCCCGTGACTTTGTGCGATCTAGGGAAATCAGAAATAATGAGAAAAATATATAGTTACCGGACGGAGTAACCAGAAATCTAACGTTTTTCCGTAAGACTTGTATTTTTGTTGTTTTTTTTGTGCATAGATTGTGTTTTTTTTTTCATGAAAAAGCACGCACATTGAAAAACAAAAAAAAACAAAACCTTCCTCCTTTTAAAGATTTACAAAATCATTTTACTAGCTCACTTGATGTAAAGTTATTATATGAAAATAGAGGTCTTGGGTTCAAATCTCTTTGTTTGGCAAGTTTTTTTTTAAAGGGATTTTATTTAAAAAGCACATGTAAAAGTAACATTGTGAAACTGACTCTCACTTATTTATAAAAGTGAGTCACATAAAGTAGTATTTTTTTAAAGTGAACTTATTATATTAAGTTTGAAAAAGGAGGGGAATTTTTTTTTAAGTACAACTTCATCATCAACTTTCAACCTATCACGTAACTACTCAGCATCTACTCCAACTTTTCTTCAAAAATACATAACTTCTTCATCTGGAAGTTGTTTTCAGATTTTTTTTTTTTTTTTGAACATAACAGCACCAATTATTTCCAATGGTTATCATATATGATAGACTTACTTATAAGTAAAGTGTTTTATAGAATAACTTTAGGACAAGAACTTAAACCTACCAATGGGGGAAAAAAGGATAAATGGGAAAATAAACAAGATCAAGCACGAGGGTTGATAGGAATGTCCATTGCTCAAGATCTTAGATTTGATATCCAAGAAATTGACTCCCCTCATGAAACCATGAAAAATCTATATATTGTTTTTGACATTCAAAATGAAATCAGAGCCCACCAACTTGAAAATGAGTTGCTTACTTTGGACCCAAATAATTTCACCTCTACTGAATATTTTTTGTCAAAATTCAAGACCCTTAGACTTATTTTAGAAGGTTGTAAAGTCAAAAAGGAATATGGTAGTCTTATATATTCCATTCTTGATAATATTTGCCCTGCATTCTCTGTATTTGTTTCCACCTTCCATTCCACTAGAGAAGCCCTCATTTCTCAAGGAATAGCCTACAAGTCCCCCTCTTTTGATGCCTTTTGTGATTCTTTGATAAGAGAACAAGAAAAAATCTTACACCATGGTCTTACTAATACTGGAAACTCTTCTAAGAAATCCTTAGTAGCCCAACAACACCCATATCCAAAGAATCCTAAGAAGCAACATCCTAAAAATAATGGTCGTCAACCAAACAAGGGTCTTACGCAATTTCAGCCGCAAATTGAAAAATCAACTCAACAAATTGATAAGGCAACTAAAAACAAAGGGAAGAAGATAGATAGACATTGAAACTTTTGTAATCATGATGGCCTCGTAGAGTCAAAATGTTTTAAGAAGATGGAAGCCTTGGAAGGGGCAATGAATAAGCACAACATCCATTTGGCGAACTATTCAGCTTCATCTTTGGGAATGAAATTTTCTACTTGTGGTTGTCAATCATCAAGATCTGGTTATACATTAAATGTATCTTCTTCTTCTTATTCTCATAAGTGGCTCATTGATTCTAGAGCCTCTTACCACATGGCCAAAAATATAGCCATGTCTTCTTCTTTAAATGATTGTAACACCAAAAACATATATGTTGGTGATGATAGATCTCTTAGTGTTGTAGGATCTGGAACCATTCATATAGATAATTTTCAGTTTAATGATGTATTACGTGTTCCTACCTTGTCCTACAAACTTCTAGTTGTTTATCAAATAATTCATTCAGGTGAAGCGAAAAAAGTAGAATTCTCACCTCATGATGTTGTAATTAAAGACCTAATAGATCCTAGACATATTTTAGCTACTGGAATTGCTGATGATTCCACAAGGTTGTACAAGTTTGACAACTTTGGGTCATCATGTCTTCCCTCCATTTTTGTTTCTCATAATGATGAGGTGAGCAAACTTTGGCATGAGCGATTTGGTCACTTAAACTGTCGCTCTCTTCAAACTCTATGTAAATAAAATATGGTGATAGGTATTCCTATGATATCTTGTTGAGATGGTGTTTGTTCCGAATCTGTACTCAAAAAACATCATCGAGATATTTTTGACAAACGTGCCTCTTAGCATGCTTAAGCCCCTTTGCAACTTGTGCATAGTGATTTATGTGGTCCACTTCCAGTTGTTTCTTTCTATGGCTACAAGTACTTCTTAACTTTCATTGATGATTTTTCGAGAAGCACTTGAGTATACTTCTTAAAACTCAAGAGTGGAATTTTTTACATGTTCTTGGACTTTAAGGCCTTTGTTGAGAAACAATCTGGACATCACATTCTTAAGTTAAGATCTGACAATGGAGGAGAATTTGTTAACAACAAATTTATCCACTTTTGCACTGAGTATGGCATTCAATTGCAACATATTGTTCCATATACTCCACAACAAAATGGTGTATCTGAAAGGAAGAATTGCACTCTAAACTAAATGGCTAATTGTATGCTTCAATTTAAAGGACTTAGTCTTAATTTTTGGCTAGAAGCAATTAACTGTGTAAATTACATAGTAAATCACACTCCTACTAAGGTTTTAAGGAATATCACTCCAAAAGAAGCCTGGAGCTCATTCAAACCAGATGTAATTCACTTACGTGTTTTTTGGAAGTGAAGCTTGGGCCCATATTCCAGATGAGAAACATAAAGCCTTAGAACCTAAGAGCGAAAATTGCATTTTTTTTGGATATTATGAAGATGTCAAAGGATATAAAATTCTTCAACCTAAATCCAAAAATGTAATCATTAGAAGAGATGTAAAATTTGATGAAAATATATCGGCCTGTGAGACTATTTCGGCGGGTGTGCCACCTTTGGCCTGCGAGATTGATCTGGCATATGTGCCACCTCTCTCTATCTCTTCTACTTTTGACAGAATTCCTTATAGCTCAGATGATGACAGTAAGGATGAAAATTCTCCTCCACCTCCTCAGGATCCTCCTTCAGCTCCACAACTTCCAAAATGGGTCTGATCTACTCAGGATGCAGTGAGTTCTCTTGCAAGTGACCCTGCAGATCAATGTCGTACACGTTCTCATTTTGATAGAGCCTCTTCCTTATTGGCTCAAGCTCCAGAAAATCTTGATCCAGGCGCTTTTGAAGAAGCTTCAGGTCATCCAGATTGGGATGCAAATATGAATGAAGAATATTTTTCCTTATTGGAAAATGATACTTGGGATCTTTTCCTTCTTCCAAAGGGAAGAAAAATTGTGAGACACAAATAGGTTTACAAAACAAAGTTTGGACTAGATGGAAAAGTGGATAAACATAAAGTTCGTCTTGTTGCTAAGGGATTTTCACAAGTTGAAGGCATTGACTATACTGAAACCTTCTCCCCTGTTGCCAAAATGAATTCCATCCACCTTTTCCTTCCCTTGCTGCTCCCTTTAAATGGGAAGTCCATCACATGGATGTTAAATCCACCTTCTTACATGGGGATTTGCATGAAGAAATCTACATGGAACAACCCCCTGGCTTTATCCAAAACGATCCTAGCCTTGTTTGTCACCTTAGGAAGTCTCTTTATGGTCTCAAACAAGCCCCTTGGGCTTGGTATGCCAAAAAGGATAGCTTTCTCTTAGATAATGGTTTTTCTAAATGTCATTTTGACAACACTGTCTACACCAAGAAAGTGGGTAAGTTCTTAATCATCCTTGTTCTTTATGTTGATGATCTTATTATTACTGGTAGTGATCCCGGCCATATAAACCATGTGAAGTCTAGCCTAAAAAATAAGTTTGAAATGATATACTTATGACACTTGAATTATCTCCTTGGCCTTCAAGTCTTGCAATCCAAAGAAGGTATTACCCTTTCTCAGTCCAAGTATGCATGTGATCTTCTATGCCACTTTTACATGGAAGACTGTAAACCAACCCCTTCTCCCTTTCAATCTGGAGTCAAGCTTTCAGTCACTTTTACTTCCCCTGAATTTGATGCTACCTTATACCATCAACTTGTTGGTAAAATTATGTATCTAACCCATACTCGTCCTGACCTTTCCTTTGTCATTGGTCTTGTTTCTCGGTTTATGCAAAAACCTCAAGAAAGTCTCTGGAAAGCAGCTAAAAGAATACTTCGATATATTTGAGGTACATTTCAGTTCGAGATTCATTATAGTGTAGGAGCATCTGCATTGATAATTGGTTTCACTGATTCTGATTGGGCTGGCGACCTTGATGATAGAAAGTCTACTATCGGTTACGTACTCACTCTTGGTTCAAGACTTATTACATGGCGTTGTAAGAAACAAAGTGCCATCTCTCTTTCTTCAGTAGAAGCAGAGTATCTTGGTGCTGTTGAAGCCAACAAGGAAGCCCTGTGGCTTCATCAAATCCTATCTGAATTCGGTCTTCATCAGCAGCATCCAACAACACTTTGGTGTGATAATCAGAGTGCCATTCTGCTATGCAAAGATCTAGTTCAGCATCAACACATGAAACACATTGAGCTACACATACACTTCATCAGAAATCTCATTCGTGATCGTGTTCTTGAAGTGTAGTATTGTTCAACCAATGATCAAGTTGTTGATAACTTTACAAAGTCTCTCACAGGAGTGAAGTTTACCAAATTGCGATCTATGCTTGAAGTTCACGAAATTTATCATTAAAGGGGGTACGCTCTAATGCCTCCTTCCTTCTCATATTGTGTCACCTTTGTAAATCCTTCAATCATATCCCAAGTTTTTCTTAAGGGGGGATGTTAGGATATTCCGACACATAGGAAATAGTCTCCTATTGTGTCACCTTTGGAAATCCTTCAATCCTCTCCCAAGTTGTTATTAAGGGGGGGTGTTACGATATTCCGACACATAGGAAATAGTTAAGTATAACTTGGTCTAGCGTAGAGTTAGGTAAAGTGTGTTTCTTTACTATGTACATTTGTAACTTATAATCTGACGGTCATGATATGTAGTAACCCGACGGTTCATTCTCTCCTTGGTATTACCGACACTTGATCCGTGGCTTAACACCTGATTGGTCCATGATCTCTACTTAAAGAGCATGAAGGGTACTCATTTGTCTGGTAACAGTTTATGAGAGAAGCTTATGTAAATTTTCTTTCTTTATATTAATAAATTGCCTAAGGCCGTGTTGGCTCAAGTCGTGAACTTTTTTCCTCCTCAAGGGTTTTAACCATGTCAAATACTGGTATACTGATATGTGATCTGTTTGTGAGCAGCAACCTTTGGTGTTTAATCTAAGGAACTTACTCTGTAAATTTCAACACAACTTAGCGGTATCATTTCAATAGAGTTACCTGGTAGAGCTATAATGCTTCAGACTAGAAAAATATAATATATTCTTTGAATGAGAGTAATTGTAACCTTCAACAATAATTTCCTCTATTTATCTACTATCTAGTATCGTTATCATGTGCTCGTCAAAGACACAAATACCAAGTCTACAATCCCTTAATACTAAATTATAAAATACATTTCACGTTTCGATGAAATTATTAATATATATTTTTACAATAAATATATAAATATATTCAGAATACTGGAGAGTTTGCCGGATTATCCACAGTCTCATGAAACACTTGTCACAAGTGTTTCATGAGACTGTGGATAATCCGGCAAACTCTCCAGTAAACAATAACCACAGGAATTTGAAAACCAAAATATTCAGAATACTTAATTATTTTAAATACTCAACCTCTTCTTTGATAAATTAATAGTAGTAATGACTTTTTATCATACATGTTTTATTTAAGAATTGGAAAATTCTGGTTATACCTATTTTGTTTAGAAAGCCATAGTGAATAAAAGTATGTCATAACTTATGCCTCTAATGTTTGGATATTTACTCTTGTCATAACTTATGCGTCTAATGTTTGGATATTTACTCTCACCCCAAGTCAATAAGCCAAAGGTATAAGCCAAAGGTTTGGATATTTATTTCCACCACATCGTTACAAATATTTAGTTTAATAAGTTTGAAGCAAAAACAACTCTTCATATCATTGCAATAGGTATAAATTCAATATAAACGCAGCTCATCAGACTCTTTTCTTTCTTTTATCTGATCTATGAGGTAGTAGAACATAGTATGAGGAGATTGCATATGACAGAGCCCTCACCGTGGTTCTATATTCTGCTTACTATTTCCTGCAGGTGACCAACGACTGTGCAAGAACACTACAGCTAGCATAGAATAACACGTGATTTTCTAGATTTGAGACACTTCCAAGCAATTCGAGTACTTAAACGAAAATAAACGAAAAACAATTGTTAGATTAGAAAGACATGAAAATAATGATTACGTATGTTGTTGTGTCTTATGGAATTAAATAAACAAGGGTTCTTCGTTAAAATTGAGAGCGGATGTAGAAAAGAAATTGCACTTAAGAACGTGAAAGCAAGAACATGGCACGATATTTTGAACGCATAATTGGTCTGAATTTTTCTGAGGTCAATGTTAAAATAAATTTATAAAATCGAAAAATTTGGTAAACTGGCCAGATCTTGAGCTGATGGCCCTGTTTGTAGTCGATTTCCTATCAAGTTAGCTTGCTTGAACCCTTTGGGATAGGCCATATTAGGTTGGAAAACCTGACATAGTCAAGCGAATCTGATGGAAACCATTTTGATTTATCTGTGTGGATTGTCTGACGTTTAACCCAGTGGGTTGTGGCAATGATAGTTGGGATGGAATCTAGCAGCTCCGACTATATGGCTACCATTAGAGAACAACATGCACTGCATAGGCACAAGCATTCCTTAAGAAGATTTAGGCCATTCAATAGAACCTGAACTTTCTGGTTTTAAATTTTTTAAGCATTGAGCGTTTTGAGAACAGAGAGAATGGGCAAGGCTCGAGTTCGCCCTTTGACTTGCGGAGCCCCACGGGACTTGGAGTCAGATGGGGAGACTTTGGTGATCGAAAACGGTGTGAGAATAAGCAAGCCATCATAGTCCACGTGTCCTATTTTTAATAGGAGGAAAGATTATGAAAATGAAGATTGCCACTGGTTGGCTGAATTCTCTATCCAACCCCACAGAGAAATGCCTATTATCATAATTAAAATAGTAATCATAAAAATGACTTGATTTCTACATAAATATTACAAAATCATTTATTAAAAATTCAGAGTAAATATCTAATAAGAATGTTATATATTTTTTGAAAATGTCTTTATGATCCATTACATAAAAAGTATTATCAGGACCATTAGTATTCATAGCATGAAGTATTACTTGCTCAAGCTTTTCAAACAAGTTAATGTGGTTCATTATCATGACTGATTTTGGATTCATCACACACATGAAAGTATTATTTGCGGATTTGTTTAGAACCAACTAATGTTTTTCATCATTATGACTATTCTAGATTTATCACATGAAAGTATTATTTGCCCAAAGATTTAAAACCAGCTAATAAGATTCATCATCAAGACTATTCGTGATCCATCAGAATTATTTGCAAACCTATTTCAAAACAACTAATATAATTCATGATCAAAACAATTCCAAATCCATCACATAAAAGTATTATTTACCAATATATTTAAAAATTAAAACTAACTAATATAATTCATCATCAAAAATCAGAAAACATACTAATATCATTCATCATCAAAACTATTCCAGATCCTCAATATAAAAGTTATATTTTTTTAAAATTCAAATCTTTTGCAACGATCTCCTTACCTTATCATTAGGTTCTAAAAAACATAAGGGCATATAGACATCCGGCTCGTACTGTGTGATCATATTTCTATTAGAAGATTATATACTCCTTCATTGCATTCCATCGGAATTGAAAAGTTCTTGGACTCATATATATAAACACGTAGATTTATCACCCTTTGGATTAATCAAAGAGTATTCTATTGATTATGTTATACTAAAAGGGTTTATGTTTAGATATTTTCTAATTATTATAGGTTTTATTTTATTTTTGGAAATTTATTAAATTATTTTTAAATGTGTTTTTGATTACTTATTTTTTTATTATTATATATATATATATATATATATATATATATATATATATATATATAAATTGTATTTTTTAGTTTTTAAAATATGTTTTTGATTATATTTATAAAATTAACATTTTGAAAAATTGTAACAATATTTTAATTATGAAGAATTCAAAATTAGAATTGTAATTTCTACTTGTTCTTATTAAATTTTAAATAAATTTAAGAAAAAAAAATATCAAAGAACAAAGCTTCAAAATTTTAACAAATAGATTAAGGGTTAACTTTCTCCATAATCCCTTGTATGGAAAAGAAAACTTTTGGCAGTATCTATTTGTTAAATATTATGATGATTTTTTTATTTGATTTATCTAGAATTAATTTGAATTAATTTATTAGAATTATATATTTGAGTTGTGAACTTTCTACAATTGAAATGTCTAACATGTTAAATTTATATATAATTAAAACCTCAATTTAAATAACACAGATTTGATTTTTATTTTTATTTTTAATCTAAATTCTAACTTAAAAACTCCAAAACCGACATTTTTCCCACCACATTATACTACTGTTCAATAAAATCTAGTATGCAGTGTGCTATAGCATCAATAAATCATTAAACTGAAGAACTCAAAATCTCCACCGCCGACAAAGCCGTACAATGGGGGATCTCAGTGGAAGCTGATAGCGAGCAAGTGGTCGGGAAAAGAAAGGTGAGAAAAAATAATCCATCATGATTAGACAAATGAAAGTAGCTCGGTAAGTTGCATGGACAAAACAGAGCCACGTGGTCGAAGGTACGCATGTGGCTGTGAAAGTTAAGAGGAGATCATGTGTGAACAATATATTCACGGGATGCAGTTTCATATAATCGGTGATTGATTCAACACACTTTACAGGAGAGGACTTGCATTCTGCAATGACCTTTACGAGCTCTATGTCTCTGGTTTTCTTCGTCGTATGTTTCTTGCACGCCCAAATTAAGGGTAATGAATTGCCTAGCAGTTCTTTCAGATCCACCTGCGATGGGACATTAGACCCCAAATTCTGTGTTTCAACAATGTCCAGCCCAGTTGCAGCTGGACCATTGCAAGCAGATTCTGCAGGTCTCTGTAGGATGGCTCTCAGACAAAACATTATGGAAGCACATCAAGTCTTTCAAATAATTTATGGTATCTCAAGGTGGTTGCTCAGTGGAATACAACTACAAGCCCTTGAGGATTGCATAGCGTTGTTTGAGCTAATTTTGGACACCCTAAGCAATTCTTTAACAAAAGTTACTGCTAATGCTTTGAAATGGAGGAAGGTGGCTAACATTCAGACTTGGGTGAGTGCATCTCTTACTAATCAGGCAACCTGCATCCAAAGTCTCCAGGAGGCCAACGGAAACCTGCAAAACACAATAAGTCCTAGTGTACATAATGTCTCACGAGATTTGAGTAATTCTTTAGTGCTTGGTACAAATATTTCTGTAATTGGCAAAGATTCGAAGAAGCCCCCACGTCACAACCGCCGTCTTTCATCATATGCAACAAAACATAATGCTCGTGATGATAAATTTCTTTCACATTATGGATCCATGAAGGACAGGTTCCCTAAATAGTTGTCTGTTGTGGACCGAAGAAGGTTTCTTCAAAACTCTGAAGACGACGATTCTTTAGGGAACAATGCAGTGACAATAACTCAGGACGGTAGTGGTGATTATACAACAATCATTGAAGTGCTGATTGCTGCTCTCAACAATAGTTTATATAGATATGTGATATACGTGAGAGAGGGAATCTACTGTGAATATATTGAGGTTCCCGTATACCAAACGACTATTATGTTGGTAGGAGATGGCATCAACGCAACTATCATCACTCGTAATAGAAGTGTTGCCAACGGATGGACTACTTACAGCTCTGCAACCTTTGGTAATCGGCTTTACTCATTTCTGTGATAATTTGAAATTTTTAATTTTTCCTCTGGGGGGAGCAGTAAAGGTTTTGGTTTTTTGGAAAAGGTATTTTTCATAGATTTTCAAATTTGGATCAGGCCTCGAATTTCAATTTTTTTTCCTTTCAACTAAAAATTTGATTTGATGAGTGTTATTTGATTTTTATGTCCTTCATTGTTTTTTAGGTAAATGGTTGAGTATTGTTTTTTTTCCTTATGAACAATATCTTTTCTTACTTAAATAACATAATTGTGATTAAGTGGAAATTCATTTAGATTGGATATTTACCATAGTAGTTTTGATCTTAAAATTTTCCAAAATTAACTTCAATGAATTATAGAACCTATTTTAATATGAAAAATAAAAAAGCTGCCATTTTTCTAAAGATTTTTAGTAGTAATTTGTGTTAGATAGCCAGAGGATTCAATCACACAATAACACAAGTATTTCACACACGAAAAAATGAGCTGTGGCTCTTCAATTAATCTCAATCACTCTAAATCTCAAACTTTCTCATTCACTTTAGTCTTGTACACCCACTTCACACCAATGAGATTTTATCGTTTGGTAAATCAACCAAATCCCATGTATCATTATTTTCAATTGAATTCATCTCTTCATCCATGTCTTGCACCCAATTTTCATCTCTGATTGCTTCTTCAAACGAATAAGATTTGAATGCCAACAATGCAATATTTGAGCTAACATACAAATCATCATAAATATCTTTCAGACTTCTCATCTTTTTATTACCAATGCTTGATTCATTACTTGATTTGTTGCTTGGAGATTTCTGCTCTATTGATCTGCTTGAAGATCCGTCCTGCTCTGAAAATCTTGGAGTCCTTGTTGGTGTGACTCTGTTTGGTGTCTGTTTTCTTGATTCTTGCTGCTCCTCTTCTTCTACATCACCATCTTCCATCAATGGTGTTTGTGCATCGGTTAGTGTGTCTACAGTCCCATTCCATGACTCTTGTTCTTTGAACACAACATCTCTACTGATGATTGTCTTCTTGGTGACAGGGTTATACAATTTGTAAGCTTTTGATTGCTCACTATAACCAGTAAAAATGCATTTTTCACTTTGATAATCTAATTTGCCTCTTATTTTCTTAGGCACATGTGCATAGGCTACACATCCAAAAACTCTGAAATGAGATACACTGCATGACATACCTGACCATGCTTCTTCTGGAACTCTGTTCATCACGCTCTTTGTAGGAGATTTGTTTATCACATAAACAACACATGCAACTGCTTCTGCCCAATACTCATTAGACAAGTGCCTTGCTTTCAACATGTTTCATGTCATGTTCATGATTTTTTGGTTCTTTCTCTCTGCTACATCATTCTGTAGCGGTGTGTATATGGTCATAGACTGTCTTTTGATTCCATGTTGTTTGCAGTACTCATGGAATTCCTTCGAATCGTATTCTCCACCATGATCCGTTCTCAATACCTTGATCTGTCGATCACTTTGGTTCTCCACTAAGGCTTTGAACTCTTTGAACTTTGCAAAAGTTTCAGACTTATGCTTCAAAAAATAAACCCAAGTCTTCCTTCTATAGTCATCAATAAAAGTGAGGAAGTAACAACTTCCACCAATCGGTTGTGTCCTCATAGGTCCACACAGGTCGGTATGCACTAACTCAAGTGGTTTCTTTGCTCTGTAAGAAACTCCTTTCGGAAAAATTTCATGTTGTTGCTTTGCCAAGATGCAACACTCACAAGTGCTTGCAGGTTCTTTGATGGGAGGTAAACCTCTGACCATCTGTTTCTGCTGCAAAAATCTTAAATCGGAAGAATGCAAGTGTCCAAACCGAAAGTGCCATAACTAGTAATCATCAGAACATGCAGTTGTAAAAGAACTAACCTAATCATTGTAGTTCATAATTAGAGGAAAGAGTCTGTTCCTCGTCATCTGCACCTTTGCAATCAGCTCCTTGCTTGGGGATTTGTCGTAAATAACACTGTTGCCCCTAAAAGATAACTTTGTATCCTTTCTGCGTCAATTGACTAACACTAATTAAATTGTGTTTAAGTCTAGGGACATAATATACCTCTGATATGGTCTTTGGCTCTCCCTGCTTGGTCACAATGTTGACCACTTCTTTTCCATCTACATCTAGAGTCGTGTTAGTCCCCAACTTTACCTTTGTCTTCACCGAGGAAGCCAAATTAGCAACCAAATTCTTGTTGCCTGTCATGTGGTTACTGCAACCACTATCTAATAGCCAGACCTTATCAGACGGTTCATGCATGGTGTTGCATGCTAGAAACATGGAGTCGGTATTCTCTGTACTAACATTAGCTCTCTGATCGCCTTGATCAACAATCTTCTTCCTACAATCATGAGCATAATGACCAAATCTATTGCAGTAATAGAACTTTACCTTTGATTTGTTAGACCTTTAATTTTTATGAACACTTCTACTGCTGCTGCTTCCACTTTTATGCTCATGCTCTTCTCCGCCATCTCTGTGACCACCATAGATGTCACCTCGTCCTCTGCCTCTCGATCGACCTCTGCCTCAACCTCTTGAAATATAAACTTGACTTTTGAAGGCAGTTTATAAAGTGGAATCCTTATCTATGTCTATCCTTGCCTCATGTGATAGAAGAGATCCCATCAACTCATCAACTGTCAGTTTTTCCAAGTCCTTTGCTTCTTCTATAGTTGCTACCACAACATCAAACTTGGTAGACAAAGATCGAAGAACCTTCTCAATCACTGTTCGATCTTTAACATCTTCACCATAGATTTTAACTGATTGATGACAGACATGACCCTATTCATGAAGGAATCAATGTCCTCTGTCTCCTTCATCTGCAGACTTTCAAAGTCTCTCCTAGTATTTTGCAATTTAACAATATTAACTTTGGACATACCTTGATAGCTTGTCACCAAAGTTTCTCATGCTTCCTTTGCTGAAGAAGTTATCATTATCTTTTGGAACACTGCTCAGTCCACTCCCTGCCGGATAAGAAGCAATGCTTGTGCATTTTTCCGCTTGTCTTTCTTCCATTGTTACCTTTCTGCATTACTGAGGGCTCATTCTTCTGCATCATCTTGAGGTTCTGCGAACCCGAACTAACATGATCCCATACATCATGTGCTTTTAGCATAGTCTCCATTTTAAATAGCCCACACATCGTAACCTTTCCTGGTGAAAAATGGAAGTTGTGGCTGAAAATTTAATGTCGCTATATTGCCTCAAACAAAAAAAATTTCTCTGACAAAAAACCCTAAATTTCTCTGACAAAAAAATCCCTTTTATTTTTCTTTATATAATAAATCCTTCCTAATTGTCATCCGCTGTGCGTTTCAAACGTAAAACCCGACTCCGCACCCTCCGCACCCTCGATTTGTTAACTGACGGACTAATCTCCGCAGTTTGTCTTGCAAGTGCTGCATTGAAAAAGTGTGCAGAATTTTGTGGATTTTTTTTTTTTTTTTTACGACTTTTTGTTCTTGGCTCTCTTCAGTGGATCTGCTCATCACAGATCCTCTGATCTTTCCTCAAATTCCAATCTGGTAATTGATAATCAAACCTTGAAAACAAAAGTTGCTGATAATAGACAATTCGTTGAATGAATTATTAGAACTAATTAAATATGAAATATAGAAGAGCTTTGCCATTTTCTAAATATATTTTTTTTTAGTAATTTAATTATAATTGATAGGCAAAACTAATTAAATATAAAAAATAGAAAAGTTTTGTCATTTTTCCAAAGAGTTTTTACGCCGTAAGGCGTATTTATTTGAAAACAACTCACCTGTTTTCTACCTGTCCTTCGTTTTCATCGTTAGATGTTTTTTTAGACGATTAAAGACGATTAAAATATCCTCAAACGTTGATTTGAATTCGGTATTTAAATTCAGTTTTGATTGACGAGGTGGCAATAAATCCTTGAATTCGATATTTCTTGGCAAGCAGATCCGGCCTTGGTTCCTAAGGCATGGATCTAACTGCCCTCATTGACCAAAGTTAGTTAACGGTACTCATTAACCTTCCTCACCCTCCCCACTAGCATTAGCCACGTGCATCAGCAGATCTTGATTCTGCTAATTGAATCCGGACGATTCATCGGCGCGACAGTGAGGCAGAGATGATGCAAGGTATCCGCTTTCTTCCATTTTCATTTCAGATGTTAAGTTTCTTTTTATTTCAAAAATTTCCCCCTTTTTGAGGGAAATAGATATGGTTTTACCTTTAGTAGCTTGCACAGATAAAGAAAATCGTACCAGGACAACTATTATAAGGGCGATTGTGATCGTGAAGGACAACAACTCTTTGCTTGTGAAACCGAACAACAACAACAACGTCAAGTTCCAGTTCAGAGTAGACAACGATCTTTATACTTTGCATTCATTCAGGTTTTTAGGTATGGCTTCTCCTTTTCATTCTTATTTAAGTTTGTATCTATGTCTGGAGCTGTCAATTCTTTTTTAAGTCTCAACAGAGGGTTAAAGAAAGCATAAAAATACATTAAAAGGGAGAATACAGACTTCAAGGGAACTGCTTTGTGCCTCAGAGCTTGATTCTTCATAAGCTTTTATGGTTCTTTTCTGTGCAAGATTTTATATTTAGTGGCAATCTCTCAATAATGCAAAATTTCTGCAATAATTTTATATTAAGCTGCAGTATCTTAAAAATGCAATAATTTTGTTCATAAAGGTGCTTGATATAGTCATGTGACTTTGCATAAAGGTATAGATAGCTATGACAATATTGGGGTTTTCCTTCCCGGCTGTTTTTATGTTAGAGATCAGTTCCATTAACTCATGGTTTTTTTTTGGCAGGCGAACCATATAAGTTTGTTCTTCCTCCTACCTGAAAACAAGTTTGAGTTGCTAACATACTTTAACATAACTGTAGTGACCCGAAGTGCGTTGAGCCTAGGGTGGAGGAAAAGTTTAAAGATTAACTGGGCGGGTAATCGCAGCTGGTTCGATCTGCCAGCAAGATGACCCCAGAGAAGTTGAAACAGAATTTCATGATAGATATTCAGATAATTTTATAGCGAACAATGGGTACTTGGAAAGATAGAGAAATGCTTTTTGAAGTCGAGTGTAGGAAAGCACGTGCAAATGATAGCCTATTATCTAAATTAATTCTTATATTCATTTTATATGGTTAGTCTTTTTGGCGTTAACATTACACAAAGGCAAGGTGGATTTTGATCTGTAAGATATACAAAGCAATAAAGAAGAGGAAAACCAATTTTAATAGAGCACAGAAAAGTGGTTTACTGGTGAGAGTATCAGATGAAGAAGAAAACCTTTCGGAGATTTCATCATTTCTTTACTTTTCAGTGGTAATGAAACTACAACCAAGATGATGTTATTCGCCGTACATTTTTTTACAGGTTGTCCTAAAGCTACATTTTCTTACAGGTTGTCCTAAAGCTTTGGAGCAGTTGAGTATAAATTTCAGCCTGAATTATGGCTATTCTGATTACACGATCAATAAATTTATAGGATAAATCACATGCTAATAATATTCTTTTGACTTGTGTGGCGATGGATTGATACAGGTTGAGTATGATTCATTGAGAAGAAAATGAACAAAGCAGAAAATACTGACGTGAGATGATTACAAGTAATATTGGCATGTGCAACAATTCTCAACGGCACTGGTTAAATACGACCATAATATTAATTTATAAACAGAAATGTATGGATAATCGAGTCCTGTGATTCCACATGTTCATTTATGTGATTATGAGGGCTTTAATTGTTTTAATTTGATCTTCTTCTTCATTTATATATATATATTATGGAGATGGTTTTGATTCTAAATATGATTCCGATTGCATAACTCTGAAGAATCTCATACCTGCACACAGTCGTGACCTTTCACGTCTGTACGTTGTAAGCGAAATTACCGACAACATTAATAGTAAACACCCATCTCCCAATTTTTGTTTTTCATGGGTTCCTACGAAGTGATAAGAGTGACACGCTGACCTCTTCTAAATGGAATCACAGTGTTCACAATTTTATGTCACCTGTTAAATGCCAACGTTTCAATAATGTATTATGTAATGATCCAATTTAAAATCCCTTGGTATAAACAATATTGATTACAGTATCAATTACCGAGTGGTTTCATTGACGAGGGAACGTCTAAAAGCTGGGACTCTGCGTTCATGACACTATAGCCCATGAAATGCTTTGAAGGAATGACTTTAATGCATACGTCAAAGAATATGTATTTTTTTTTCATATTGTAAATAATCTAATAATGTCATTGTTAATTTTGAGGACGTTATACGTTTTTTATTTGATATTACAATTAATAATTATTATTTTATTTTATTTTTAAAATTACAATTAAGTTAGAAATTAAATTGGTTTATGAGATTTTCTATGGGTAAGATACGAAATATTTTTTAAGGCATTTTGATTGTTAAAGTTTATGATTATGAGGTGAATTTCTGTGGTGAAGTATTTTTGCTCTCAGATTTAAATGTGAATTCTAACTTTGAATGAATTTATAATTCTTGAACATGTGGGAATATGTTAGGGATCTTGACTAAATATTTATAGTTCTTAAACATCTTGAGAATATTTTAGGGATCTTGAGTGAATTTATAATTATGGAATATCTCGGAAATATTTTAGGGGGTTTTGAGTGAATTTAAAATTTATAAAGATGTAGTAAATATTTTAGGGGTTTTGAGTTACAATTAATAATTATTATTTTATTTTATTTTTAAAATTACAATTAAGTTAGAAATTAAATTGGTTTATGAGATTTTCTATGGGTAAGATACGAAATATTTTTTAAGGCATTTTGATTGTTAAAGTTTATGATTATGAGGTGAATTTCTGTGGTGAAGTATTTTTGCTCTCAGATTTAAATGTGAATTCTAACTTTGAATGAATTTATAATTCTTGAACATGTGGGAATATGTTAGGGATCTTGACTAAATATTTATAGTTCTTAAACATCTTGAGAATATTTTAGGGATCTTGAGTGAATTTATAATTATGGAATATCTCGGAAATATTTTAGGGGGTTTTGAGTGAATTTAAAATTTATAAAGATGTAGTAAATATTTTAGGGGTTTTGAGTGAATTTATAATTCTTAAATCTATGGAGAATATTTTAGGATAACTTTTTAAGAAAATCAAACTTGTGAATTTTTCTGGGTGAATTTTTTTGAAGAATCAAACTTGATGTGGTTTTCATAGAAATGAAATGAATGTTGAGTATATTTAAGTTACAATGTCAAAAAAATTCACTTGGTTAATTGCCTCAACACATAACCAAGTGCATAATCTCTTTTTATTTATTTAATTTCTTTTTACTTAATACTTTTATTTTATTTGTTAAAATCTTGGGTCATAAGTTCTTTTCATTTATTTTATTTCTTTTTCTTTTACTTTTTACTTTTTTTTTTTTATTTGTTAAAATTATGCATCTATGTAGTAAGGGGAAGATTGGAAGACAAAAAAGTCACCCTAGAAAGTCTGTATTATTTCATTAATTTATTAAAGGCAAAAAGAGAAGAAAGAGAGATGGAACATAAACTAGAATTAGCTAAAATGTTTGATAACAATTTTTTATTGCGAGAAAATATAATTTTAGGGCTCAAGGAATTGCACAAAATGAAAGATAGGTTACAATAAATGTAAAACCACACTAATTGACCTATATCGTGAGTGCAATAAAATAGCCTTGAATCTTATAATTCATAGTGAAGAGGAGATAGATGATTACACATTTGAAATAGTAAAAGAAGAATGAAAATATAAGTGGTAAATTGAAACCAACATATTTCATAGAAGCAAGAAGGAATTGCAAAACAATATAATTTTAGGGCTCAAGGAATTGCAAAAAATGAAAGATAGGTTACAATAAATGTAAAACCACACTAATTGACCTATATCATGAGTGCAATAAAATAGCCTTGAATCTTATAGTCCATAGTAAAGAGGAGATAGATGATGACACATTTGAACTAGTAAAAGAAGAATGAAAATATAAGTGGTAAATTGAAACCAACATATTTCATAGAAGCAAGAAGGTTGGGAAAGACACTTGAGAACAAAAATAGATTGGTTTGTGTTAGAGTAAGATATATTGACCATAAATTTGACATAATCAGTAACTAGAAATTGCACCATATGTTGCAAAGGAAACGCTGTAAAGCAATAACATAGGAAAGAGTAGTATAGAAAAAATTCTCTCACATGAATCATGCAGGATAGCGAGTGAACAACAAGATTGGGCTATTCAGTTACATAAATTGGTTCATTTTTAGATAAGATTAGTGCTTTGGTCCTAAGATGAAATATCATCATTCAAGAAGTTTAGAAAATGAGGTGTTTGATTCTTCTCTAAGAACCATAAGTATCAAAGTACCAAAACACATATTTTCAATGGGAAAAAAGAGATTACGTCAAAACCACAAAGAATAACAACACATCTATGGTATAACTTAGCTATTTAATGATATAGGTTACAAAACCTCCTGATATACACATAAATAATTTCATCATTTTTCCTCGTAATCATAAATTTTTCATTTTTCAAAACTTTCAACAAAAAAAAACTAATTACATTATTTAAATAGTCCAACATAAACCTCAATGTGTAATTATAATCTTTACCTCATATCATTGAAAATAAATGAACATTAATTTACATCATAGCATTAAAAAAACAAGAACATCCTCAATGACTACTCAAAAGAAATGAACATTAATTTGTGTGACAACAATAAAAATACATTAACATTAATGGGTTACTATGAGAATATATAAACACCTTAAAGCACTCAATAACCCTTTCAATTTAAAAAATATATTATCATATTTATCAAAAGAATACATGAACATTAATGGGTTACTATGAGAATATATAAACACCTTAAAGCACTCAATAACCCTTTCAATTTTAAAAATATATTATCACATTTATCAAAGGAATATGTGTTACAAGATTGGGCTATTCAGTTACATAATTTGGTTATAACTACATATGTTAATATCATTTTTAGATAAGTATAAGTTCTTTTGCACAATGTTTTTTTTGTTTATGTATTCCTAGGCACTATGGTAAAGGTGACACATAGGGTGAGGTACTTGGTTGAAGTACTATCTACTCCAACAATGGTCCTAAGATGAAATATCATCATTCAAGAAGTTTATAAAATGAGGTTTTTGATTAGTATAACCCTTTATTCTCTAAGAACCATAAAAAGTTTAGAACATGAGGAATGGTCGTAAGATGAAATATCATCATTCAAGAAGTTTAGAAAATGAGGTGTTTGATTAGTATAACAATTTATTCTCTAAGAACTATAAGAAGTTTAGAAAATGAGGTGTTTGATTAGTATAACTATTTCTTCTCTAACAACCATAAAATATCGAAATACCAAAAAACATATTTTCAATGGGTAAAAAGAGATTAGATCAAAACCACTAAGAATAAAAACTTATCACCCAATATATACTTGAAAAATATAAATACTTAAAAAAAAATATATCACAAATACATATAAATATTTAAAACCATAATAATATAAAAAATACAATTAGTTTTCATATTTTCATTTAATTAATATATATATTTCAACAATACAAAAAATAATAATATCATACTTAACTATAATTATGAATTATTTGTAAGCCTAATCATTTATTATACATTGGTTTTTAAGAACTATTATCAACTAGTATGTATTTCAAACATATAAATATAACATGCTCATATTTCTTTAAAAATATATCATAAATAATTAAAATTATACAAATGACCATGACAATATCACAAATAGTCTTTTGGAGACACCATCAATTAGAATATATTTAAAAACCAAGTTTTTTATAATTGTCATTATTATATATTTTAACAATACAAATAATAATAACAATACAAGTAACTATAATCATGACTTTTTAAAAATATCATAGCATTCTAAAAATATATCACAAATAAATATTAAGTATCCAAATGATAGACATAATATCAATAATAATTGTAAGCTTTATTATTAAATATGAAACACTTGCTCAAATTTCATTCTGTTCAATGGCTTGCAATGATAATAATATGTATAGTCCTTTGAATTGTGAATGTGTAAGAAGTATCCAACCATAAATATGGTTGGATACTCACTCAAAGGACTATTGGATTTGAGCACACTGGAGTTGTACAGATTAAGCTCGAACTATGAAAAGGAAAAAAAATATTTAGAACCACTTCAACAATGGAAGAAGAGTAGGTTGACATAATTGAATTTTGATGTTGATAAAAATATATATTTTTTTCCTAAACTAGTATTTGATCGAGATATATTGTAGAAATCTTGAATCTCGAGTAAAGTTGGCATATACAAATAAGGTGTGGAATAGTGGATAAATTCCAACCATTCAAGTAGAAAATACTTCAAACACAAGTGTTTCTAGTGCAAATACATATTGATCTTTAACCAAAAGACCAAATCAAGGTCTTCTGGTCAATAATTGGTAAGAATAGAGATATTTTCTATCTCTAAAATGCATTCTTTGGCAACTACACTAAATAACCAAAAAGAGATAACTTGATACCATGGATACTCCTACCATGTCAATGATGCAATTCCTAAGAACCCCTCTTTAACTAAGATACAAATATCTACTTACACCCTTTGGAAACATTTTCCCCCACTTTCAATGTCATCATGGAAGATTAACAATTTAATGCTACTCTTTCCTACACTATTGTCTTACGGCTCATTGACCGCTTCTTTTTAGAGCAAAACACAATACAGTTGCTGAGTTAAGAAATGACTTTTTTAATTAGCATCAACATTGGTGAACTTACATATTTAATTAAAATTTATGACTATTAAATGTATGTGCTTTTAATTTCTTTAAATTTTAAATTGATGTTTAAAAATTTTTACCAACTCTAAAATTCAGTAAAAAAGGATGCTTTTGTGAAATGTCAAATTCCAAGCCTGATCAGAATGAAGCTCTTGGAATCTTGAAACTATTCGTCATAGTCATCTTTATGTAAATTACACATTCCAGAAATTTGATGAATAAGGAGATAATTTTTGGAAAATGGCTACAGTAACTTCAACATAATTGAAAGCATACTTTTATTGAAGATTTAAAAATATTTCAAAAATATAAATCAACCGTCTAACTTCTTTCATGTCAATCAATTTCTAAATTTTTCAGAAAATAATTTCTCGCCCGAGTTCATGTGACCAATATTTTTCCATAAATGTATCTCCCTGTCAGTCTATATCAGAATAAAATGTACGAATCAAATTTAACACTCTACACCATTACCCAATTTCAATCATCCGAATCAAATTTAACTTTCTACACCATGTACACCATTCCGGTCAGATGGAAAGTACTACTTCAAGTTAACTTCCATATGGATAAGAAAGAATGTCCCGTTTTGGCACTATGTCTATATGGCCTGCCTTGTCCTTGCCGTGCATGAGCTTATTAAGTTCCCTTCTTGTTAATTACTATCTTTCTTTCTTTTTTAAATGTTGCTTAATGAAATTCATGACAATGCATTTTAGGTCAACTTTGATTGCTGAATGGGTCAGTGTGTTATTTCTATAGGTGGATTTTAGGTGATAGTTTTCTTTGTTCATGGTATTGTGGCATTTTAACATGACTTATAAGAATTAATTAAATATGAAAAATAAAAGAGCTTTATCATTTTTCTAGAGATTTTTAGTAATAATTTGATGGAAATTGATATAAAAACCTTGAATATCAGGGGAATGAATTATAGGAACTAATTAAATATGCCATTTTCTAAAAAAATTGATAGTAATTTGGTGGCAACTTATAAGTAAACCTTGAAAGTAGAAGTTGTTAATAATAAACAATTCACTGAATGAATTATAAAAATTAATTAAATATGAAATATGAAAGAGCTTTGCCATTTTTGTAAAGATTTTTGTTAGTAATTTGATGACAATTGATAAACAAACCTTGAAAGAAGTTGCTCATTCACCACTCCTTTTAATGGGTTTTGAGTGACCCATCAAAAAATTTGTTAGTATACTTCATTTTAATGGGTTTGAAGTGACTCATCAAAACTTTATTAAAGAAAATAAAGTTGTCATGGTCAGAGGAAAAATATATATTAGCTATATTTTAGCTGAATTTTATTATAATGAAAAATTTAAATAAATTTTTATTTTAATATTATTATTTAATTATTTTAGTTATATAAATTAAATGAATAATAAATTTCAATATATATTAAAA
Source organism: Pinus albicaulis (assembly GCA_034641835.2). Taxonomy (NCBI): domain Eukaryota; kingdom Viridiplantae; phylum Streptophyta; class Pinopsida; order Pinales; family Pinaceae; genus Pinus; species Pinus albicaulis. The sequence continues at coordinate 66,925,080 of CM076579.1, forward strand.
ACACTTATTTTATAATATATTTAATATTTTTAATATTAAAAATTAATTAAATTATAATTTTATTTTATTATTATTATAATTATAAAAAATAATTAATATATGAATTAAATATATATAATAGAAATAAAAAAATAACTTGTGACTAGATTTTTAACTATGGAAATTATCTCTTTTTATTATAGAGATTTTTAACTTGTAAATGAGTTTTGTTACTATACATGGCTTCTTATTACCATGTGTCCAAAAAACCATAAATTTGTGTTTACAAAACATTTTTCTTAATTAATCAATTTGCACATAACTAGTTTTGAAATAAATCTTAACCTTTAATTTGTGACTACCGGTAAAACTATTTTAGAATATTTAGTAGAGTCTAAATCCCTACTATAAGCTCATCCGGAAGGAAGTTTTCTTGCCTGAATACTGTAAAAAAAATAATTAAAAAATCATATTGCTAGAGTATTTAACACCATTAAAAACCATTAAAACACACACCAAATCTAAAAGTTTAACCACTCTAACTCACATTTTCAAAAAAATTTACCAAATTTCAATACGCCAAACAATTAAAACTGTTAGACACCAAAAATAAATAGTACCTAGACTTTTTTTTTCAGAAGAAAAAAAACCGTTGCCTATTAAATTATAAAAAGTACATATCATCAAAACCATTGTCTAAAATATTTCAGAATTGAGATCATCATGCTAGAATGTCTCTATCCAAAGTCAGAAATAAACAGAGTACAAATCCACATAACAGTTCCATACAACAATATATTCTCAGACTTAGAGAAAGCATCAGTATATGACTATAACAAAATTATGAAACAGAAACTACCATTTTGCTCATCCCCTGTGATCCAGGAATTGAAACCATTAGAAAAAAAAGCACAACAATAGAACTAGGCTCGCTTGATGTAGCATGCCAAGATCAATCCCCGGTCTTTTGGGATTAAGGGATGGAGATTTCAGCGGCCCATATGCTTTGTCCATTCCTAAATTGATTTACTTGCATAATACCAAAATTCATACCTAGACTTTTTTAGAGAACCCATCAACTCTGATGTTATTTTCTCTGAAAATGTGGTTTATAGACGACTGGTTCATTTTAGACCACAACTTGCCTATTCCAATTTCAAATTCCGAACTCGCCTAACTGAAAGTTTCCAAAGGTCTCATTTCAAATATAATAACGTTCATTTTCTTAGATGAGGATGAGATTTTTTTTATTTTTTTTAATATTAGTGATTAGGTAGTGTTTGTCTTAGATTAGGTAGTGTTTAGCCTAAATGTTCTATGCAGTGGTTGCCTTATGGGTTCTAGTTTTGAATAGGTAGTGTTGGGCGCACTGTGTGTAGATATAATTTTGAATATTGTTTTAAGAATTTGTAATTTTTATAATTGAATTTAAAATTTAATAAAATAAATAAATTTGTCTATTCTTATTTCAAATTTTAATATTTTTTAGTTTAATTTTTACATATTTATATTTATTTTCAACAAATTTTCAGTTTAATTTTTAATTTTTATATTTATTTTTAACAACTAGAGTTTTATATTAATAGTTACCATTTGTCAGTTTAATTTTTATAATTTTTATATTTATTTTTAACTAGGAGAGTTGTATATTGATGGTTAGTAATAAGAAAATTTTATTGAATAAATAATTATGTGATACAAATGTTTATATTGGAATATAATTTTTAGAATAGTTTAAAAAATTCATAATTTAGAAAAATAATAGAAATATTTGTAGACAAAATAATGTAGATTTAAAAAAAAAATCTAGATTATAAGTGTTAAATTTCAGGAATATAAGTGGGACAGGGTTCTTGATGATGCTGAATTTATAGTTATAAAAAAAAAAAAAAAAAAACCTATTTAAACATTATTTTTTTACAAAATATCAAAATTCAAGAATTTCGCTGCTTCAGAAATTCTTGTTGATGCTGAATCCATTTTCACCATAAAAAGCTATTCAAACACTTTAACAATCTAATTTTTTAATTTTCTTTTACCAAAATAAATTCCAATTCCAATTGTGGGACGTTGTTGTTGTCTCACAACTTTAATCGATTATCAATGTCATGTAAATATCCATATATCCATATTCTATTATGACGTGAAATCTTTTGGGACTACAACTACAATGGGGCAAGGCTTTCTGGCTAACGACATCACCTTTGAAAACACGGCGGGCCCACAGAAGTATCAAGCTGTTGCCGTAAGAGTTGGGTCTGATCTATCGGCATTTTACCACTGCAGCTTCAAAGGCTACCAAGACACACTCTACACGCACTCCCTTCGACAATTCTACAGGGATTGTGACATTTACGACACAGTTGATCCTATCTTTGGCAATGTAGCAATCGTGTTTCAAAGCTGCAATCTGCTCGCCAGAAAACCAATTGATAATCAAATTAATTATTTTACAGCTCAAGGTAGAGACGATCCAAATCAAAGCACTGGAATCGCTATTCAGAACTGCACGCTCTTTGCTGCCCCAGATCTGGTTCCTCTAAAGAGCTCTTTTCCAACATTCTTGGGAAGGCCATGGAAAAATTACTCTCGCACAGTTTATATCCAGTCATATATTGATGATATCGTCGATCCGACGGGTTGGGTAGAATGGTCCAGGGAATTTGCACTCACCACTCTCTATTATGGAGAATACATGAACTGCGGACTCGGGGCCTCAATGGCAGGGCGAGTTCTATGGCCTGGTTTTCATGTCATGAACATTTATGATGCTCAAAATTTTACTATGGTTAATTTCATTTCTAGGGATGACTGGATACACAATGTGCCCTTTGATGCGGGTTGGTATTTGAATGAACGAAAATAATAAATTGTGTGGAAGCGTAATAAATTTTGTTTTGTTGTGGGAAGCGGGGTATAAATGTGAGAATAATCTAGAATAATGTAGAAATAGGAGTGGTTATGGTTTTTTGAATGAGGGTTTTAAATTAGAGTTTAGTTCCACCAGTTCAGGATTATTGCCCCAAACTTAGGAAGCTTAGGTGAGTGCCTATGCTATAAATGTGTAATGTTATCATGAAGCTATTAAGAAGTTTTTTGTGAGCTTTGTTTCACAATTGTGTGTGTTGCATTTGTTTATTTTCTTTAGTTTGGTATCAGAGCGATTAATTGCTGAGTTATCTAACCGATCAATTACACTTTGGTATCAATTGCACTTCCACATCTTTTTTGTTTCCTGCAATGACCTGTTGCAATCAACGTCTCCACAAACCAGCTGTCGGTGGCGTGAAGAGCCATTTGTTTTGCTTGGACAACATTGATATTCATTCTGTTGGTTGGAACGAATCGCTCCGTCGCCAACCCCTGAACAGCAGAATCGGAGAGGGAAGCCCGAGAGCACATGTTAAGTAAAGAGCTCGCACTCGTGGTAAGTGACATTGCTCCTGTAAAAGGTGATAGAGCATAAATTTATGTGTGAGGAGGGCCGAGAGGTGGAGCTCGGATTGTGGATTGCGGATTTAGTCATGGATCCCATCCCGTAAGGAAGACCAACGTTTGGATCTGCTACAATGTTCGGATTTGGAGCTACTGCATGGGGATCGAAGTGTGCAAGGGAACTTTACTGCATGATGATTGAAGTGTGTTGACCGCCATCGAAGACAGAGGTGAACTGTCCATTGTCCAAGCTGACTGTTGCTGCCACCGGTGGGAATGAAATTAAATAAAAGTTGTGTCACATAAATTTTTCTAATCATTTGGAATAAAGGTATTCCACGTTTTTTTTTTGAGAATTGGATTATGTCAAGAACACCTTTGTTGGCCATCCAATTCATTTTCTGGTAAAGAGCTCATCATAAATCACCTCATTTCAGGCATCAGGTCCAAAATAATAGCAGGGAACAACGGTTTTCTATCGCTTACATGGGATTTGATTGTATTTCTTTGACCTCTGTGTGATCATTTGCATTGGCAGCAACTTAAAAAAAAATGCAGCGTTTGCTTCCTTAAGCAATGTTCCATATTTGATTTTTTTTTTTGTTTTCCCGTGTGATATCATTACAGTGAATTAATTTCTTGCAATTGAATTTGGTAATTGCTATTGAAAAAAATGGCTAATCCTCTTGCTGATTCATATTTAAATGAATCCACCAAACTTGATGGTGAAAGCTACTTCAATTGGAAGTTTAAGATGGTCACCGTGCTTGAGGCATACAACCTCTAGACAATTGTCAAAGGTGACGAGCCCAAGCCTGTTGTTGCCGTCGCGATTCCAGATTGGGATAAGCGAGAAATGAAAGCGAAAGTGCTACTGCACATGTCTGTAAAGGACAACATCATTCCTCACATTCGAGACTGTACATCTTCAAAGCACAAGTGGGAAACTCTAAAAGATTTGTACGAAACTACGAATGCAAACCACATTTTATTTTTAAAAACGAAGCTACTATCTATTAAAATGGAAGCCAATGAAAGCATCAGCAACTTTGTCTCTAGAATTAAATACTTAAGTGATAAGATTGGTGACATTGGTGAAAAAGTGTCTAGTAGCGATTTAGTAACTGCTGCTTTGAAGGGTTTAGTCCAAGACTATAAAGTCTTTATTTCAGCACTCTCAGCTAGACAAACGCCTCCTACATTTGATGAATTGGCTGGAATTATTCTTCAAGAAGAAGAGAGAATGAAACATTTTGAACTGGATTCAAATAATTCTGATTTGGCATTGATTGCAAGAGGTAAAAGATCATTCCGAGGGAGACCATGGGACAGGAACAGAGACCATTTTCAAGCAAAGAAAAGAGGTATGACACATCCTGATTCTTATGTTAAGAGACATATTGAATGTGATTATTATGGAAAACCTGGACATCTAGCTAAATATTTCTATGGAAGAAAGAATCATGAATCAAATTAGAGACATAGAAGGCATAATGGAAATTTCATGAACAGAGACACTTCAGTTACTCATGGATTTAAAAATCTTAAATTGTTTCTTTCTGATGCTGCATTGTCTGCTGAAACTGATGATGAGACTGCTTGGTTTATATATTTTGGTGCATCAGCTCATATGACTTGTAATAAAGAATGGTATGATAAATATTACGAGAAAACTGATGGCACACACATTTACCTAGGAGATAACAAGTCACATAAAGTCCAAGGCTATGGCATAATAAGTGTGTACTTACCTAATGGTCAAATGAGACAGATTCATGATGTGATGTATGTACCTGGTCTTAAGAAGAATTTGATATCTGTTTCAACTATCACTGATCATAATTTAAAAGTGGAATTTGGTAAATTGGGGTGTATTGTGAAAGATGTTCATGATCGCTACAGGGTTTTTTCCACAGGTAACAGGGTTGGTGGATTGTATAAATTGGATGTGACGATGAAGCATCATGTTGCATTGACATCCAAAGCAATGTCAACAGCAGAATTATGGCATCACAGGTATGGGCACCTAAATTACAATGATTTATTGTTGTTGCAAAGAAAAACAATGGTTGAAGGTCTTCCTGTTATGAAGTGTGAACATTTACCATGTGAAGCTTGTGCACTTGGTAAGCAGCATAGAGAGGAGTTTCTTGTTCATACAGAGAAAAGACAATATGATATAATTGAATTAATTCACACTGATGTATGTGGACCTATGCAAACTAGGTCGCTTGGTGATGCTTCCTACTTTCTTATTTTTATTGATGATAGATCTAGATATACATGGGTCTATTTCATACGAAGAAAAAGTGATGTCTTTGATTATTTTAAAGAATTCAGAACTTTGATTGAAAAGAAAACAGGCAAATACATTAAAATTCTCAGATCAGATCAGGATGGTGAATATAAATCAGGAGCGTTTAACAGGTATTGTAACTTTTATGGGATCCAACAACAGTTCATAGTACCCCATACTCCTTAGAAAAATGGTGTTGCTGAGAGATGGAATAGAACACTGGTGGAGTGTGCTTGCAATATGCTTCAAGGTGAAAACATTTCTAATGGTTTCTGGGCAGAAGCCATTAATACTGTTGTTTATTTGAAGAATCGAAGTCCCACTAAGAAATTAACCTTTCAAACTCCTTTTGAGATTCTTTATGGTCATAAACCTGATGTCAGTCATTTAAGAGTATTTGGATGTACTACCTTTGCACATATTTCTAAGGATAACAGAAGAAAGCTTGATGCAAAGTCAATAAAGTGTGTTTTTATTGGGTATTGTACATATTAGAAAGCATATAAACTGTTTGATCCCAGTTCACATAAATTGCTTGCAAGTCGAGATGTGGTGTTTCATGAGAATGCTGATAAAAGTGATACAATGAATGATGCTTGGCATATATCTAATGATGATCATGTCAAAATTGATACTTTCATTAAACAGGAACAGGAACAGGTACAGGTACAGGTTCAAGATTAGAATGAAAGCATCATGAGCACATCCAGCAGCAGTGATTCATCACGAGAAGAGGATTCACCTCAAAGCAGGAGAATCATGGATGGAACTCCAACAGGTATTGTAGAACCAAGAAGGTCAACTCGACAAACCTAGCTTCCTGCAAGGTATAGAGATTATGCCTTGATGTCTAATATCATGAATGTTGTAGAACTAGTTGATTATGAACAAGCTAAAGAGCATGAATAATGGAGAAATGCTATGAATGATGAATATGAATCTCTTATGAAAAATCAAACATGGGAATTAGTTGAACTCCCTGAAAAAAATGAGAATGCTGATAAAAGTGATACAATGAATGATGCTTGGCATATATCTAATGATGATCATGTCAAAATTGATACTTTGGTTAAACAGGAACAGGAACAGGAACAGGTACAAGTTCAAGATTAGAATGAAATCAGCATGAGCACATCCAGCAGCAGTGATTCATCACGAGAAGAAGATTCACTTCAAAGAAGGAGAATCATGGATGGAACTCCAACAGGTATTGTAGAACCAAGAAGGTCAACTCGACAAACCCAGCTTCTTGCAAGGTATAGAGATTATGCCTTGATGTCTAATATCATGAATGTTGTAGAACCAGTTGATTATGAACAAGTTAAAGAGCATGAACAATGGAGAAAAGCTATGAATGATGAATAAGAATCTCTTATGAAAAATAAAACATGGGAATTAGTTGAACTCCCTGAAAACAAAGTTCCAATTGGAAGCAAATGGTTGTATAAATCTAAATTTGAAGCAGATGGTAGCATTGATAAATTTAAGGCGAGATTAGTTGCAAAAGGATATGCTCAACAAGAGGGAATTGATTGTGAAGATACTTTCGCACCAGTAGCTAAATTAAATACAATTAGAGTACTGATTACCTTAGCTACAAAACATAATTGGAATATAAATCAATTGGATGTCAAATCTGCTTTTCTTAATGGTGATTTAAAGGAAGAAGTTTATCTGGTTCAACCTGAAGGGTTTGTCAAACAGGGACAGGAGCATCTAGTCTGCAGGTTAAGAAAAGCCTTATATGGTTTGAAACAGGCACCGAGATCATGGTATGTAAATATTGATACCTTATTTCATCAAAATGGGTTTGTGAAAAGCACAAATGATCCTAAATGTATGTTAAGAAAGATGAATAAGGAAATTTTGCTTTAATATCTTTATATGTGGATGATCTCATTATCACAGGCAGTGCTTACAAGTTAATTGAATAAATTAAAATTCAGTTTTCTCAGGAATTTGAAATGAAAGATCTGGGTGAATTGCATTATTGTTTAGGAATTGAGGTATGGAGAGAGCCTGGTAAAACATTGATCACTCAAAGTAGATACACAAAGGAAATTCTTAAAAAGTTCAATATGAGTGATTGCAAAGCTATGTCAACTCCCTTGGAACATAATGCAAAGTTGTACAAAGAAGATGGAACTAAAGAGGCAAATGGAACTTTATATCGTCAGTTGGTGGGAAGTTTGAACTATCTCACCACTACCAAACCAGACATTGCAAACTCAATCAGTATCCTTAGTCAGTTTATGGCTAAGCCTTCAGGAAATCACTGGAACGCTGCAAAGGAAGATCTCCAATACTTAAAAGGAACAATCAATTTAGGTATTATGTATACTGATGAATCTGATGTTGCACTGACAGGTTTTTCTGATTCAGATTGGGCAGGAAATCACGATGATAGACGATCTACCTCTGGCTATGTATTTCATATAGGATCAGGGGTTGTGTCATGGAGTAGTAAGAAACATCCAACTGTTTCTTTATCATCAACAGAATCTGAGTAAAAAGCTTTGACCAATGCCACCTGTGAAGCTGTTTGGTTGCAGAGAATTCTTGCAGATCTCGAAGAGAAGAAAAGTGGTTCAACATGCATAAATTGTGATAATCAAAGTGCTATCAAATTAGCACACAATCCAATATATCATTCCAGATCAAAAAACATTGAGCTGCAATACCACTTTGTATGAGAGAAGATTGAATCAAATGAAATTGATTTAGTATTTTGTAATACCAAGGATAATATGGCTGATATCTTAACCAAGCCTCTTAGCAAACTCAAGTTTGAAGTTTTTATAAGTAAATTAGGTGTTGTAGAAAATCCATTTCTCCATTAAAGGAGGATGTGAGAATAATCTAGAATAATGTAGAAATTTAGAATAATGTATAAATATGAGTGGTTATGGTTTGTTGAACGAGAGTTTTAAATTAGAGTTTAGTTCCACCAGTTCAGGATTGTTGCCCCAAACTTAGGAAGATTAGGTGAGTGCCTATGCTATAAATGTGTAATGTTATTGTGAAGCTAATAAGAAGTTTTTTTTGTGAGCTTTGTCTCATGATTGTGTGTGTTGCATTCGTTTATTTTCTTTAGTTATAAATTTTGCGGGTATTACTAGTCAATTAATTTTTTTCCCTTTGAAAATTGCTGATATTTAATATTTGTTTTTAACAATTTTAAAAATATGATGATTTTGTATTTTTGTTAACTTTTTGGTTGTGAAGGTAAAACATTTATTTTTGTTAATATAAATTTTGTGTTAATAAATTTTAATTTTGGTAAAATAAATTTCAACGAATTAATATTATAAATGTATATATTTTAGATTATTTTAAAAACATCTCCCTGATCGGGGTGTAACATGACGGTTAGGGAGCCAGCTGCACATCTCGAAGGCCGCACCATACCGCATGGGGAGGAAGGACACCAACGTGGTCGTCGCATGCATGAGGTGGGTCGGTGGATAGATTGAAAGGAAAACCATTAGCTAAGGTAATAAATGAGGTTCACTTGGTGTGGTCACCAGCTCGGTAAGCTAGCAAGGTTGTTAGAGACTCTCAGGGAAAAGCGTCGACAGAAGGGTAATATGCATGGAAAGGTAAGGTTTTTAGTTATGTGGATGTTTTGTGAAGTTCATTACGCGGTCAGTGGAGAATAGAGGCAAAGATGCAGGGTGACAGTCCGAGAGGTTATTTGGTATGTATTATCAGATTTCTCCTCTGTAAACCTGTCGAAAATTTCAGATTATCGTCGAATGCAGAAAGTTGTCATGGTGTTTTTAGATTACTTGTTTAAATGGTGGTTTGTTCGGTCCTAGTCTCGGCAAATGCTAAAAGTTGTTGAAGCTGGGTGCATGCAGAAATTTGTCATGAGGTCTTTGGTTTTCTTGTCTAAAAATGGTTTTGATTTAGTATGGAAATAACGTTGCTGTTGGGGAATGTGGTTGGTGTCTCTGCAATATGTTTCTGTCCTCAGCCTACTAGTCGTGGTGGTTTTAAATTATTTATATATATGTTGGTTTGCTCGATTCCATTCCTGGTCTATGCAAAAGTTGAAAGTTTCAGGTATTCGTTGCATGCAGAATTTGGTAATGGGGTTTTCGGTTGTTTTCTATAAAACTCCTTCTGCAATAGTTGGGAATATGGGGTTCGGTGCAGTTTCTGTCTTCAGCTTGCCAGTATATGAATTTTACTATGTTGGGAATTCGGGTAGAATATTAAATATTTTTAAGAAGTGTCTATCGGATAATGATAAAATGGTTATCCTTCTTTCTGTCATTATGAGTCTCATGCCGTTGTTTAGGGCCTTATGCTTCTTTTCCTTAAATGGTTTACTTGCCATATGGGTTAACGGGTATCGCTTCTAGCCGTGGATAACTGGGAGGGAGTTACCTGCTTCGAAACTAGTTAATAGAAGTCTTGATAGGAAGATGGTTGTTGTTTCTGAGTGGAGTAGTTATATACCCTGGTGTCTCTGTTACGCTTTCTGGGTTCAAAACTAGTGGCTTCGGTTAACTTGGGTAATGGAAAAGGTCTGTCTGTTGGTTTACAAAACTTTTTAGGTTTCTGATATGCATTTGTCCTGGTTATGTTGTTTGGTTGTTAGCATCAGAAGAGTCCCTTCCCGGTTTCTCTAAGATGGTAAAGAAAAGTCGAGGCAAGAAGCTAAATGCAGAGAAAGGCAAGAAGCCTATCTCCCATTAGCCTGTGAAAAGAGGAATAAAATCAACAAAGCAACTCCTGGAGCTGCTGGTGCAAAGTTTTGCAACAGAGGTTCCTAATTCTGTTCGATCTCGCATTTTTGGTTGGGAAAATAAGGCTCTAAACAAAATGGATATGGAGGATGATATGGCATTTGAGGATATGCAAAATGTTGTAGTTGATCCAATGCATACCCATGGACGTATTTCTCTGTTCCAATAGTCAATCAGAACTTAATGGCGGATAAAATGTTTGCTAGAAAAAGCAGTCATGTCGACTCAAGAGATAGAAGAATCCAAGCTGGAGTCTACTTTGGCAGATATAAATAGAAATATTCAGGAAATTAACCTTCGTTAGTTGCATTAGTATGCTAGACTAGGCAAGATGGAGAAGGATATCAAATCATTGCAGTAGGTTGAAGTAGAAATGCCTGGTTCTAGTGCCAAAGACCTTGCTCCTGTGGGGTCAGAAGATGATTAAAATGTGATTAATGTTATTATGATTAATGTATCAATTACTCTTTTTAGAGGCTAGTTCTCTTTTTTGTAAATGATAGTATTTCCAGACTTAGATATTAAGTATCGTCAGATATTGTACAGGTTACTAAGACTGCTTATGCTTTGGTTGACATACTTTGCACTTAGATGGCCAACAGACTTGGTTTCCTACGGGCAAGTTGAGGTCTAATTTTGTATCCTTGTTGCCCGGTGTTAAATTAATATAAAATGGGAAGGATCTACCTAAGCTTACAAACAAAAATATATATTTTAAAAACATCAAATATAAAATATAGTCAATTATTTTTATTTGTGATGTTAAACTAACTAATACTAATGATTTGGTTCAATTATATATAATCGTTATTTATTTAATTTCAAAGGTTTTATAAATTATGCTAAATCATTGTTAAAAGAGGTTTTACAGTAAGGTGGTTGAGAGAATATCTCAACCACACACCAAACTAGGAATATTTAGATTTAGCTACCTCCTGTGATATAGGAACAAACTCCATACATAGAGAGTCAACACGATAAGTAGGAATTACATATTCCAACACACCCCCTTAATGACTACTTGTCTCGATAGCGATTCACAAAATCTAGTTGCAGTTAATAATAACAAAATATGTGTCTGCGACTCAAATCCACCACAAACGGGAAAATCCCATGTGTGGAACCAACAAAAGATGTGTCTGTGACTCAGATCCACCACAAATAGGAAAATCCCATGTGCAGAACCAACAAAAGGATATGTCGACGTCCATATAAAAGAGCAACCATCCACTGGAATGCATGGGTACCAACTGCTGCAACCGTTAGTCTCATAGGATGTCCTTCACATACATGGTTCTGTCAACCATTATAACTACATACATGTACATGTATCTGCAAATCCCCCCCAAAATGTGCTTAGTAAACTGACATGTGCGAAACTAAGTTTCTCCTGTGAGTAAGGTGTTTCTGCAGACCACCTACTCCGTTGTGAGCACAAAGGCTCCTCTGTGCACTTGAGGCACTGTAGCCACAAAGGCTCTGTAGTTGTGAATGTTTTGTAGCCACTAGGGCTCACATGTGGTTTATAGTTCACCACAAACCATCACTTCAAAGTGACAAAAGTGGTTTCCAGCTAACCACAAACCTGTAATTACAAAATGGAAATTACAAAGTGGTTTTTAGATAACCATGAACTTCACAGGGATACATATGTCTTTACAAGGCTAACATTATACACTCCAACTCTTGGAGTTACTAGGTACTTACGAAGACCACAACAAAACCATCCTAAACTTGCTTATCATTCAATTGTGTGACTCATCATCAAGAGTCTGTTTCAAGAAACTCACAAAAAACTCACACAAACTTGATTTTCCATCATAATCGATGTTGTTGCTCCTTCACCTCATCTTTTCATTGTTCACATCTTGGGCATCTTTGTCTTTGTCAATTAAGTCTTGGAACTCCATGCTTAACCTGTCATTTGTTAGAGTCTCGAATTCTAACAAAATAACTTTACCTACATTAAGTTAGCTAGGCTCAATACTTTTAAACATGATTCGAAGAAACAAAATAAAAACAAAATATTTTCAAATTAACAAGAACTACCCAAATACGACTATTTCCAAAACATAACAACGACCATTCTTCTACAATGATAGCTGAGAGGGGTCCATTGATAAAGAAACGGATCGAAAAATTTTCAACTGGTCTGAATGTAGTGCATTCCAGCACAAATGATCTAGACATAGGCACTCACAGCCACACGAAGAGAAACAATAAAAAATTTTCCCTCTCAAAACGAGAATCCAGGACTCCACTATCCGATCCTGTGTCACCCACAAATTCACTGTCAACATAAAATTCGACGATTTTACACACAAAGTTCTCGTTTTAGCATCCAATTCCCCAACATCACAGCGTAACACCACTTCCCCTATTCACAATATCAAGGTTGGGTGACTGCTTCCAGGCATGCCTCCTCATGCTCGTTTCCAGGCTGCAATAGCCGAGACCCAATGTCGAGCTAATCTCCTCGCAATTGATCATCTATATTTTCAATCGCTCAACAAATTTCAAACAAACAATCGAATTTCTATCAGCCTGCTACACAAGCAAAGACACTTCAAGCACTTTGTTTCAACTTGCCTGTTTCCATCACAATCTACTCCCCTAATCACACTAGACACACACAAACTCGATCATCCTCCAATCTCTGATGTAGCTCCAAGCACTATCCTTTGATATCATTTTCACTGTCATGTCTTCATCATATTTGGTAGTAAATCATTCCTGCAAATAAATTTGTCTATTGTAGGAATGACCACTTCCAACAAAGACGATAAATATCACAACAAACCTTACAAATTTTCACCAGATTTACATGAATGCATTTGCATGTTAAGTTGATCGGGCTCAACATGGAGAAAACAAAGAAATTCATGAAGACAATTTGTTTCATCAAAGAAAATATGTTGTAAATTTTAGTGGAAATTTCTGCTTGCTGGTGCAGGATCTTTCGGGGAGCAGTTTCTGCTCACACATACCACCGTAGGCACTTCTCCGAAGCAAGCTTACAACATTCCACAACAATTCATTTTGTGATGCATAACAATGACGATGGATTAGGCACACTACTAATGGGCAGAAAACCCAACAACGCAGTAAACATAGGTATGAACGTACCCTTAAAGCAGACCGAGAGCCTTTCTAGTATCATCCACTTGCCACTATTTTTATTTTTACCAACAACAACGGTCTTCTAATATTTTGGTTCGTGACATGCATAGGCCAGCAGATCAATTCCACGAAACAATCTCCAGAAACAACAAATCAATAACTCACCTGAGGCACTCGGGTCTCCTCTGCGCACTCGGATCTGTAGCCACCTGAAATCCCATCCATAGTTTCCTTCATCCGTCGAATCTGCCATGAAATGTGGATATCTTGTCCACTGTTTAGATACCCAACAAGGCACTTAGAAATTATAATAGTCCCGCTCATAGAGGTTATAGGTTCTTTCTTTGAAAATTTATCGGAAGATTTCTTAGGAGACAAGATAATCCAGGTGCACCATGGACCTTAAAAGTGAGAAACAACTAGCAGATTTGGTTGTGGAAGGAGGTTACTTAACTGAGTCATAAATATTCATGTGAATATCACAAAATCTCCAGCAAAATTGTAGAGCCAAAAAAAGATACTCAAGCCACATCAGCAGCCACACCGCCAACTCGAACTCTCATCAGCTGCATGTTGGTGTCTGGATGTGAACATATTCAAATCCTTTTTCCACATAAATTATCAACCAGAGGGCGTTAGTTATTTCAAGATTAACGGCACAGGTATATGCAAGAGAAATCACATAACCTGTTGTTACATCACAGGTTTAATCAATGGACACACATACTACTGTAACAACAATTAAAATAGATTGTAGAATTAAAATACATTCACACCAATTTAAAAATTATATCGGAACAACAGTAGAAAAACCAACTAAGCATAAAACCAATGAAAAGAAAGGTAACGCAACACCTGATTAGAAGAGTGGGCCCAACTATCTGATTAGGGTTGTGGCAAGCTCACAAGTTACAGGTGACATAGCAGAGTGTTGTGCATTCAATTAATTGTAGAATATACTGTTCCAAATCTGTATGTACTGGGCTTAACCCCGATTCACAGCTTGTGGGCCCTCTTTATACAACTGTTCAAGAAATCACATATTTCCTCTAACAACTACATATCTACAATTATACAATTCATTGCAACAACAACCTAATTGCCAAAAGGAAACCATGAAAAAGCCTAAAATGTTGTCGGGGTGAAATAGAGTCTGTTGCGCTGTAGCAGCAAGTGAAGGCAACGCTGGAAAATAGGAGCCTCTCCACGACTCACAGCTGTAACCTTCCCTCTTTTTCCGAATTTGTAAAAATTATCGGAGTTAACATTTGCAAAAGGTAAAACCTCCTTGACTATTACTTCATTAATCAAAGATCCCATGTAAAATAGGAAAAGGGGTTTACCTTGTGTGTTTAAGAATAATAATGACACAAAAATATAGAAAGGTGTGTGAAAATGGGAGAGAAAAGTATACAAATTCGGTACCCAACATCTCCCCCCAACTAGTCTATCTGCATGTCCTCATGCAACTCGTCGTCTCCTCAGATCTGGGTTGGACTGAATGTGACTGGCATGAAGCTGTGTGAGATCATATTCTTCTTCCATTTCTGTCCCAAGGGGTTTATAACCTTCTATGAAAACAACATCCTTCCACCAATCTGGGTCAACGTTGTATGCAGGAGTATATTGCGCGGCTAACAACCAAATAAGGGGAAACTGAAACCTCAGCCCCATCCATTTGACCCCACAGGTCTGAATGCATGCTAAAAAACGTGGCATCCTCTCTAGAGCCCGTGAAAATTTAGGTGCCCCAAATGGTTCTCGTCCTCTAACAGCTGAGGATGACAACATCCACCTTCTATGACAACTGTCAAGCGCTTCCTTATGGAACATTGTAATCTGTCTGACACAGAGGTCAGCACACCATTTCTAGGTTGCCAACATGTGTTCTCTATGCCCCTCAATCTGTAGAAATGTGTAATGCTTTTTATAAATGTTTGATGACTGGCCATGCTCCTTCCTCATCATTAGAGGCCTTATGACTTGGTTCTCTTCAAACGTATCACAGGCCATTCTCCACTTAATCTGATTGATGGTATAGGAGGTAAAAGCTCTTGAATGAATGTCCCCCACAAATGGAATGAAGTTAAAATAATGATCATGCCTCAAGAAGTACCCATGCATGTAGAGCTCTCACATTAAGTGTTGTCCTATGATATCATGAATTTTTAAGTTACAGAGAAATTGGATGGGGTCCTCAATCTCGTGCCAAATCTCCTTATATATACTTTCAATACAAAAGAAAAGAAATTATTCGTGAAGAAATAAGGCATAGCTATGTGTAGGAGGTCTGTAGGCCATTACCTATTGTGCCAGGGAGAACATCTTCTCCTTATCTGATTGCAGCAGGTGCACTTGTTCTTCCAATTATTCTATTTTGGCCTTCTGTTTAGCTTGCTTCAGCCGCACCTTATCTAACTGGTCGATGTATCCTGTAATGATCCTGGAAGCCTGCTCTCATACCCGCATTGTATATTTCTTGTGTCCATTCGCAGTAGACTGCCACCTTTGGATCTCAGCGGCCAAGAAAAATTCCCGGTCTTCAAACAATTGTTCAATCGGACCAGTCTGTGTAGCTGCAGAAGAAACCTCAACTTTTGGCTTTACTTCCTTCCACTTGTAATTTTTTACGTTTTTTTTCAACTAGGAAACTTGTTTCTTCAACTCCTGAACCTCCCTCTTCAATCTCATGGTTTCATTGAACTACAATTGGTACCTTTTCTTGAGAGGTAGCCTTCTCTTCTCACACTGTTCAATCCATTCCTCTATAGCAAGAAATTCAGTTTCTGGGCCTATAACAGGCCCAAGAGGCAATAGAATGCTGCCGATATTACCATCTATTTCTTTTGTTAGGTCTTTCTGGTTGGGCTCCCTATCTTTAGGGGCTTATTCCTCTATATTCACTTTAGGGACTCCTACCATCTGGTTAGCATTTCCATCGACCACTCTGTGTTTCGGTGTTTCCATAGGAACCTCATCTTCTTTGTGAGCCTCTGAGTGTCCCAACAGAGATTCAACAATGACTGGGCTGATATTGGCCATGTCCTCTCCTAGGTAAAAAAATTTAAGCATTGTTGGAACAACTATTTCCTTCATTAATCGTTGGGGTGAGTGGAATCCCATCGCCCCTCTCGGTATCATGGACTGGAACGGAGAGCAAGCAGTGGCTTCCTCATCCTTGTTTCTAGCTTGAGCCAGATTTTCATGCATTATTACTTCAGTCGGGGTCGACGCTGGTTCTTGTGGCACAACGTCAATTTCAAGGGTTGTTTCCCTTCTATCCTCCCGTCCTTTGTGCATTATTTATTCTTCTGAGGTCAATACTCATTCTTGTGGGACAGTATCGACCTTGCGGTTTATTCCTTCTCTATCTTCTTGTTCCTCATGAATTTATTCTTTGTTTCCATGTTCTAGCTGAATTGGGAGTGGTTCTTGTGTAACACCCCCAATCGTTTCAATATCCATATCTACTCGGGCAGGTGATGTTGTTTCTTGCAAAAAAAATCACTTGCCATCCCTCTGTCTTCCATTTTACTTCCCTGCTCTTCATTGACAAAAGTCGATGACTGTATGACAGTCTCGGCTTCATGCACGATATCCATAACTTCTTCATCTGTGGGCTCCTCAGGTGAGGCTAGTTCTTGTGTGGCAGCCTCGACCGTGTTGCCAATTATCTCCTCTATTCTCATTTCTTCAGGTTCTTCCTAATCAACCTCCATTTCCACCTCTTCAGGGTCCTAATAAACCTCCATTTCCATTTATTTAGGTTCATCTTGATAAATTCCATCTGAATGTTCTTCTTCTGCTAAACCAGCCAGAGAGAATGGTTCCTCTTCTCTAGCAACAATAACGGCCGCTATCTCTTCTTTTGAGGATCCACAGAGTTCTGCCCAGGAGACCTGAAATCTGTTTATTGCATGCATGACCAGTAAATGCACCAATCCATGGTTGGAGAGCTCTACTGGCATCCAGAACGAATGTCGAGCAGACTGTGCCATGTGTTGCAACTATTTTAATAAGAAGAAGGGAATATTTAAGGAATATACTTGAGCTTGTGGAAATTGAAGGTGAGTTATAATTTTAAAATGGTATTTAAACAGAGTTGTGGCCCGACCCTCGCAAGTTATGTATTTCATTCCAAAACCTGCGACTTCGTTCCATGGATACGGCACAGTCTTGCACTCATATCCTCTGCCCATTTGAATGACACTTTCTCTTGCCTACAAGAATAATTCGGGAAACTCTGGGAGAGAAACTCTCTGAGAAAACCATTGTTGCACCTGCTATCTCAGCCCGCTAACTTCTGCAATTATCTCTTATGTGACAGGAATTTCCAATCCTCTGACCCGTGAGCCATTTTCATCCAAATTAAGCACGAACTCCATTGTGATTTCCCTGTCAAACCCCTGCAATCGGTCGAAATAGGTATCCCAACCTGCATTGACAAATATTTTCCATACCTCTAGATTACTGCGGACCGAAGCCGTATTTTTAGGTTCATGCCGCATAGCCAGTCCGCCCATACTGTGGGGACTATAATAGCACTTCTTGGAACAACATACCATTGGATAGAATAGTGGATACCAAATTTGGAAAAATAGCATGGTGAAAATGAATGGTGGTAACGGTAAATACAGATGGTAATTCTCGGAAACCGAGAAAAATCATGAAAAAGTATGGTAAGCGCAATGAATAGAATGGTAATTATTTCTTATTAAATGGAAAGGATGTTTATGATCCCAATGCATACTTAATAATATACAGAGTATTGATAGGGATCGTAAGGTGTACCACACACGGTATTGTAATAATTACTCACAAAGTCATCATTACACCATCATTAAATTGTGACAGCACTCCCAACTAAATTTAAAAGTTTTCAACTGCGACATTAATGTATTGACATGGGATATTTAATTAAATTGGTAAAAGTCACGTGGAGGCGTCCCTGGCGGCCTACCTGTATGAAGTGACGGTTGGTAGGATGACGACACAGTAATGATGCGGTTGGAGTAACAGTAATACGAGTAGCAACATATGGAGTAACAACATCTAGAGTAACAACAGTGCGAGTAGCAACACCTGTAGTAACAACAGTACGAGTAGCAGCATCCAGAGTAACAACATCTGGAGTAACAATAGTGTGAGTAGCAGCATCCGGAGTAACAACATCTGGAGTAACAACAGCACAAGTACTAGCATCCGGAATAGCAACATATGGAGTAACATCAGTGCGAGTAGCGGCATCTGGAGTAACGGCAGTGCGAGTAGCAGCATCCGAAGTAACAGCATCTGGAGTAGCAACAACGCGAGTAGCAACATCATGAGTAAAAACAACCGAGTAACAACATCAGGAGTAGCAGCAACTGAGTAACAATACCCTGAGTAGCAGCAACCGAGTAGGAGCATGAGGAGTAGCAGCAATCGATACTTATAAAATTTTTTGATTTTAAAACATTACTCCTTAGTAGTAACTCCTGCGAAAATACAACAAAAATAAATAGTAACAGTGTAATTATTTATTCTTTATTCTCTTATATATATATATATATATTTATTTTTATTTTTTATTTTTTATTTTTAGAGAGAGGATGTAGAGGAAGAATTCTCTGTACTTATAACCTTCAAACCAGATTTCTCAGAGAGGTGTTTGATAAAAGCATCCTTAGAGGTTGGGCGATGGTATAATATCAAGCGATGTCCATTTTCTATGAATGAAGCACGTGTATCATCAATTGTGACTAGCCTGACTGTTCCATTATCAAATACAGCGTCCACCGTGTAAGGTCCCATCCAGCGAGTGCAAAGCTTTCCCTTAAAATCCTTAAAGAAGGAGTCATAGAGTAGTGCCCAATATCCCCTCTAAAACACCTTATTCTTGATAAAATTATTGTGCCATTTCATTCTCCATTGCTGAATAGCAGTAGTTCTCTCGACAGCTATTGAGCGGATTTCATCTGGTTCATTGAGTCGAGCCAATCGGTGTTTCTAGGCATCTGACAGATCCAAACCAACTTCAAGATCTATTCTAAGTGTACTTATTTCAAACTCTATTGGAAATAATGGGGATTTCCCATAAACCAACTCAAATGGTGAAAACCCAGTTGTGTTCCACCATGTTGTTTTGTACACCCAGAGAGCTTCAAGCATATTTTGAGCCCAATCCCGATGATGGTATGCCACAGTTTTTGTCAAGATATTTTCCAATGCCTTGTTTGTGATTTTTACTTGTCCATTCTCTTGGGGATGGTATGGATATGTCACCCTATGTTTGACTCCATATTTCTGCATGAGATTTGCTATCTTGTGTGATGTAAATTGTGCTCCTCCATCTGAAACAATCTCTCTTGGGGTACCATAACGAGCAAAAATTTGTTCAAATAGGAAATCTGAGACAACCTGCTCTATTTCTTTCGCAAAAAATTTGGCTTATACCCACTTAGTCACGTAGTCTGTGCTAACCAAGATGTGGACCTTTTGCTAGGAGGGTGGGTTAAAGGGTCCAACGAAGTCAATAGCCCATTTCTCAAAAGGTTCAAGGACTACCTGCGCCTGCAAAGGCATTTCATCAGCTCGATTGGGCTGCCCCATACGTTGGCAACTATCACACCTCCTGAGATAATTCCGTGCATCCCGAAAGACAGAAGGCCAGTAATATCCCATTTGTAGCACCTTATGGCCTGTTATTTTGTCTGCAAAATGCCCTCCACAAGGGCCATCATGAGCAGCCTTCAATACTTCATAAATATCATCCTCAGATACACAGCACCGAATCTGCTTATCAACTCCTATATGAAAAAGGTACCCTACCATCCAAGAATATCGGGCACTGTGATGAATAATTTTTCGATGTTCCCTATGTGAAAAATGAGGAGGAACTTTTCCTGTAGCAATATAGTTAGCAATATCTGCATACCACGCAGTTTTAGTAGAAACTGCAAAAATATGTTCATTAGGAAAACTATCTTCTATAGGTGTGCCTTCATCATTGTTATCCATTCTAGATAGGAAATCAACAACTACATTATCTTTTCTTGGTTTGTCTACTATTGTAATATCAAATTCTTGAAGCAATAGCAACCATCTTGTAATACGACCAGGAGTGATAGGTTTATTCATCAAATACCTGATTGTTGCATGATCAATATGTAAAAAAGTAGGATACCCAGTGATGTAGTGTCAGAACTTATTGAAAACATAAATGACAACCAGGAATTATTTTTTCATCATGGTGTGATTTAGCTCAGCAGGAATTAAATTCTTGCTGACATAATAAATTGCATATGGTGTTTTGTCTATCTGTTGTCCTAAAACAGCTCCTACTGCTGTCTGAGAAGCATCTGCATGTATGTGAAATGGTAATGCCCAATCAAGTCCTCGAAGGATTAGAGCCTTGCAAATCAATCCCTTAATTTTCATGAAAGCTACTTCATATTCTTCAGTCCACAAGAATTCTGCATCTTTTGTTAGTAATTGAGAAAGTGGATGTGCTACCCTAGCAAAATTTTCTATGAAACATCTATAATAACCAGCACAACCGATAAATCTACATACCTATATGGGTTTCTTTGGTACCAGGAAGTTTAATATCACCTCTACTTTGGCTAGATCAACTTGAATTCTGACAGCTGAGAGAAAATTTCCCAATACTATCCCTTCTTCCCTCATCATATGGCATTTGACTGTACCCAAAGATACATGGGTTTGTTTACACCTTTTGAGTACTTTCTCCAGATTTTCCAATCCCTCTTCAAATGAGTTTCCATATGGAGTAAAATCATCCATATAGATTTCAACAATATCATCGACCAAATCAGAAAAGATCCCCAGAATTTCCCTCTAGAAGGTAGCAGGAGCATTACACAGGCCAAATGGGAGGACCCTATATGCAAAGGTCCCCCATGGGCATGTGAAAGTTGTTTTATCCTGGTCTTTCGGGGCTATCTGGATCTGGTTATATCCACTGAATCCGTCTACGAAGGAAAATAATTTCTTCCTAGCCAGGATTTCGAGGACTTGGTCAATGAACGGCAAAGGGAAATGGTCTTTTTGAGTTGCCTTATTTAGCTCCTCGTAATCTACACAGATCAGCCACTTCCATTCTTTTTAGGAACAATAACTAGCATGGATACCCATTGGTTATCTAATATGGGGTAAATGAAACCTACATCCAATAATTTTTGTAATTCTTCTTTGAAAATGTTCTTTAGAGCAGGATTCATTCTCCGTTGGGGCTGTCTTACAGGGCGGAAATCTTCGTTAATATAAATATGATGAGTACATAAATTAGCAGGGATCCCCTTCATGTCGGTATAATCCTAGGTAAAAGCTTCCTGATGATCTTGAAGGACTTTTAAGAGCTTTTTTTTCTGGGATTCAGACAGATTAGGGTTGATATTAAGTGTTTTCCCTAGTTCAATTTCGATTGGAATACTATCATGGGATGACGTGATAGGAATGTCTTCAATTTCATCTTTTGGCTCAATGTTTTCATGTTTTTCACAGCTCATAACAGATCCTAAAATTTCGCGCGTTGAATTGGAAGCAGAACTAGGATCATTTATAAAAGTGTTGATGGCATCGTCCTCAGTTTCTATTTTGAATTGAAGGGCCTACCCAATAGTGAGGACTGGTCTAACTTCTTCATTTTTAGGTTCAGGCTCTTATATTGGTAGGGGTTTCTGACCAGTTAATAATTTTTTAGATGGGCTAGGTTCCGCAGGAGGGTAGAGAGTAAGATTCTTTGTAACAGTATAGTTTGATATGATCATATGCCTAGATCGGTAGCATATGTAAGCATCTACAGTTGCAAGCCAAGGTCTTCCCAAAATCAATGGGTGACCTCCAACTAAAGATCTTGTCTGTAGCACAAGGAGATCCACCAGGTAGTGTCATGAATCCACCGTAATGGTCACATCTTCTAGTTTTCCTACTGGTTTAATTGTAGACCTATCTGCTAGTTCCAAGATGGTAGGGGTTGGCTTGACATTTCTGAGACATAATGTGTTCATTGTTTCGGAGGTAATGATATTGATGGCAACACCCAAATACACTTGCACATTTTGGATTTCTACCCCATTGATTTGTACTATCAGAATTGGGTTTCCCAAGTCTCCATAATTCACAGTCATAGTATTTCCTTGCATGATGTCGGACAATCTACCCATCACATGAATAGTTAATGGATCCCTTGGTTTCTTAGAGCAGTACTCCTTGAGATTTTTTGCATATATAGGTACATCCCTCATAGCCTGTATTAGGGTATTTTAACAAAGAGATTTTGAAATTCCCCCAGGAAATAAAACTCTTCTTGAGGGTTTGGTTTATTCAAGGTCAGTCTTTTAGGATATGGAGGAGAAGTTGAATGACCTTTATTAGGAATAGATTTGGGAGGTGTATGGTTCGTTATTTTTTGATCTGATTTATCCTCAAATGTCCTCTGTTCTGGTTATGTAACTTCACTGTCAATCTATTCTATAATAATAGGTGAAGTGGGAGCATTTACTAGCCACCTCGATCATAAGTTTATTTCGTTAAGTCCGGCAGTGGAAATTCTATAATATGGAAGGTTAAGAATATCTATTTGTTGGACCCCTTTATTACTAGGATTCGGATTAGGCTGGATAGGAAGCTGGGGTCGAAGGGTTGGATTACGAGGATGTACATTAGAGGGCAACTGAAGTTGTCCTTGAGGCATAGATTGAAGTAACTGACTAGTAGGGGAGGGTCCACGCTAGCTCTGATTCCATGAAGGATTCAAACTAGCCTGGGGAACCCATTTTTTCCAAGGGGGGTATTGATATTGAGACCACATAGATGAAAATGGTGCAGTCTGGGGACCCATATTAAAATTATTAAAATTGTAATGGGTCCTAAAACAAACCTAGATTCATAGCTGGTGGTCGAGGTTGCCATGGTTTTTTCGGTCCCATGAAGTACAACTGGTCTACCACATTTTCTTCACTTGCTCCTCGAAAAACCGCCTTCAGTCCAGGCAAGGAAGGACACGAGCTAGTCGCATGAGTCTATTCACAGATTGCATAGGCTTCCACTGTGTTTAATGGGCATTCTTTCAAAGGATGCTTCTTTCCGCACTGCAGGAAGAATATAGCCATAGTCTTCTCCAACTCTATTTGTTTCTGTTTTTCTTGTAGAGTGTCCATATTGGTGGATAATGTGCTCAGGATATCAGTCCTTAGATTATCCAATAGGTTTCCAATTTTAGCCCTTGTAACTCCTCCACCAGAAGTTTTTAATGACCGAATTCCTTATCCACTCCTTATAGCCCACTTTGAACACTAAATGCAATAGTCACAGATGGTGTCGAAGTATTTTTTTGAAATGTACCCCTTTCCTACTATGTTCAGAAGCTGCAAAGAATCTTCCCTAAGCGCCCAGAGAAGAATGATCCTCAAAATATCCTTATCCAGGTCACTATGGCTTGACCTTTGCAAGATATATTTGAATCGTTCCACATAGTCTTCCATGCTCTCATCCTCTTTCTGTACAAACTTGAAGATTTCCTCCTTAATGTCACGAGATTTATAGTAATCTTGATATTTCTCCAAAAAGGATTCTTTCATCCATTCCCATGAGGTAATAGTTCTCCCTCCTAAACCCATGAACCATCGCAGGGTTGTCCCTTTTAGGGTAGTAGGGAATATTTTTAGTTTCTCAGCATCATAGATATAATCGTACCCTCGACAAACAATGTCAAACTCGAAGAGGAATGTATCAGGGTCTTCCGAAAAAAGCCCATGAAAATTAGGCAAAGTTGTTAAAGGGATGGGCTTCATTGGTGCATCACCTATAATGTTTCCATTTGGAAAATCAATAGAAGAACTTGCAGGTGCCATAAATATGCTCCAATATTCACCTGGTGTTTCAATTGGTACTTCGGGTGATTCAACTGCAGGAGGCTTCACAACACTCCCTTGGTCTCTTGGTGATGAAAACCCTTTTGGAGGTTCTTCTTCCCAATTAAAATTTCTCAGTTATTCTGATCCTCTGCTTGCTATTTCTTCCCCTTCTACTAACAGTAGGGATATATCCTCCACTGGTACCCTATTTATTGCTTCTTCCGTCATCGAAAGAATTTCCTCTAGTACCGTGGTTGGAGATGGTTGTTCAACCGACTGCCCTTTAGACCTCGCCTGAACCCTTACACTGACAACAGCATGAGAGGATGCTTCAGATTTAGCCTTTTCGATGATCTCCTGAATATACGTCTTCCTTCCCAAACCATTTCCTTTCTTTGGGGGTCTTCCTCTGCCCCTCTTATTCGGATCCTTGTTCATACAATTTGTGAGAGGAATTCATCAAAGTAAAAAAAATCTCTCAAGACCTGGAGAAAGACAAATAGTTTCTTCCCTGGGACGAGAGAATAGGTTCAAAACAAAAAATCAAATAAGAAGAAAAGAAAATCAAAGCTCAGGACCTCAAGTAGGGCAATCAAATACCATCCTCATGACGAGAAGTTGGCCCTTTCAGAAAATAATCAAAAAGAAGAAAAAAAAACTGAAAACTATGCCTAGGACTTAGAGCAGGGTGCAAATGCCGTCCCTAAGGCGAGAGATCGGGCTTAACAAAAGAAAAAAAAATCAAGAAAAAAACAACACATTATGCTTAGGCCTTGGAGAAAGGTAGTAGATACCTTCCCCAGGACGAGGGATATAAAATTAAATAAAACAATAAAACGCAGAAAAACACAGAACATTATGCTCAGGACTTGAAGTAGGGCAATAAATCCCCTCCCCAAGACAATATATCGACCCTTAGATCAATTGCAGATCGTGTTCTTGCACCTTGTAAGCCTTCCCTGGCAACGACGCCAAAATGTTGGTGTCCGGATGTGAACAATATTCAAATCCTTTTTCCACATAAATTATCAACCCGAGGGTGTTAGTTATTTCAAGACTAACGACACAGTATATGCAAGAGAAATCACATAACTTGCTGTTAGATCACAAGTTTAATCAATGGACACACAGACTACTGTAACATCAATTAAAATAGATTGCAGAATTAAAAGACATTCACAACAATTTAAAAGTTACACTAGAACAACAGTAGCAAAACCAACTAAGCATGAAACCAACGAAAAGAAAGGTAACACATCACCTGATCAGAAGAGTGGGCCCAACTCTCTGATCAGGGCTGCGACAAGCTCACAAATTATAGGTTAAACAACAGAGTGTTGTGCATTCAATTAATTGCAGAATATACTGTTGCAAAATCTGTATGTACTAGGATTAACCCCAATTCACAGCCTGCAGGCCCTCTTTATACAACTGTTCAAGAAATCGCAGATTTCCTCTAACAACTACATATCTACAATTATACAATTCGTTGCAACAACAACCTAATTGCCAAAAGGAAACCATGAAAGCACCTGAAATTTTCTGGAGTGAAACAGAGTCTGTTACACTGTAGCAGCAAGTGAAGGCAACGCTGTAAATTAGGAGCCGATCCACGACTCACAGCTGTAACCTTCCTGCTTTTGCCGAATCTGTAAAAATATCAGAGTTAACATTTGCAAAAGGTAAAACCTCCTTGATTATTACTTCATTAATCAAATATCCCATGTAAAATAGGAAAAAGGGGTTTACCTTGTGTGTTTAATAATAATAATGACACAAAAAGATATAAAGGTGGGTGAAAATGGGAGAGAAAAGTATACAAATCTGGTACCCAACACCGCACCAATCAACCATGTTGCTGATCATGCTTCCGTTGTAGGTCTTCGACCACCAGCATCCATAGGTAGAGGAAATCACTACTCAAAGACTGCTCGAAAAGGAGATCACTGCTCACAAAAACCTATTGAATACCTCTTCAGGCGAAGGCAGCAACAAGAATCGTCCAGATCTATTCAAACTGATTCCAAATTCAGTCAGACCTAATATCGAGGCCCTCCGATTGCATGTAGGTCAACGGAAGAGGGAGCATGTCAGAGAATGTAGATTGATACAATGCAGAATGCTGGTAGAAAATATTACCGCTCTAGAGATTTCACCAGCTCAATGATTTCACAAGCTTAACATAGACTAATCATGCATTCTAGTGACCATGGCCTCTAGAAAAACCTCACGTACTTGGATCTCCTCTACGCAGAGATCTTTGGCCCTCCACTCAACCCTCTCCATGTTCACAGTAATGCTTCTAGAAACGTAATCTCAAGCTGCGTTTAAATCGAGCCTCCTCCAGCTCAGACCTGATCAAGATCACATATCCCGACCTCTATCAAAATTGCAAACCAACTTCATTCATAGATCTGAAAAAATGCAGATCGGCGACCCTCTATCTATGTAGTGACTTGCTTTTCACACAGCCTCTTATTTGACAGCACGCCCATAACCCATCTCAATTGACAAAAAAATGAAATACTTATCGAACTCATCGTGCCACTGAATGTATCCCATTCAATGCCATGGAAAATCACCGAGCACGTCCCTCGGCAAACAAAAAATCCAGATCCATTACAACAACAGATCTCGTATGTGGATCCAACTCGCAAACACTGAGAACCAAGAAACAAATTCCGCTCTATAGGTTTACCATTATCTGTTGAAGATCTGCCTCTCCACCACCAGCACAAAATCCACTCTACAGGCAATCCACAACCCTCTACATGCTTGTTCCTCCTCACGTAGCTCCTCCGCATACTTGGATCTGTAGCTCAGATACACCAACAGCCACCACGCTTCAAGAAAGCATTAGCAAAAATAGAAGACCCCTAAGTCCAGATCATCACAGCTCCGCAACAAATTTTCATGCCCCAAACAACAACCATAGCCACCAAGATTGTAGCTCAAATCAAGAAGCAAAGTAGTGATGCCCACCACGCTTCTGTTGCGGTCAAAACTTCCACAACACTGTCTTTTCTCACCATAACGATTCTCCATTCACGAAATATGTTTCCCTGTGACATGAATGAATGGAGGTCGATCTTTGTCGATGTGCGTCCTCACAACACACAGGTCCACTCAGCAATCAAATCTCCAAATCGCGTGCTCTAGGTATACCTCTCCTACCCCACAACTGGCACCAATTTCTCCTTTGTGGTATTTACCAACAAAGATCTCCTTCTCTGCAACTCCTCCTTGGAAAAATCAATGCTCTAATACACCTCCACTCAAACGAATGGACAACCAAAAAACTAAAAAACAATATACTTTCTCGTATTTCCCTTAGCCCAGGAGGGGCCGAGGTCCAGGCCCGTATGGGCTCTGATACGAAGATAAAATCTCGGTATGCAAAATATATTATATTAATCAAAATGGTTACATATATATACATGAAATATAGTCTCAAGATAGGAAAACAATCTTGGACGCACAATAAGGTGGTTGAGAGAATATCTCAACCACACACCAAACTAGGAATATTTAGATTAAATAGCTACTTCCTATGATATAGGAACAAACTCCATACATAGAGAGTCAACACCGCAGACAAGTAGGAATTACATATTCCAACAACAATAGATCTTGGCTTATAATTTGATGAAATAGAATTAAAGAGAACCTTATAAATAATAAAACTAAATTGAAGCCATTTTAAAATAAGAATTTGGGAAGATTTTAATATTTTCACAATAATAATATGCCAACATGAATTTCGAAGAAATCCATAATCTTCTAACCAGGCTAACACCTAAAAGGAACAAATCTAGTTGTGTTTAGATTCAAGTATGAATGCGTGCAAAGCATCTTAGCCTTGGTAGCAATACATTTGATATTTCCAAATCCAACCACAAAATATATTTATTTTCTAATCAAATTAATAAATATACCCATTTTATAAAAGTTAAGATCTATCACCAATTTGCCAAGACTAAAGAAACTACATACTACTATCAAAATCAAAGCAAAAACAATTGTTGCACCAACATAAAAAAGAAAAACCAATCAATGTTTTATATAGAATACCAATGACCCATGGGTGTGGACATTCCCCTGTGAATCCCAACCTTTTAAGTTTTAGGCTTAGATGTTCATGCTTTATGCTTTAATGTGTACAATGTAGGATCAAACAGTGTGTGGGAAGACAAAGACCATTTTTTTCTAATAAGTCCAAAGACCCACTATAGGTGAGTCTATGTTTATCTTGAAGTCCAATTTTAAAGTCTTAGTATTGTGAGTGTAGCATAAGACGATACTTATCTTGGCATCTGAGTGAATAGAATCACTAACTGTAATTTTCTATGAGTTCATTTGCAATGGTTTATATATATATATATATATATATATATATATATATATATATATATATATATATATATATATATATATATATGCATAAATTTTTTAGTCACCCATCATATTTAGGATTTGAAAACTCTTGTAACTATCCTCAGTAACATGTAGATTTTGAAATGGTGAGTAATTCTTCATCATATTGTTAAAATATAAGATGTTATTATATAATATAACTAGTACAGCCACATTAAAAATATTAATGTGGTTGATATAGTCGAAGACTTCATAAATATAACCAAAAAAACTATTGCAACATGAAGAATCTCTTACTAATACACACATTTACTTGATTAACCATGTATAAAAAAGTTATGGGTCAATTTTAAATTTAGGAAAAAAAAGAATTACACATCTTATTGTAAAATGGACCATTTTGCTAAATAAAATTTGTTTATATATAAATGGATGTTATAAATAATAATGAGGAACTTATTTGAATTGGAATAATCTCAAATCTCTAGAAAATGGGTGGGTGGAGAGCCAAGTGGCACAAATCTAATTTTTTAATTTATTAAAAGTAATGGACCATTTTGCTAAATAAAATTTGATTATATATAAATGAATGTTATAAATAATAATGGCAAACTTATAGTGAAGGAACTTATTAGAATTGGAATAATCGCAAATCCTTAGGAAATTGGTGAGTGGGCATCCACGTGGCACAAATATTTTTATTTTAATTTATTAAAATTCAATGCAACCTAACAAACTCTCTAATACACTACATTAGTTGATAAGCGTTAAGACTAAGCATACACTGAGAAAATACCCTTGAGAATCAATCTAAGTCCTCAATTAAAAAATGTTTAAAAGTCAAGAAATCCTCATCAACCTTAAGTTGAAATAAAAAACTTTCCACAAATATTTAAATTTTATATTCCTTCATAACCAAATCACCACACATATATAAAATATTGTTGAAAAAAATATATATAAATGACCTAGTTCATACATACTCATAAACAATAAGCCATAAGTGACCTAATTCCTAAA
Source organism: Pinus albicaulis (assembly GCA_034641835.2). Classification (NCBI taxonomy): domain Eukaryota; kingdom Viridiplantae; phylum Streptophyta; class Pinopsida; order Pinales; family Pinaceae; genus Pinus; species Pinus albicaulis. The sequence goes on from CM076579.1 coordinate 66,954,917, forward strand.
CTCTTCTATCGCAGTTCAAATTTATTTAAAAAACTTGGTCTTGAAGTTAAGATAAATGAAGCTCCTTACCTAAATACTTTTGAATGTTTACAACAATGTTTTGGTTCTTATTAAGTTATAAATTATTAAAATGATTTAATTCCTAGTTGCAGCGTAAATAACTTATGTTTTTTGGGAAAAATAAAAATTCTGATATAACTTTGAAAAAAAATCAAATTTATTTTTTGAAAAATGTAAGTTATGATAGTTTCAAGATTTTGAAAAAATTGGATTATAGAATTAAGCTTCACGATTTTGAGGTTCACAGAAATGGTACTGAATCTATTTCCTTCATACAAAACAAATTAAACACTCTCACAGTCCAAAACAATTTGTGCATTTTGTCATCGTCGAGGCAAAACTGTGGTTCATTAGACAACGCCGTTGTTTAATATACCATTTGACAATGACAGCTAGTTAATCAATTTGTTCCCGAACTGAATCAGTGTCATATCCCCATCTTTTCGAATCCATGCCCGTGAAAATAATATATCATTTTAACGACAGATAAAGGTATTTTCAAATCGATGCGTGAAAAAAATAGATCACTCTGTTCCCTATTTTTTCAAATGCATGAACCCATGTTTTTAATTTGTCATTGCATTTCTTATTTTTCGAATGCATGAACCCATGTTTTTTTGTCTTGTCGTAGTTGCGGGTGTAAAGTTCACGTGCACGGGAAGCGATCTTCTCGAGTGTAAAATTCTCGTGTCGGGAAAGTGATTTATCTGTCAGTTTTCTCGTGTACGGGAAAATGATTTATCTTTGTGAATTGGTTTCAACTTTAGTTAATGAAATGTATGGAAATTTATTTAAAAAAAAAAAAAAATTATGCGAATTTACTTTTTCTTATTTTAATATGTTAATTATTTTTGTAGAATAATCATTTTTGGTATAATTATTTCATCAATTTTATTTAAAATTATGTAAATGTTTGTGAGAATTATAATTTTGAGTACGTAATTTATATAATTTAGATATAAGAGTAATTTTGAATGTGGAATCTACTTGTGTGCTTAAAAATATATTTTAGAAAACTAGAGATCATTATTTTGTCCACAATTGTATCTTCTTTTAATGAAAAGTTTAAAAAGGTAGAATAATTATACAACCATTTTTAATATATATATATATATATATATATATATATATATATATATATATATCATTTCTGTTTAATGATTTGTCAGTTAGAGTGGACGAAGGTATACATATTTTACCTCTTTCTTGTTTTGAAGTTGTGACCTCTTATAAAAAACACTAGCTCTTAACCATTAGGTGCACTAAAACTATTATAAACAATACACCAATTTATTAATAAAAACTATTTTAAAATTTGATAATTTTATTTTATAAATTTATTTTATAATAATGAAATTTATAAAACTTAATGTTTAGTAAGTAAGATTTATATTTATAAAATAGAATTTAGTTTAAAAAATATATAAAAAGAAATTAATAAACTAATTGTAAGGACTGTTTTTTTTTTTTAAAATCATTTCATTTTTTTTATTAGATGGTTTTTTTTAAAAACATTATATATATTTTTCAAAATATTATTTTATTTGTAATTTTTTTAATTTGTCATTGCATTTCTTATTGGATATGTATTTAATGTTTTTTAAAGTATTTGGTGTTATTGACATGAAATATTATTTATTTATCATTATCATCATTTTTTGAGTGTGAGAATATGTTCCAATTAACTTTATATTTATTTATAGTATTTTTTCTCATTATGTCTAGTTGTTCTTAAACTTTAACTTGTTATAGAGTTCATGACAACTTATTGAGTACCTCTCCTTGAAGCTCACATCTTCATTAAATGAATTTGCACATAATGCACTACTTGATGCTTTCTATTGGCATACTTTACAGTAAATGGTTGTTCAACAATCCATCCACTACTTTATATTTGCATCATGTTTTCATTGTGCACTTTGATACATAAGTGGATCTGTGGTTTTTCATTCTTTTAACACTAGTTAGTCCTTGATTATTAACTCTTCCAAATATTCTTCTACTTTCCCACAGAGGTGATGCACCCCTCCCTGAGTGATACATCCTTGCCCTTATGGAAATAAATCATTAAATTTTTTGTTGTTGACTTTACTTCCTTTGGAATCAAAACTATTAGGTACTTCATCTTATTGTCTACACTAGTGGAGTTTAGTTACCTATTGGATTGTTTTACCAATATAGATCCATCTTAAACACAGATCTAGCAAGAGACAAGATGGATCACATCCTTTGAGATGCAAACCTATTTTAGTGGAAAATTTGAATAAAATTTTTACACACGATAGATTTGATTCTTCTGGAACCTATCTAGATCAATAATATACATGTATATATGTATTGTTTAAATTCCACTTTTTAATTTGTTTGGGAACTTGGATACTGAGCAAGTTAAACTTGGAATTTCAACACATATTTTCTTGATTTCAAAGAAAATTGACCAAAAAGTATACATAAAAGAGGCTACAATGTAATTTGTAAAATAGTGAGTCTAAATGTTTTAACCATAGAAAATTAAAATTTTCAATTATTTTTCACACATTTTTTCTTGTTAATTTTAACCAAAAACTCATAGATATTTTTAAAAACTTGAGTTTAAGTTGTTTAATCCATAAAATTCTAGTGCCCCAAGGGTTTTTCATGGTGTTGAATCCATTTGTGAGTTCAAAAATATATTTTAAACAAAAAAAAAATTTACAATCTTGCAAGATTATGATGTAAAAGGTTATTTAGTCATGAATTTAAGTTCACTACTCCTTTTTTAAATGTTACATGTTAATATGATACTAAGAATTAAATGAATTATATCTCCTTCTAGTTGAATTAAAAAAAAATATTCAAGTCATGTAGTAAAATAATTTTAAAAAGTTTATTAAGTCATGTAGTGGAATATTTTTTATATAGATTTCTCATACCCAAAAGTGAAAATATAAGTTCATTTTAGTTATTTTATTTCTCTATAAAGTTTATTAAAGATTATGATATTTTAATTGAACATTGAAATATATCCCCGATCGGTGTGCGATATAAGTCATTGTCCCTCTCGGGATTTTTGTCATGTGTGAGCAGGTTGGTGACAAGGCTAAAGGGCTGAAGGGAAGAGCACATGGGGATGTTTAATGCTAAAGTGATGAGTCACGGGGCTCTTAATCTCTAGGTGGGCCGAGCGTCGAACCCCATTCATGCAATCGTTTTATTTTGGATCTCGATTCTTGGAGGAAAGCATAGGCTTGGATTTCAATCCCCTTCTTGCTCGAAAGGTCTGAAGGTTTTGATCTTGGGTCAGGACTAGGCCTCTCTGGTTCATGGCATGTGCAGTCAGGTATGTTATTTTCTTTTTCCTCCCTCCTCAACTGTGACATTCTCGGTATTCTAATGTCCCTTGCAATTTTCTTAACACTCTTTGCAAATTGAATATTGTGAGAAAGGTAATTGATTTTTGGGAAAGTGGGAAATTTTCTATGGTTTTGTTCTCTATTGTGTTTGTTTTTTATATGTCGGTGTTCATTTTATTTGGAATTCTATTGTCTCGAATGGGAATGTATGGAAAATTTTAGGTTAACAGTCTCTTGTTGAAGGATTGTACGCCTGACAATGATGGATATCTTCGTGATTTGTTGGCCCTGAGCAAGGAAATGACTTTTAATTCCTCACATCTGATTTATTATGTCTATGGTTTGGTATTTAATGGTATTCGGCTTGGGGAGCCGGTTTGTGGCACCTCCCTTCTAGGGCAACGTACTATCTATGGATTCTCTTTGTTTATTGGCCTAATTGAGCACGAGGTGCTGGTTATCAGAATTGAATGATGAATGTGGCCACATTTTTTGACTCTCCGTCTGTTTGTAAGGCTCAGGCCTATTGAAGTTTGTTTCTTGCTTTTATTTTATGTAATTGTGTTAGGTTCTCATGATTTGTGTATCCACTTTGTCCGCGAGCACACATTCTGGTCTTGCACTAAGGCTCATCCTGTTTCGTTGAAAACTAGTAGTTTGATTGATTAGTTTCTAATTCAAATGTCCCATCCATCCCCTGGTGCTATCTCGTCTGGTAATGGGGTCGGGGCAGAAGCTGAAAGTAGGGGATTCATGGTGGCATGGGCTCTTCTTCAGCTCGACAACCGCAAAGAAGCAGGTGAAAATATGATGCTCAAATTATTAGTGAGGCGGCCCAAGCTTATAATATAGGCACCTCAACCAAGGTTAAACAAATGATTTCAACATGGGAAGAAGAATTAAATTAGTGGGCAGAAGATGAAGTGTAGGCGGAAGGCTTGTGAGTTATCACTCTAGATCCAAGACAAACTCGCGGCTGCACGACCCAGTAAAAAAAATTTTTCATCTCTACTGGCTGATGAAAAGTATCGTGGCCATATCTATCATGGCCTCTCATGCAGGCTCTGTCAAATTAGATCCAGGTTTTCAGGAAATTCAGAAATAATTTCAACTTATCTAATTTCAAATCCAGCAACATAATTTTCGTCTTGGATGTATTGAGAAGCAAATCCTGTGCCTTCCCCAATCAGAATTACCAGTGCTTAAGAACCATCTCTTGTGGAGTCCTCTGATGAGTACTCTGTTAGTTTAGACATGGAAGCTCCTTTTTTTGTTTAAATCCCTTATCTCTGATGAGTACTCTGTTAGTTTAGACATGGAAGCTCCTTTTTTTGTTTAAATCCCTTATCTATATGTCGATTAGTAGTTCCTATTATAATTTTTTAGGTGAAAAAATGGTTTCTAGACATTTAGTCATATAAGGCTTTGTTTGACAGACTTAAGTTATTAAGATTTTGGATTGCATACAATGTGGTTCGGTGGCCAACAAACCTAGTTTCCCAATGGGCAAGTTGAGGCCATTGAATGTCTTTCAAGGATGTAACCTGATTTAAAAAAATGAATGAATAAAAAGGTCCTCCCAAGCTTACCAAAAAAAAAAAAAAATTCACATCGAAGTATTTCATTTATAGTTGAGAGTGAGAGTAAAATACACATCCTAATTTTTGGTTTTTAATTATAGCCAATATTTTTTTATTTACAATTTTTTTTAAAGAGACGCGTGCGAATTTGAGGTTGAGCACAAACTGAGTTACACATCTCCCTCATATTGGGTCATAGAATGAGCCTCTTAGCTCAATGATTCATATTTCTAGCTTATTTACTTGGTCACAATGTGTTGGATTGCAAGTGTTAGTATTCTCCCAAACTAGTTTTTTTATGCAATCATATTTCACACCTATGTCATCTTTTCCATGGCCCTCTTCCATTTGAATAAGGAATCAAGTCCATTAATAAACTTTACCATTGTATTTTTGGCATTGGATTCCTTGTTGATAATTTAGTATTACTTCTTTGGTAAGTGTCAATTGCTTTTAATTACCATGTTATTACTCCTTTAAAAAATATCTATATTTTAAACTATTGTGGATATGCCACTAGACCATTTGTCACAACATATTTAATAACAGTATAATGGAATCCAAATTTTATACCACGGGAGTTAAATTTTCCTTATATTTCTTGATTTATTAAGTTATTATTTTTTTATTATGAATGCAAGATGTAAAAATGTTGAAACTATAGAACAAATAAAAACAATCAGTCTCAAAAGCATAATAATACCAAGATATGATCTAGAAAGCCCTAGAGAAAATCTTGTTGGGAGGTGAGGTTTCTTTGCTCTCTCCTCTAAATGGAAATATAAAGGAGTGAGATATGTGGTATGTGGATTTTTATAGAACACAAACCTTTTTTGTACTTCCTTTTCTCTGTCCACTTTCAACCACTCTGCTCTACTATGGAACAACATGCACTAAAATAGAATTGAATCCCTTTTCCTCCCAATGGCTTGGTTATAACCTATCCAAATGACCAATTGGGGGTTAAATTTGAGCCATTCAACCCTCAATATGAGTTAAAAATCGACCCTTCTACATTTTTCTACAAAGAGAACATGTGGCTAACCCATTTCCCATGAGTAATGAGGGTTGACATGAGATCCTCTTCAATTATGGTAGTCAACCACAATAGATCAAATTTTGAGAGGCACACATTTTGCATCCAAAATTTGATTCATGCAATTCTTCCATCATTGGCAAGGTCTTTGAGTGTAGATATCACTAGGGGTGCTTAAGTGGCAAATTTTAACCCCCCAAAAATGTCATTTAAATCCTCAAACTAGTACCTAAATTGTTTTGACCTCAATTTCCAAACTCAGTTTCACGGCTAATGTTGTTCCTGTAAGTTGATTTCTCCTATTTTTCCACCTTGAAATCAACTACATGGATGACAACCAATATAATGATCCAATCTAGATCATACCTCCTCATTTTGGGAAGCTTTTATCGCTAAAATATTTTACTAAATAAGATGAAGACATTTTTCCTTTACCTTCTCACTAGAATACCATTTAACCTTGCCTGGGATTTGTCCTTTTAGCACAATCTACAAAAGGTCATGTAGCCCTTCTCTTATAGTTCTAGACTTCTTCTACAAAATTGCATCCTATGAAAACTTTGCCTAAGCGTATGGTGCTAAATATTTTATAGAAGGTAGTACCTACTCCTCTACCTCATCCAACATGGAAGTCTCATACAATTTCATATTTTCAACATTCACTATTTAGTAAATTTATATGTACATGGCATTGAAACCTAATCTTTGGGATTAGGAAATTATAGTAAATAATGTAAATAAGAAACAAATAAGATGAAGACACATTGTAATACAAAGTCCAATAATCTCCCTCTTCGTGTATATATTCATTATTTCATGTTAATGCAAATCACTGGTTCGTGGAGTTATCCAAGCTTGGAATGACATGGTATCAGAGCTATAGGTCCCATTTAGTCTTCTTTGCTTAGTAACTCCTCTCTCCCTTGATGGAAATTTTGTCTAGATTCCCTGCTTTGTCCTACGTGTGTTGAATGTTATATCCTCTATTCGTTGATGTCTCCATCTTAACTAATTGCATTGAATCATGTTGAAGCATTGGAATGGAACATTAGAAATTGTTATAGGTAGTCCATTGATGCATTGATATATGCATTTCTTTTCTTGAATGTGTTGGTTGTTTGATATGTTGGTCGTTCCTACTTGTAGTTGTTTGCATGGTTAAATATTTGGATTGAAGAATGCATTATTCAATGAGATTATATGTGTGTTGAACATACTTGAAAAATGTGTTGAAGTAGCATTGAACATTCTTGAAACTCTACATTGATTTCAGTATGTATGACTGGTTGAAACTCTTTTATTGTGTGTTGAATCTCTATGTGTGATGTTTTTATGGCCATGGTTTATTGGTTCATCACTATGTCTTGATTAAAATTTTGTGAGGGTGTTTAAATACGTTGGTTTGGATTATATTCTAGTATGAGTTCCTTTTTTATATGTGTTGTGAATGGTATCATATGTTCTGAAGGTCGTGTGGTGTGTGTTGAGTTGTTGGCACATGCATTGAAGGTTGTATGGTATGTATGGAATAATATATATGTTGAAGTTAGTGCATTGGTTGATGTTATATGACATATATTGGAATTGATACATGTTTTTATTTAGCTTATGCTCTTTGATGTCATATATTGGCATTGGTTGGGTCTCTAGTGAGTCTTTGAATGTTGTTCATTGCTTATTTAAAGACCATGCATATGGTTAATTACATATGCTCTAGAACTAATTCATTATGTTTTTTGGTCCACATTTGAAGTTTTTTTTTTGAGTTATTTTAAAAACAATTCAAGAGACATATCAAATTGGTGTTGCAAGTATTGTGACTATTTAGGGCATAGTTCATAATTTCATAATGCATTCACTCATCTCCATAGTTGGAGGTAGCAAAGAGAACTACCTTGAATGGTACAAAAAGATAAAGGACACTCTCATTTTTAATTAACCTTGGAAAGGAGTTTGTGAAGGAGAAGGTGTAAATCCTCCAGAAAATCCCACTTCAGGAAAAGAGCTCGTCATATGGGATAACAAGAATAACAAGGCTTATGCCTTTATTGCAACATCAATCACTAAAGAGGTGATTTTTCATATTACACCATTTAAAAATGCCTCTGAAACTTTAAAGAAGATAAAATATTTATATGACACACTATCTAAGCTTGAAGTACTCCAATTAATGATAAAATTATTCAATATTGAAGAAAAAGATGATGATTCCATTCCATTATCCTCTAAAATAGGAGTCATTATGCATTCTATAGAAGGTACCAAAATTAAACAAATTTTACTCTCACAACTTTCGTCAAGGCATTGTATCCCACCTATTCTCATTACCTTGAATCATTACAAGCCAATGATAGACTTAAGGAGATTTCCTTTGACTCTCTTGTGGAGAATTTTGTTGAAAGAGATAAATCCTTTGGTACTAATAAGAATAAAAATGCTTGGTATTCTAAAGAAGTTGCGTGCCTTACAAAAAAATAGAAGAATCAGGCACATGATTCTTCTAGAGGAAGAGGTGGTAGAAGAGGACATGGAAGGAATAATATTTGAAATTGGGGGGAAGACATTATCAAGGAGGAAGAAATGATCTTAATTGTATTCAATGAAATATAAATGGACATGATTCTTCTATATGTAAGCTCTCTTAGGATAAAATCAGATAGGAAAGGAATGAAGTTGAGAAAAAAAAATCAGAATATAAAGGGAAAGGTAAAGCACCCAAATCCACTCATCATATTGTGGAACATTGAAATATTGGAGTAACTGAATACTTGCTTAATGCTTCACTTGATTCGTGAAAATATGCATGGTTTCTTGATTCGGGAATATATTTCCACATGAATTTTAGAAAATATTTATTTGAATAATTCAATGATAATGTTGATGGAGTAGTATACTTTGCAGATAAGTCAAAAGTCAAGTCATCCAAGTTTAGCACCATATGGCTCAAAATTTTTGGTCTCCCTGAATTTAATATACATGATGTTCCTTACCTCTCAGAGTTTTGAAGAAAGTTGTTGTCCTTGGTTCACATCCTCCAACAAGGACAATCCATTCACATGTTTGATGGCAAGGTTAAGATCGGAAATGCACCAGACAACTCACTTGTCATGAGTGGGAGAGAAGAAGAAATGCTCTTGAATTTTCAAGGAACCTCTGCTTGTGCAAAACAATTTTCATACAATTCTCAATATCTTGAAGGTACACTACCATCCAGTATCTTATGGTGTGCTAGATTTGGAAATCTAAACTATGATAGTATTCATCTATTGAAGAGAAATGGTGTTACTGGTTTGCCAACCATTCTTAGGAAACTTAAGCAATGTGATGCTTGTATCTTAGGAAAACACAACAAACAATTTTTTCATGATTCTCATTCCATAGAACATAGAAATATTGAACTGATTCATTCTGACCTATGTGGCCCTATGCATGTTCCTTATGGAAATCGTAATAAACACATGATGAATTTTATCAAGGACTACACCCGAATGTGTTGGGTATATAGATTGAAAAATAAATCTGAAGCTTTTGAAACTTTCAAAAACTTTCATGCATGGATTGAAAATGATACACAATCTCATATTTTCTCTTTTGGTACTAATAATGGAAAATAATATACTTCAATGGAATTTGAAAAGTATCTTCGCTAGCATGTGATCAAACATCAAACAACAATCCCTTATAATCCTTAACATAATAGTGTAGTTGAAAGAATGAATAGGACAATATTAAATATGGTACATTCAATGATGCTTTTAAAAAATGAAAAGATGATGTTTTGGGTTGATGCAATTCTTTTTGCAGTATATATTAAGAACATGTGTCCATATTATGATCTAAAAAACAAGACTCCCTATGAAATGTGGTATTTCCATATTCCTTCGGTGAGACATCTCAGGGATTTTGGTTCCACCTATTATGCCTTGATACCTAAGGAACAAAGAAACGAAATTGGTGCAAGGAGTCAAAAATTTGTCTTCTTGGGTTACTCAGATATCTCCAAATCATATTATCTCTATGATGAAGAAAATAAGAATTTTATATTATATAAAGATGTAATCTTTCTTGAATTTTCCCAGACTGATAATGTTGTTGAGCGACAAATTGATCTCTTGGAGAAATTCAGAAATGGAAAATCCCTTCAGAAATATTATAATGAGATTCCACGTATTGAAGGGGGGATCCCTATATTGTATCAATCTATGGAATTTATTTCTAAAACACTCTCTCCCCCTTGCGAAGCTCTAACCACTAATAAAAAATGAACTTTGAGTGATGTGATTGAGATAATTGGAAGGTTAAATCTTAATTCAGTTGCATATCAGTCAACTAAACATCCTAGGCCATCTCTTGATTGATAATACTTCTGCAATAATGTTGGATAAGAATTCAAAGTTCCATGATCGAACCAAGCATATCAATACAAAGTATCATCTGATTTCACATCATGTTGAGGCCAATACTTTCACCTATGCCATTGTTCTACAAATGAGAAGATTGCAAAGATCTTCACCAACGTGCTTGGAAGAGAAAAGTTTGAAAGATTCAAAATGATGCTTGGACTCACCAACATCCCTTCAAATTAAGGGAGGGAATGTTGAGAAATAATCTTTGGGATTAGGAAATTCTTGTAAATAATGTAACTAAGAAATAAAGAAGATGAAGAGACATTGGAATATGAATTTCAATAGTCTCCATCTCCTTGTAGATATTCGTGATTTTCTCTTAATCAAAATAGCTAATTCACAGAGTTACCCAAGCCTGGCCTATCATAAGGGTAGAATAAGTCTATAGGCATTATCTCCTACCATTTCCAATATCTCAAGGGGACCATATCGCAAAATCTTTTACTTTTTTACCAAGACCATGTAGCCTCTACTTGTTGAATTGTAACCATACTTTGTCTCCTATATTTAATAACTTATTTTTCGTGTGCTAATCATGCTTAGCCTTGTACCTTTCTTATCACTTATTTAGTAGCTGTTGGGTTTTTTACTAGGTAAACAAACACAAGTATTTATTATCAATTCGGGCTTGGAGGACTTAGAAGCATATCTTAGATATATGGGTTTCAGCTATGATCAAGTTAGAAGATGATTTATTAATAATAAATAAAATGCATATTACAAATATAAATTTAAAATAAATAATATCTAAATTCAATTATGTAATTAGCAACAGAAGAAGATCCTAACTTAGGAGAATTTGTTTGTCCTTCTCTTACAAAACTACTTCATGAATTAGAAACCAAAACCTCTAGTGAGCAATATATTAAGATGCATGAAAAAATAATTGAAGAGGCCCTTCAATAAAGAGATACTGGTTGTCCTTCATTACAGATTCATTCATCATTATTACCATTGTTAGAAAACAAGAACATCAGAAAATCATTGAAAATAGGAAAGATGAATTCTAGCTCTAACTCTTAATCAGATAGAAGGAATGTTTAACTTAAACATTATATTGGCCCTTCAAATGCAGAATATAAATTAGAATTATATTCATCAGAATTCATAAAACATCAGCATATATCTAATTAACATATTAAGCATAAAACTAAACTAGTTCAGAAATTACAACTAAAATAATTAGAAAGTGCACTTAGCTCAGTGTGGGGGGCCTCCACCCTTGCCTCGCACACTATAAGTGCTTTCAACTACTAAAGCTTCAGTCAAGAATTCACCATATAACTACATAAAATGAAATAGTATAGGCCTTTCAATTAACTCTCCAAAGTTTCATAAATATCAAAGTTAAGTTACACAAATTCTACATATGAATGCCTTCAATGTCTTAGGCTTAAATAGATAAAATATGAAAAAAAATAATCTAAAATGTATCCTATATCCATGGATATCCTTATCCTATCCATTAGGTCGAGCTCATCCATCTGATCCCTCAAAATCTGGAAAATCCGATAAAATAATAATTTTGACCTATTTCCTAGGGATCTCCATAAAAATAGGTCTTGTTTAACCGCCTTTGACCGAGAATGTTTAAGCTCGGTTTGAATGAACCAATAGGTGTACATCCAATATTAGTTCCCAAACTTTCTATAAATGTATCTAGCTCGAGCCCAAGTGTCCTGCAAATATGACATCCATGAAGCTATTACAGAAATTTCTGGTCTGGTCCAAAAATTCACTTAAAATTCAATTTTTATAAAAAATTCTAAAAATTGAAAAAATTAATTTAAATACCTGGATATGCATTAATTAGGGAAAATAGAGTGAATATGATGGTGTATGGATGGATAGCTTGTTAAATAAAGAATATTTTATTAAACAAAATTACGTAAAAAACGAGGGCCAACGTCTCCCCAAAGATGATGTTCAAGCATGTCCTCATGTTTGCTTCTTCCTTTTAGACCTCCTAAGTTATGATGATGATCATGTACCTGACCCTGAAGCTTCCTATTGTGCTTCTTGAAAAAGAGAGTCTATACCTTTGTATTGTTCCTCTTTGTAGATTAGGGCTTTGACCTTCTACTTTTCATATTTGATCTTCCAGGACTTTTTCTCTTTAAGCCATTTTAATGCATGCATGGTAAGAAGATTATTATGTTCTTTTAGTTTTCCCACTTCTTCATTCAATATCTCATTCTCGTTGATCAATTTTTCACTATTTTTCTTGTATGTTTCATTTTCTCTCTTCAAGTGGCTCTCCAATATCCTGCTTACCTCCAAATTATCAGTCAATTCTTTGATTTTGCTAAGGTTTTAGTCTTTTTATTCTTCCTTGGTGTATTTGGCAACTAAAGTGGCCTAAATATCATCATTTTCAAAATATGAGTCTCTTTCTAATGGGTTTTCATAAACCTCGTTCTGCAGTCTTTCAAGAATTTCATTAGCTTGTTTTGTTAAGGGAGATGTCTCAATAACTTTCACTTCAGGTTGTCTTTCCTTACTACTTATGTCTGCTGAATTATTTCTTCTTTTCCTCCTAGGAATGGACTGGAAGGATGTCTCCCTTTCAATCATGACTGTCTTTTATTGCTTCTTAGATCGTGTTCTTGGATAAAGGGGTGAATTCATTATACTCCTTATTTCTTGTACTGGTTTGAATTTGTCTTCTATGACTTGTTCTACAAACTGATTATGAGTTAGGAATTATCTCCACATAACACCCTTAGTTCTCAACTGATAATCAATAAGGATTTTAATGAGCCCTTTGTTGTTATATCATTCACCATTGCCCTAAGAAACTTCAAGGAGGGGACCACCCAAAACATAAAGGAGAGAAATGCTTAAAGGAGTGAGTGAGTTGGCATAAATCAAAATGCATATAAAAGGGGAACAGGGCATATAAGTTCAACTTTGCGGTAAAAATTTACCCAAAACAAAATATTACATATATGCAATACAACTATATAAGAGCGGGACCCTCCCGAGCTACTAACAGTCAAGAGGAGAAGGCAGCACTAAGCGTTTTCGGAGGGATCAAGGATGGCAGGGGGAAGGTGGAAGCTCACCCCCCGGAATGATGGTGACGTGGCAGCGGTGGGAACCGAGATAGGTATTCCATGGGGTGATAGCCACGGGCTTAAAGCTGCTCCAAGACCCCGCCAGACTGTCTAGTGGGCCCATTCGGGTAACAGCTATCGCAAGCGACGAAGGTAAGGTAAGTCCTAGGACACCTAGTACACGACTAGTACCGGTATTTAACCCGGCGCGTGGTACGCACCTAACCAAACTCTGATAACCAATTGCAAAATTCCACGCGTCCCAATGTCGACGTCCTTATGACGTCAGCCTTACAAGTGTCATCCTAACCTCATTTTTAGGGTAATCTAAAGTTGTTTAACCCTGTTCTATGCTCACTATGGTAAAATACTTTCTTTTACAAGATATCGTATAGCCAAAACGTGAGCTCCCAATACCAGGTCTACCGAGTCGCTTTCAACTTCCCTGCATCGTTTTCTCTTGAGCATTTTCCTTACTGCGCAGAAATTTTGTCCCTTTTTCACTTTCTATGTTCCTTTCGCTTTTCATTTTTCATAATGGTCATGGGTAGAATCAATATTAAAAATTCGGAGCCCGAAACCCCTCAATTTCGTGAGTCCAGGGCTGATCCTGGACCTGAGCCATTCACATACATGCAAGCCCACATTCAAGACCCACAATACCCTTTCCTCATCAGTAGCATCAAGCCTAACATATTCAGGAAACATTTAGAGAATAGGGATAGGTTCAGAGTTGTTTTGTCGGGACTGTACCACCAAATTTCTTCGCCCGCCTACCTAGTTGTGGAATTAATATGTTGGCTCAGAGAAGCTTATGAAGAGCACTGAGATATGTTCCTATCAACTCAAGGGAGCAATATATTTAGTATATCTCCCAAAATCATCAGGAAAGCCCTCTGCTACCCTCCTAGTTCAAATTAAGTCAGTTTTACTGAAATGTCATTAGCTCGTTAGTTTTCCAATTTATCGTGGAGGCATCAGAGCGATTTCATCACTACTATTACTGACTCCCACCTTACAGCTTTCCCGTCTTCAGAATCGGCGCCTCTGAATACATTCAAGGAAAACCTTCAGCCAACACTTGCTTTCATTACTGGGTTACTAGGTATAGAGGGGGTCGAGCAAGTCTTGAAGGAATATGTAGCCCTTTTATGGTTAATGTCACAATTAGTGGTTGTTTTGGATATCCCTGGTTTCTTGGCCTCCTCCATCCAAACCCAGTTTCAAGACCTCTCGGCCACCGGCCATTTTCATTTCTGCTCCATGGTATTCTATCTCTTCCTCTACCAACAGGCTGATAAGTTCGAAGGTTTGGGTCTAGAAAAGGTTTCTAGGATAAATTCTCAACCAAAAAATGTCTTTGACTGGAACCCCTCAGTGCATCAGTTGGCTAATGGGGTCGGTTATTCAAACTCCTTGAACGAATTTATGACAATAGCCTACACTATTATTCACGACAACCCTCCACCCAGGATTTTTCCTGAGCAGAGGAACTGGCTACAGTTCAATGAGGAAGAAAGCACAGGAGATTGGTACCTATTTGATGACTACATTGAGATCAGGGTCTACAGTGCAGAGGTTTCCCCTTATAGACTACTAGTATTTCCCGCCATGTGGATTTTCGCCTTGGAGTACCTCCAACAAACCTTGAAGGCTGATTAGCTCCACTTCCTCCCAAGGAAAAAGGGGTTCATTCTTAAACTGCCTACCACCATCGACCCCTTTATTGTTAACTCAAGGCATGCCCTTCCCATAGTGGAAACCCTTCTCAAGGGTATGGATTTAAGGCAAGGGAAAGCTTGGCCTTATGATCCAAAAGGCATCATTTCAAACAAAAGGAAGAAGATTAAATCAACTGCATATGCTCATGAAACTAGACCCTTCATCGAGTGGAGAGCTAATCTTGATACTTGGCCTTTTCTTTCATAGATGGAGACTGATTCATCTGTGACAGGGGAAAAAGGAGACACAGCTTCAACATGAGAAGCAGGTAAGAAACAGGTTGAAGAAGCTGGAGTCACAAGAGAAGATTCTCTGCCCCCTAAAAGGCAGATAAAAAACGATGAAGAAGGTGTTGGGGAAGAGCCGCCACTAGAAAAAGTGGCACTGTATGGGGAGTCGGACAAGGGAAGAGTAGGTTTCATGGTAAAATATGATGGTCCGTCATCATCTGATTTCTCAGAGGTTTCACAAGCTGTCTCTGTAAACAGGTCTGAGGCGGGGAATGAAATAAAGGGGAAGAACAAAGCTATCAGGGAGAAGATTTGGTCGGAATTAGCGGGCTATGTAGACAAATATCATACTCGATTTAATGCCGAGCTTGATATGGACAAGGAGAAATTGCTGATGGCCATGACTGAAGCGGTTCTAGATCCAGAGGCTAGGACCACCAGCTACAGAGCTCTGGAGGTGGCAGTAAACATGTCACAAGTTCCCCCAATTGATAAATGCAATTTGTTCCAGTGTTTCGGTGACATGCTTAAGGATGAGGTTGTGAAGCTCTCTCTCACCCTAAGGAAGCTGCAAACCAAGTACAATCAAGTGGTCGAGAACCTTAGGGTGGAGAAGACTAATGCCCAAGAACTCTCTAACAACTTGCGGAGCCTTCAAGCGGCTGTAAAGGGCAAAGGGAATGATAAAGCAGATCCTCAGGGTCATGTCATCTCAGAGTTGCAAAAATAGGTCGTAGCTCTGAAGCATAAACTAAATATGCCTGGCTTTCAGCATGTGCAAACGACTGAATTAGCCCAGATGGAAAAGGACAAGGCTGACCTAACAAACTCCTTAGCTAAGGAAAAAGAGGAGAGGGCTAAAATTACTAGCGAGATGACTGCCCTCCAGCAGAAAATGGATGAGTTGCAGAGATGATGGGATACACACGTATGCTCCACGCCAATTCCTGAAGTATCTAGCTCACTTCCAGAACAACTAACCACAGCACTGGCCAAACTTCAGGTAGCATAGAAGCAGGCTCAAACTACACGGCAAAAGGTTCACGAGCTCGAGGCCCGTCTCAAGGAGAATACCAAGATGGTAGCAGCTTTGCAGAAAGAAATAGAAGAGGGGAAATAAGAGAGGCTGCAACAGGAAAATAATATCATGGACCTAACGAGCTGGGTGAAAGGAAATATAACCATATTGGAAACCCGACGCTTAATTTAGACAGACATCATCATGGAGGTAAAGAAGTGGTCAGCCTTCCTGACCTTAATTGAAGAAAAGAAGGCTGCGGTTTGCCAATTCAGAAGGAATCTACATGAAGGGCATACAGACGCTTCAACTAAGGTTGACAGTGCCAGAAGGTATATTACCTTCCTAAATTATTTGAGCTCAGAAGAATTGGCCAAACGGGGAATCAAAGACAGGTTCAAGGAGGTAGAAAAATGTAGGAGGGTGATGGAAAAGGAAGCCATGAGCAACCTTGCACTGGGAAGTTTGGAACAGATGGTGACGAGCTTGGGACAGTCTGAAATAGAATGGATTTAACTGACACTCGCCAGCCTCCCATCATGATGGGAGCCTAAAAATGTTGTACTTCAACCGTTACAAGTATACGAGTGCAAATTGACAGAGGTGATGAATCAAATAGATACACCATCTGAGAAGACCGCTCGGCTTAAGGCCGAAACAATAATTTCTGCACTCGGTAAGGAATTATCTCTCATCTCTCAAGTTAAGAAATGGTTGCCCACTCAAGCAAACTATGCCGAACTGACAGAAGTGCATGCTCTAGTCGATGCATTCCTTGCAATACCTGGTCCTGCAGCTGACATCTGGCAGAGGTGTAGTGATCATACGAGTTCATCAGTCACCGCATCTGTGTCCCTATCAACTCCATCTGCCAGTAAGAAATCCAGCTCTTCTACAGCCATAGCACTGCCTTCTCCAGCAGCAGCTCCGACTCTGCCTCACCAAAAACAATGATAACTCATGATTGGGCCTACGTGGCCTTTTACTTTATTTTATTTTTACTTTTAATTTCGAGTGAAATTCATATTTCACTCTTGCATTTTTACTTTCAGTTAGTAAGTTGTTTTTATTTCCATTAGAAATAGCTTTAAGCCCACTTTGTAAGATGATGGGAGGCATTCTACCCCATCATTAATTTTGATTTTTGATTAAGACTTGAAACTGCATACAGGCATGCGACAAAGATATTTTCCCAAAATATCTCTCCGCGTATAGAACATCAGAATATTATAAAAGCAGAGAGAAAAGACATATAGAGGGTTCCAGATTTTGGAGTGACTATCAACTAAAAGCATTCTGTGTATGTATTTTTGTATGATCTGAATAGTTGATGTTAAAGAACCCATTGGGACTTGGTATAAATAGTTTTTTTGTTGAAAATGATTCCACATGAAATGCTATACAGTTTGTACTCCTTCCTGTTTGGTTATATATAAGTGTTCATTTCGTTCCCATCCATTTTCTTGTATCTAAATGTTCTGGAATGCGAGCGCTTTGTATTGGATGTGAATTTATCGTAGTTGGTACTCATATCTTTATGTTTACAGCACTTTAAATATAGCTCAGGCATGATACTTTGTTCACCTTCTTACTCATTTCCATAATTCATCTGATATGCACTTTATGGATTCTTATTTTAATATAAGCCCAGTTATAGTGTATATCCCACTTCATATTCCTTCATAGTTTCTCTTACACATACTTTGATGTCTGCTTATCATTTTAATAGTCGGCCCTCTTTACAGCAATATGATTTGTAGTTGTCTGATGCATCTACTTATTTAGTATCATACAGAATCCTCAAAAGTATTCCTAGTTGTTACGTTTATCTTTGAAGGCTTGGTCCCACTATCACCAAATTTCTACCATTTTTTAGTAGCAAGGAAGTCATATTATTGTTTACTGCTATCAGTTATATCAGAAACTCCTTGCATTTAAGATGTCTTAGGCACTGGTCTTTTTACAACTCAATGTTGTCTCTAGGAGTGACAACATCTTGTTGGCACTATTGCCGGGGATAACAAAGTCGGAAATTTAAATCCTTGGGATATGACAAAAACACAGTCACGATTCAAAATAGGTAAGTAGGAAGGGTTGAGAGTTGTAGATCCCTCACCTTGGCGACTCCACTATAATTCAAATTTTAAATCCATTTTTGCAGTCCCGGCTCAAAATAAGCCCAACCTAAGGTCTGACACGTCTCAGCTGAGAACACCTTCAGTATATGACCCTGAGAAGATATTACACAAAATAAACTGGAGAGAAAAGCAGACTGCTCATACTGATATACCAAGATTTTCTTTGGAAGAATCTCCATCTTCCTCACAGTTGGCTCAAGTTGAAGGTCCTGAGACCACTGCCAGGATCCTTGAATACTCTCCTGGTCGTCCCTCGATTGAAAATATTGAAGTCAAAGATGAGGCTGAGTCTGTAGACACTTCAAGCTTTTTTCTGCATCCCACCCCTAAAGCCGAAGAAGTGAAAGAAGTCACAGAGGTTACCACTTCACATATTCCATCTTTGCAAGCAACCCCACAAGCTGTCGTTCAGTACCTCCCTATTGTTATACACACTCCCCTTCCACCACCTCCTGTTATTCATCAGAATCCATCTCCAACACCTATCATGGATGTTCCTGGTTTCTTGTTGAATAAATATGTCCCCTGGCACTACCACAGATCTTGAATGACATGCCTCAAGATTACCTGAAATTCCTACCTCACTTCAATGGGGAGGATAACACTGCCACCCAAAAACACTTGGAGGGTTTTTGTGCTTTTGCAGAGAACTTCAATGTTGAGCATCTAGATGTTGTGTTGAGGCTTTTTTTTCAGTCTTTAGATGGAGAAGCTCATAACTGGTTCAAAACCCTGGGAGATTGCTCTATTAATACCTGGGAGGAGATGGAAAATGCTTTCACCAGGAACTGGGGGGAGAAAAAGGATCATGGATATTGTCTTACTGAATTCAATGCTTTGAGGAAAATACATAATGAAGATGTGTCTAAATTCATTAAGAGATTTGATAAATTGTATACAAGTCTACCAGCAGAAATGAAGCCTCACCAAATTGCTTCTAAGGTGGTGTTTGTAGCGGCGTTTGAATCAGATTTCGGTTTCTCCTTAAGGGAAAGAAATTCCACCACCCTAGACGAATCTCAGACTGATGCTTTAGAAGTGGAAGCTAACTTTTCTTCTATGGGAAAATCTAAAGGGAGGATGGACCATGATTCTAGACGAAGAGGTAAAGAAGAAGCCTCTACCTCAAATCAGGAAAGGGAGACAGTGGATTATAAGATTGAGGAAATGAACAAGATGATCAAGAAACTCTCAAGCAAGCTGGTGAAGCTTGAACTGGAAGAAAATAATGCATCATCGAGGCCACCCCAAGCTGCTCCAAATCGAGGTTATAACCCTCAATACAGAAAACCTCCTCTGCAAATATTGCAGAGAGACCAGAAGGAACAACAAGATCACATACAGCCCCTGCTGTATCTTGAAGGGAAAATGGATGGCTCTACTGAAGAATTTCCTGACGGGAAAGATGATCAATACCTCACCTACTCAGAAGGTGAGGAGGTGGAACTCTCTTTGCAAGAAGACAAGGAGGTTGAGCTTCCTTTGCAAGAAGAAGCTGACAAAACAAGTGTTGCTGAAGATCCTGATATTGATGATTATTGCAAACAATTTATGGACTTCATGCAAACACAATTTCACTGAAAGTATGATCTCTAGTCCTCCAGGAAGAGGACCCGAACACAAGAGCTAGAAGAAGAGTTTCCTCAAAAAGAGTCAGTTGTTCAAAAAGTCGAAGGAAAAGGTAGGAAACCTATCAATGAACCTGTACATTCTAATGTTTCCACCCCTTCTTCTTCTAAGGCTATAGTTAATTCCCATGAAAAGTTCAAACATATTTCAGTGGAGGAGAAAACCCCAGTCATACTAAAATAACTCAAAGAAAATCCAATAGAGAAATCCCCTACCATTTTCTGTCTTCAAAAAGAGCTGGAGAAAGTCAAGATCCCAGTCCCGCTAGCCGAGCTTTTGAAACAACCTGCCTACCAAGCTCAAGTGTCTGAGTTCTTGCTTCCTTAGGGAGTAACCTCAATCCCAGACAGTCTTGACCTCTAGGAGGAAAGGCCCATGGTAGTGTTTAGTCCCCATGTGGAGGAGCTGGATTCATCGACCCCTCCTTTCTATGTCTCCCTAGTGATTCATGACTTGTTGCTACATAACTGTATGCTGGACTCAGGGGCATCCCATAAACTGTTACCTCTGTCAGTAATGGAACAATTGGGACTGTAGATTACTCGTCCATACAAAGACCTATACTCCTTTGAATCTAAGAGGGTCAAATGTTTTGGGATGATCAAAGATCTGGTTGTAAATCTGGCTCAAATCCCAGCCAAGTGTGTGGTGATGGACATAGTGGTTGCTGATATCCCGGCTTGTTTTGGGATGTTATTATCTAGATCATGGGGGATGAAGGTTGGCGGTTCAATAAAGTTGGATCTGACCTATGCAACCATTCTGGTATTTGGAGGCCAAGAGAGAATATTGTACCGGGAGACAAGGTTTGTAAATATGGTGACCAAGGCAGATAATACAGTGAATTCACTAGTATATAGTAAAGATGGGGAGTTTTCTTGTTTGATGCTCGAAGAAGATGAGGATTTCATACGGGAGCCGTCATTCTGCCAATTGAAGGCTGAACAATTGACAAGTGGGTTAGAAAGGAGTATCTGGACCCTACATTTCGATGGAGCGAATTCCAGAGAAGAAAATGGAGCTGGTGTCCTTTTGATTTCTCCTACTGGGCAGTTAGTCCCTTTCTCTTTCAAGTTGGAGTATGAAGCCATGAAAAATGTATCTGAATATGAAGCGCTACTACTGGGATTGCAGACAGCCAAAAACATGAACATTCAAAGTCTGAAAGTCTTTGGGGATTCAGAGCTAGTAGTAAGGCAGATCAGGAATCAGTGTCAAGCAAAGCACCCCCAGCTAAGGGCCTATAGAAATGAAGTGTGGGATCTAGTGGAAAATTTCTTCCTCGCATTCAATATTCAATTCATGCCAAGGGACCAAAATAGAATGGTCGATTCTCTTGATGTTGCAGCTAGCAATTTCAGACCCCCTCAGAACCCCCTATTGAGGTATGAAATAGAGGTTCGTTATCGTCCCTCTATCCCAGATAATATTAAACACTGGTAGGTGTTTGAAGATGAAGAACAAGTGAAAATATTCATGGAGACTATTGGAGAATTCTCCAATTTGACCATAGATGTAGAAGAAGAGGAGACTGAAGATTCACCCAAGAATAGGTGGCAAGATACTGTGGCTGGCCATAAGGTACTCCAGCTCAAAGGGAATGTGATTCCCAGAGGATTGGTGCCTTTGGAAAGGCTGTTTGACAAAAATGATGTCACAGCCAGTCCTAATAAGGTGGTCAAAGAGGAGATGGTACAGGAGTTAAACCTTGGGACAGAGGCAGAACCCAAAATTGTGAAGCTGTTAAAGAAGGTCCTTGAAGAGTACAAAGAGAAATATCTGAAATTATTCTAGTCGTACAAGGACGTGTTCGCTTGGTCTTATCAAGACCTGAAAACTTTTGACATTAGCATCATACAACACAAGATCCCATTAAGAGGAGATGCTAAGCCGCACAAACAAAATTTGAGACATATTAACCCTTTACTGCTTCCATCCATAGAAAAGGAGATCAAGAAACTGTTGAAGGCCAAAATCATCGTACCATTGAGGTATTCTGAATGGGTAGCCAACTTGGTCCCAGTTTGAAATAAGAACGAAGAGATAAGGTTGTGTGTTGATTTTCAGAACTTAAACAGAGCATCCCTTAAAGACAATTATCCACTGCCAAAAATGGATCACATATTGCAGAAGGTGGTGGCATCCTCACGCATGTCCATGATGGATGGTTTCTTAGGGTACAATCAAGTGGCAGTTCTTCCAAAAGACCAAAAGAAAACGAAATTTATCACTCCATGGGGTACGTTTATGTATGCCCGGATGCCATTTGGGTTGATAAACGTGGGCGCCACATTTCAGAGAGCCATGGAAATCGCTTTTGTAGGTGAGCAGGACAAGTTTGTGGTGGTGTACCTGGACGATATCACGGTTTTCTCCATGGATGATACCGAGCACATCGATCACTTGCGCGAAACCTTTGACAAATGTCATAGGTATGGGCTATCTCTGAACCCACAAAAATCTCTGTTTTCTTTAGAAGAAGGAAAGCTGTTGGGTCATATTGTAACTAAAGTTGGGGTCAAAATTGATCCAAAAAGGGTAGAAGTAATAAACAACATATTTCTACCCCGAAACAAGAAGGAAGTTCAAATGTTTCTTGGACGTATAAATTTTTTGAGGAGGTTCATACTGAATTACGCAGAGATATTCAGTACATAACAGAAATGTTGAAGAAAGAAAATGAAGTGAAATGGACAGCCGAGTTGAGGGAAGCATTTAACAGAATCAAGAGTGCTTTCGCAGAAGCCCCTATACTGGCAGGTCCTGACTACGGTAAGCCCTTCATGTTTTTATCGTTTGCATCTCCTCACACTATGGCAGCGATACTATTACAGAAGAATGCGGAAGGGTATGAGCAACCCATTTCTTTCTTTGGTCAGGTGCTTTGAGACGCTGAGCTGAAATATATTATTTTGGAGAAACAAACCTATGCCCTGGTTAAGTCCCTGAAGGCTTTTCGGATGTACGTATTGCAGTCAGCTATAACTGCTTTCGTACCCACTGCTGTAGTGAAAGATATCTTGATCCAAGGTGACAACGAAGGTAAGAGGGGAAATTGGATAGCAAAGATCCAAGAATATGAGTCGGATATTCATCCCACCAAGCTTATAAAGGGACAAGGACTAGCAAAGATCCTGTCCGAATCTAACTGTCAAGCCTTGGGAATAAAATTAACCATGCGAGTTGAAGAGGTATTTGAAGGTACAGGTGAGCAGCATGGTGTAGAAACTACCATTCAGAATACTCACATGAAATACCTACTAAGTGCATGGTACAAGGATATTGTAGAGTATTTTTTAACTCTCAGGTGTCCCCCAAGCTGTGATAAGACGAAATACTGAACTCCGAGATTAAAGTCCCAAAAGTTCATTATAGCAAATGGTTGGTTGTACTAGAGAGACCCCTCAGGAATCTTGCTCTTATGTCTCATAGAGCCCGAGGTGGAGGAATTTATGGCTGAATTCCACAAAGGCATTTGTGGAGGACACTATAGTTGGAGGGCCACAACCCACAAAATTTTGAAGGAAGGTTTCTTCTGGCCTAATATTTTTGGAGACGTTCATGCTCGGGTCAGGGCTTGTGAAAAATTTCAAAGATTCGCTGAGAAGAAAATTTTTTCTCCCTTTCCCATGATACCAGTACATATAGAAGAGCCTTTTCAACAGTGGGGAATTGACTTCATAGGAGAGATTCATCCCACATCCAGTGGATAGCATAAGTGGATCCTGACAGCCACAGAATACTTTACTAAATGGGTAGAGGCGGTGCCAACGAGGAATTCCACAGATGCAGTTGTGATCAAGTTCATGGAGGATAACATCATATCCAGGTTTGGCTACCCTACTAAGATTGTAACTGATAATGTAGAGGCTTTTAAGTCTACCAAGTTCATTAACTTATGCCAGCAATACAATATTGTGTTGGGACACTCCACTACATACTATCCACGGGGAAATGGACTAGTCGAATCCTCTAACAAGACATTGGTAAGAGCATTGAAAAAATCCATAAACAAAAACCAGAAGAAATGGGATTCTTAGCTCAAGTTTGCACTATGGGAAAATAGAATTACCAGTAAGCGGTCAACTATAAAGTCTCCATATGAATTGGTCTATGGATGAGCAGTGGTGTTTCCAATACAGTTAGCTCTACCTGTAGCTCGTTTCCTGCAAGACAATCAAGAGGAGCCAAATGATCTTATCAGAAGAATGAATCAGTTGGTTGAGTTGGAGGAAACCTGTAGTCAAGTAAATCAAAGGTTGACAGAGTATCAAGAAAATATGAAAGACTTGTTCGACCAACATACCAAAGGAAAAGAAATGCAGGTTGGAGATCTGGTACTAAGGTGGGATGTCAGGAGAGCCGAGAAAGGAAAGCATTGGAAGTTCGATACATTGTGGTTTGGTCCATTTAAAATTACAGAAGCTAGAGGAAATAACACTTTCAGGCTAGAAAATTTGGAAGGTGACCTACTTGAAGCCCCCATAAATGGGAAATTCCTAAAACCTTATTTCTAGTACTGATCCAGGTCATGAGGCCTACTGTATATATGTTGTAAAATATTTGTTTTCTTTTACCCTTATGTTTGTTGTTTTTTATTAAGACCTAAGTAAAGTAGAAGCGCCAGTGAGGCTATGTTCACAGAAAGAGGTTAACAGATGGTCTGCGGAGTTCTCAACACATTCGAGGATGAGCGTGTCATCCCCAAATGGAGCCAATGTTGTTATATCATTTACCACCGCCCTAAGAAACTTCAAGGAGGGGACCACCCGAAACATAAAGGAGAGAAATGCTTAAAGGAGTGAGTGAGTTCGCGTAAATGAAAATGCATATAAAAGGGGAACAGGGCATATAAGTTCAACTTTGCAGTAAAACTTTACCCAAAACAAAAGATTACATATATGTAATACAACTGTATAAGAGCGGGACCCACCCGAGATATGAACAGTCAAGAGGAGAAGGAAGCGCTAAGCATTTCCGTGGGGGATCAAGGATGGCACGGGGAAGGCAGAAGCTCACCCCCTGGAATGATGGTGTCGTGGAAGTGGTGGGATCCGAGATAGGTATTCCGTTGGGTGATAGCCGCGGGCTTAGAGCTGCTCCAAGACCCCCCCAAACTTTCTAGTGGGTCCATTCGAGTAACAGTTGTCGCAAGCGACAAAGGTAAGGTAAGTCCTAGGACAACCGATACATGACTAGTACCGGTATTTAACCCAGCATGTGGTATGCACCTAACCAGACTCTGATAACCAATCGCCAAATGCCACGCGTCCCAATGTCGACGTCCTTATGATGTCAGCCCTACAAGTGTCATCCTAACCTCATTTTTCGGGTAATCTAAATCCGTTTAACCTTGTTCTGTGCTCACTATGGTAGAATACTTTCTTTTACAAGATATCGTATAGCCAAAATGCGAGCTCCTAGTCCCAGGTCTACCGAGTTTCTTTCAACTTCCCTGCGTCGTTTTCTCCTGAGAATTTTCCTTACTACGCAGGTATTCCGTCCCTTTTTCACTGTCTAAGTTCCTTCCACTTTTCATTTTTCATAATGGTCATGGGTAGAATCAAGATTAAGAATTTGAAGCCCGAAACCCCTCAAGTTTGCAAGTCCAGGGCTGCTCCTGGACCTGAGCCATTCACAGACATGCAAGCCCACATTTGAGACCCACAATACCCTTTCCTCATCAGTAGCGTCAAGCCTGACATATTCAGGAAACATTTAGAGAATAGGGATAGGTTCAGAGTTGTTTTGGCAGGACTATACCACCAAATTGCTCCGCTCGCCTACCTAGTTGTGGAATTAATATGTTGGCTCAGAGAAGCTTATGATGAGCGCTGAGATATGTTCTTATCAACTCAAGGCAACAAGATATTTAGTATATCTCTCGAAATCATTAGGAAAGCCCTCTGCTACCCTCCCAGTTCAAATTATGTTAGTTTCACTGAAATGTCATTAGCTCGTCAGTTTTCCAAGTTACCCTAGAGGTAGCAGAGCGATTTCATCGCTGCTATTACCGACTCTCACCTTACAGCTTTCCCGTCTTTGGAATCGGTGCCTCTGAATACATTCAAGGAAAACCTTTAGCCAACACTTACTTTCATTGCGGGGTTACTAGGTATAGAGGGGGTCAAGTGAGTGTCGAAGGAATGTGTAGCCCTTTTATGGTTAATGTCACAATCACGGGTTGTTTTGGATATCCCTGGTTTCTTGGCCTCCACCATCCAAACCCAGTTTCAAGACCTCCCGGCCACCGGCCATTTTCGTTTTTGCTCCATGGTGTTCCACCTCTTCCTCTACCAACAGGCTGATAAGTTCGAGGGTTTGGGTCTAGAAAAGGTTTCTAGGATAAATTCTCAACCAAAAATTGTCTTTGACTGGAACCCCTCAGTGCATTAGTTGGCTAATGGGGTTGGTTATTCAAACTTCTTGAACGAATTTATGACAACAGCCTACACTATTATTCACGACAACCCTCCACCCAAGATTTTTCCTGAGCAGAGGAACTGGCTACAGTTCAGTGAGGAAGAAAGCACAGGATATTGGTACCTATTTGATGACTACACTGAGATCAAGGTCTACAGTGAAAAGGTTTCCCCTTACAGACTACAAGTTTTTCCTGCCATGCGGATTTTCGCCTTGGAGTACCTCCAGCAAACCTTGAAGGCTGACCAACTCCACTTCCTCCCCGCGAAAAAGGGGTTCATTCTTAAAATTCCTACCACCATCGGCCCCTTTATTGTTAACTCAAGGCATGCCCTTCCCATAGTGGAAACCCTGCTCAAGGGTATGGATTTAAGGCAAGGGAAAGCTTGGCCTTATGATCCAAAAGGCATCATTTCAAACAAAAGGAATAAGATTAAATCAACTGCATATGCTTACGAAACTAGACCCTTCATCGAGTGGAGAGCTAATCTTGATACCTGGCCTTTGCTTTCACAGATGGAGACTGATTCATCTGCGAAAGGGAAAAAAGGAGACACTGCTTCAACACGAGAAGAATGTAAGAAACATGTTGAAGAAGTTGGAGTCACAGGAGAAGATTCTCCGCCCCCTAAAAGGTAGAGAACAAATGATGAAGAAGGTGTCAGGGAAGATCCGCCACTAGAAAAAGTGGCACTGTATGGGGAGTCGGACAAGGGTAGAGTAGGTTTCATGGTAAAATATGATGGTCCGTCATCTTTTGATTTCTCAGAGGTTTCACAAGCCGTCTCTGTAAACAATTTTGAGGCGAGAATGAAATAAAGGGGAAGAACAGAGCTATCAGGGAGAAGCTTTGGTCAGAATTAGCAGGCTATGTAGCCAAATATCATACTCAGGTTAATGCCGAGCTTGATATAGACAAGGAACAATTGCTGATGGCCATGACTGAAGTGGTTCTAGATCCAGAGGCTGGGACCACCAGCTACAGAGCTCTGAAGGTGGTAGTAAACATGTCACAAGTTCCCCTGATTGATAAATGTAGTCTGTTCCAGTGTTTCAGTGACATGCTGAAGGATGAGGTTGTGAAGCTCTCTCTCACCCTAAGGAAGCTGCAAACCAAGTACAATCAAGTGGCCGAGAACCTTAGGGTGGAGAAGACTAATGCCCGAGCACTCTCTAACGACCTACGGAGCCTTAAAGCGGCTGTAAAGGGCAAAGGGAGTGATAAAGTAGATCCTCAGGGTCATGTCATCTCGGAGTTGCAAAAATAGATCGCAGCTCTGAAGCATACACTGAATATGCCTGGCTTTCAGCATGTGCAAAATGTTGAATTAGCCCAGATGGAAAAGGACAAGGTTGACCTAGTGGACTCCCTAGCTAAGGAGAAATAGGAGAGGGCTAAAATTACTAGCGAGATGACTACCCTCCAGCAGAAGATGGACGAGTTGCAGAGAGGATGGGATACACACGTATGCTCCACGCCACTTCCTGAAGTATCTAGCTCACTTCCGAAACAACTAACCACAACACTGGCTAACCTTCAGGTAGCAGAGAAGCAGGCTCAAACTACACGACAAAAGGTTCACGAGCTTGAGCCTCGTCTCAAGGAGAATACCAAGATGGTAGTAGATTTGCAGAAATAAATAGAAGAGGGGAAACAAGAGAGGCTGCAATAGGAAAAGACTATTAGGGACCTAACGAGCTGGGTAAAAGGAAATATCACCCTATTGGAAGCTCGATGCTTAATCTGGACATACATCATCATGGAGGTAAAGAAGCGTTGGGCCTTCTTGACCTTAATTGAAGAAAATAAGGCTGCGGTTCGCCAATTCAGAAGGACTCTACATGAAGGGCATACAGACGCTTCAACTAAGGTTGATAGTGCTAGAAGGTATATTACCTTCCTAAATGATTTGAGCTCAGAAGAATTGGCCAAACGGGGAATCAAAGACAGGTTCAAGGAGGTAGTAGAATGCGGGAGGGTGATGGAAAAGGAAGTCGTGTGCAACCTTGCACTGGGTAGTTTGGAACAGATTGTCATGAGCTTGGGATGGTTTGAAACAGAATGGAATGAAATAACACTCGTCGGCCTCCCATCATGCTAGGAGCCTACAAATGCTGTACTTCAACCGTTACAAGTATATGAGTGAAAAATGATAGAGGTGATGAATCAGACAGATACACCATCTGAGAAGACCTCTCGGCTTAAGGCCGAAACAATAATTGCCACACTTGGTAAGGAATTATCTCTCCTGTATCAAGTTAAGCAACGGTTTCCCACTCAAGCGAACTATGCCGACCTGACAGAAGTGTATGCTCTGGTCAATTCTCTCCTTGAAATACCTGGTCCTACAGCTGACATCTGGCAAAGGTGTAGTGATCATACGAGTTCATTAGTCACCGCATCTGCATCCCTATCAACTCCGTTTTCCAGTAAGAAAGCCAGCTCTTCTACATCCATAACACTACCTTCTCCAGTAGCAGCTCCGACTCCACCTCACCAAAAACAATGATAACTCATGATTGGGCCTACGTGGCCTTTTAATTTATTTTCTTTTTACTTTTAATTTCGAGTGAAATTCATATTTCACTCTTGCATTTTTACTTTTAGTTAGTAATTTGTTTGTATTTCCATTAGAAATGGCTTTAAGCCCACTTTGTAAGATGATGGGAGGTGTTCTACCCCATCATCAATTTCGATTTTTGATTAAGACTTGAAACTGCATACAGGCATGTGGAAAAGATATTTTCCCAAAATATATTTTCGCGTATATAACATCAGAATATTATTAAAGCAGAGAGAAAAGAAATATGGAGGGCTCCAAATTTTGGAGTGACTTTCAACTAAAAGCGTTTTGTGTATGTATTTTTGTATGATCTAAATAGTTGATGTTAAAGAACCCGTTAGGACTTGGTACAAAGAGTTTTGTTGTTGAAAAGGATTCCACATGAAATGCTATACAGTTTGTACTCCTTGTTTGATTATATATAAGTTTTCATTTCTTTCCCATCCATTTTATTCTATCTAAATGTTCTGGAATGCGAGAGCTTTGTATTGGATGTGAATTTATCGTAGTTGGTACTCATATCTTTACGTTTACAACGCTTTAAATATAACTCAGGCATGATACTTTTTTCACCTTCTTACTCATTTCCATAATTCGTCTGATATGCACTTTATGGATTCTTATTTTAATATAAGCCCAGTTATAGTGTATATCCCACTTCATATTCCTTCATAGTTTCGCTTACACATACTTTGATGTCTGCTTATCATTTTAATAGTCAACCCTCTTTACAAAAATATTATTTGTAGCTGTCTGATGCATCTACTTATTTATTCGCGTACATAATCCTCAGAAGTATTCCTAGTTGTTACGTTTATCTCTGAAGGCTTGGTCCCACTATCACCAAATTTCTACCATTTTTTAGTAGCAAGGAAGTCATATTATTGTTTACTGCTATTAGTTATATCAGAAAATCCTTGCATTTAACATGTCCTAGGCACTGGTATTTTTACAACTCAAGGCTGTCTCTAGGAGTGACAACACCCTTGATGATGGATTTGTGCCTCTTTAGGTTTGATTTCACTCTTCACATTTTCTATCAGCCTGATCAAATTTCTATAGAAAAAGTATGGCAAACTAATTATTATGTCTCCCTTCATGTGTTGAAGCAACCTAATGTGGTAGAGGTGCACTATGATGTACCTACTGTCACATGTGAAGAATTTTTGGATGATCAATACCAACTCTGCCTAAGGCTCATTGAACCATTCTCTGGGAATCCCCTTAGTTCTATCAAAGGATCCCTTTCTAATTTTGTCTAGGAAGAAGGTCCATCCCTTATCTTTAAAATGAAAGCCTTTGTGATAATGTTCTCCTGATAATGAAAAATTTAGGGCTTGAGAAATGGACTCTAGAGTTAAGGGAATGACTAAATTTTCCACCATAGTTTGCTCTTTTTTTTAATTATTTATGAATTCCCTTGTAATGTCTTCATTATGTCCTTTAAACTTCTGAAGGAAACCTATCAGACCTTATTGGAAAAATTTTTCCACTGTGTCTTTGCCCTAATGCTCGATCTGAAAGTATTTAGGTTCTATCCTTGTTGCCATGTTTTCTAGAAACCATTTAATATATCCTTCCACTGCCATCATCCCCATTTTGAAAAATAAAAATTCATGCATTAGATCTTTGCTGATATATACATTATGGTAGTGAAGCTTACATCTTTTTGATGCCCTTGATAAAGAAATGAAACCAATCCTTTGTTCTCTTGAATGAAATGCACTTACTGCTTCTACAAACACAAATATTTGATTATAAAAACATAAAAAATCATGTTTTTATTAATCTACTCTTCTTATTTGATCCTCTGTTTCATCAAAAATTAAAAAATCCTCTGCCTCTAATTGTAGAATTCTTTTCCTTTTGTTGACTGTGTAAAAAAAATTAAATTTTTTTATACCAAAGTGCCTTATTATC
Organism: Pinus albicaulis; assembly: GCA_034641835.2. Lineage (NCBI taxonomy): Eukaryota > Viridiplantae > Streptophyta > Pinopsida > Pinales > Pinaceae > Pinus > Pinus albicaulis. The sequence goes on from CM076579.1 coordinate 66,986,031, forward strand.
CTTCAATTTCACATAAAAGTCCTTCTCTAAGGCAAAAGCATTATACATTCAAATATGAAATGTCCTAAGCTCACCGTGTGCAAGAAAATTCGAAGAATGGCTCACTGTTTCATCAAAAATATCATAAAAAATACGTTTACTATGTCTTCAAAATTCATAAAATGTTTCTCTCTGTATACAAAAACATTTTGACCATGTTTTTGCTCCATCTTAAACCATAATTCGATCTCTGTCATTCCAAAAATTCACCACAAATCTTTTCTCTTGTTTTGAAATTTCTCACTGTGTATGTAAATGAAATGAATTTGTTTATACAAACCATTCAAAAATGCAACAAATGATGCCACTGTGTGTTAAAAATCGAACACTTTGTTCTCTGTTTGTATTCAAATCAAAATTGAAGATTGTATATGTAACCACTCATGAAGAAATTTGCGAATTTACCTGATCTGGTAGTGATGTTTGTTATTTCTTTGTGTTGACTTGAGTTCTTGTGTTTTAATCAACGCCATATCAATTAAGAATCTCCCTTAATATCTCAAATATTCACTCATTAAATCAATGAAGAATACGTGCTGAATGGTGGCAGAGTTAATGTGAATGGTGGCAGTGCCAAATTGTATGACAATGACAAGTTAAAATAGTGGTGGAAGCACTTTATTTATAACTCATAGTTCACAAAATACCGAGATTTGTTTGTTATGAATATCTGTTGCATTTAATGTCAAAAATATGGCTTTTTTCTCTTACCTTCGTGCTTCACGAGATCTCTATACCTTGACAGTGTGCTTGATTGACACAACAATCTCAGTCAATTCTTCTTATCTCTCCATCCTTCTATTTCTATATCTTTCGCTCACTCTTCTATGCTTAATTTCCTCTGTTCCTTCAAAAACCTCCTTCATCTTCCTTTATCATTTCATTCTTCATAGGGTCTCTTGAATGCAATTTGATGGTTTACACGACATTCCACTCCCACACTGAGCCTGCAAAGGGATATGATGGTGAAGAACAGACGGTTTTTTCGAGGTATGAGGTCTGAGAATGGCGAAGGCTCTTACCAGTTTACACAGGGTTTGTAACACTGCATTTTTGAATTTGTTTGACCGTTCTTATCCGTTGATCGCTTGATTGATGCCTTTGTGGCTTAACTTTTCTGACTGGCTTGGTGTTCTAGCTCCACGGTGTATTCTCCCATTATCCACATTCGTGGCTCTATTCATTACATAGCCTACCTTTCATTTTGTATTCATGGCATATGATAACCACCATGTTTGCATTCATATCTTCCATTAAAATTCATTATGCCCCATCGAACATGCACCACTCCTCATCGTATTTCCATTCAACCCATTGCACATGCATCATTGCTCTTCATACCATGCATCATAATTCCATTCATTCCATCACATGATTTCCACTTAGGTTAGCTCATTTCATTTTGAATTTTTGTTTGTATCATAATTGCATTTCTGCCCATTACCTTAGCTTTTAATCATATATATGATTGTGCTCGCAATAATATATTTTCCATATTTGTTTTGTTTTGAGATTTTCATATTGCGATCTCACATGATTTTAACTTAGGTTTTGACCTTTATTTAATTTAATTTTAAAAATGACCAAAAAATGGTCATATTTTAAAATTGAATTTTTACCATGAAACTAAATTGTTGTTTTCTTTTTGTAGGTCCAACAAGGGTTCGATAATTGAGCCTTTTGTTTGTGACCTTTATGTTTAGGAATATTAGGGTTAATGTGGTATGGATAAGGAATATGGAATAATATATGGTTTATGGAATGATAGTTAAATGGTTAGGATAGTCGTTATGTATAAGGATATGATGGGTAAAATAATGAATAGGAATAGGAATGTAATGAGTAGAATATGAAGGTAGTGAAATGTAGGTGATTAAATGTAGGTAGAATATGCATAACCAGTACTAAATTAGTCTAAAAAATTCTATAATATTTAAAAAAATTGAAATTATAAGAGAAAAAATTCACTTACTGTACTTGTATCCCCACAAATCATTTGATGTCCATGATGTCCTTTAGTCAAATGATGATCGACATCGTCTTTTTTATAACGATGGCTCTTCCAGGATATGTAGAAATGTAGAGACTTATTTTTGCTTTGCATCTAATTATTGATTCAGAATGATGTTGTTCAGGTCCCTTTTGCAATTTGAATTTTGACATTTCAGGTCCCTTCTGTCATGTTCTTCAGTCTTGAATATTGATGTAGTTCAGGTCCCTTTTGACATTTTGTTATTTCAGGTCCCTTTTGACATAATTTTCAACAATGCTTGGAGTTTCTTCTATCATATGATACAAGGTTCCTTCTGGATAATATTCTCAATGAAATCTCAGGTCCCTTCTGTATAGTATGTTCAATGATGTATGAGGTCCCTTCTGCTTAATATTTTTAGTGATGTATTAGGTTCCTTCTGCATAGTATGTTCAATGATGTATCAGGTCCCTTTGTGCTTGTAATTCAGATTCCTTCTTCAATTCAGCTGCTCAAACTATTTACATAGTTTTATTACAAGCTTCCCCCTTGGTGATGTTAAGACTTGTCCTCAAGTCTTGCATGTCTCAGAGGGTAAATCTGCAAAAATTATACTAAAGTAAAATAAAAACAAAAACATAATTCATATTGGCCAAACAAGTTGGTTTTCCAATATGAATTCGAGTTTTTATTGTGCTAGTTTCCTGGATTTTCACAACCAAACTCTTATATATATATATATATATATATATATATATTATTTTTATTTTATTTTTATATTTTTTATATTCTTCTTCTTCTGGAGTTTTGAAAGACATATTGCTATGATGTCCCATTAGTTCCAGATCAATGTTTGTTGAAATCTTTTTCATAAAATCCTCTTTATTTATAGGCTTATTGCAAATTTTAAGCCTATGTCTGGTAGTGATCTTTGTGATTTCTTTGTGTTGACTTGAGTTCTTGTGTTTTAATCAATGCCATATCAATTAAGAATCTCCCTTAATATCTCAAATATTCACTCATTAAATCAATGAAGAATACGTGCTGAATGGTGGCAGAGTTAATGTGAATGGTGGCAGTGCCAAATTGTATGACAATGACAAGTTAAAATAGTGGTGGAAGCACTTCATTTATAACTCATAGTTCACAAAATACCGAGATTTGTTTGTTATGAATATCTGTTGCATTTAATGTCAAAAATCTGGCTTTTTACTCTTACCTTCGTGCTTCACGAGATCTCTATACCTTGACAGTGTGCTTGATTGACACAACAATCTCAGTCAATTCTTCTTATCTCTCCATCCTTCTATTTCTATATCTTTTGCTCACTCTTCTATGCTTAATTTCCTCTGTTCCTTCACAAACCTCCTTCGTCTTCCTTTATCATTTCATTCTTCATAGGGTCTCTTGAATGCAATTTGATGGTTTACACGACATTCCACTCCCACACTGAGCCTGCAAAGGGATATGATGGTGAATAATAGACGGTTTTTTCGAGGTATGAGGTCTGAGAATGGTGAAGGCTCTTACCAGCTTACACAGGGTTTGCAACACTGCATTTTTGAATTTGTTTGACCGTTCTTATCCATTGATCGCTTGATTGATGCCTTTGTGGCTTAACTTTTCTGACTGGCTTGGTGTTCTAGCTCCACGGTGTACTCTCCCATTATCCACATTCGTGGCTCTATTCATTACATAGCCTACATTTCATTTTGTATTCATGGCATATGCTAACCACCATGTTTGCATTCATATCTTCCATTAAAATTCATTATGCCCCATCGAACATGCACCACTCCTCATCGTATTTCCATTCAACCCATTGCACATGCATCATTTCTCTTCATACCATGCATCATAATTCCATTCATTCCATCACATGATTTCCACTTAGGTTAGCTCATTTCATTTTTAATTTTTTTTTGTATCATAATTGAATTTATGCCCATTACCTTAGCTTTTAATCATATATATGATTGTGCTCGCAATAATATATTTTCCATATTTTTTTTGTTTTGAGATTTTCATATTGCGATCTCACATGATTTTAACTTAGGTTTTGACCTTTATTTAATTTAATTTTAAAAATGACCAAAAAATGGTGATATTTTAAAATTGAATGTTTACCATGAAACTAAATTGTTGTTTTCTTTTTGTAGGTTCAACAAGGGTTCGATAATTGAGCCTTTTGTTTGTGACCTTTATGTTTAGGAATATTAGGGTTAATGTGGTATGGATAAGGAATATGGAATAATATATGGTTTATGGAATGATAGTTAAATGGTTAGGATAGTGGATATGTATAAGGATATGATGGGTAAAATAATGAATAGGAATAGGAATGCAATGAGTAGAATATGAAGGTAGTGAAATGTAGGTGATGAAATGTAGGTAGAATATGCATAACCAGTACTAAATTAGTCTTAACAATTCTATAATATTTAAAAAAAATTGAAATTTTAAGAGAAAAAATTCACTTATTGTACTTGTATCCCCACAAATCATTTGATGTCCATGATGTCCTTTAGTCAAATGATGATTGACATCGTCTTTTTTATAACGATGGCTCTTCCAGGATATGTAGAAATGTAGAGACTTATTTCTGCTTTGCATCTGATTATTGATTCAGAATGATGTTGTTCAGGTCCCTTTTGCAATTTGAATTTTGACATTTTAGGTCCCTTCTGTCATGTTCTTCAGTCTTGAATATTGATGTAGTTCAGGTCCCTTTTGACATTTTGTTATTTCAGGTCCCTTTTGACATAATTTTCAACAATGCTTGGAGTTTCTTCTATCATATGATACAAGTTCCTTCTAGATAATATTCTCAATGAAATCTAAGGTCCCTTCTGTATAGTATGTTCAATGATGTATGAGGTCCCTTCTGCTTAATATTTTTAGTGATGTATCAGGTCCCTTCTGCATAGTATGTTCAATGATGTATCAGGTCCCTTTGTGCTTGTAATTCAGATTCCTTCTTCAATTCAGCTGCTCAAACTATTTACATAGTTTTATTACAAGCTTCCCCCTTGGTGATGTTAAGACTTGTCCTCAAGTCTTGCATGTCTTGAAGGGTAAATCTGCAAAAATTATACTAAAGTAAAATAAAAACAAAAACATAATTCATATTGGCCAAACAAGTTGGTTTTCCAATATGAATTCGAGTTTTTATTGTGCCAGTTTCCTGGATTTTCACAACCAAACTCTTATATATATATTATTTTTATTTTATTTTTATATTTTTTATATTCTTCTTCTTCTGGAGTTATGAAAGACATATTGCTATGATGTCCCATTAGTTCCAGATCAATGCTTGTTGAAATCTTTTTCATAAAATCCTCTTTATTTATAGGCTTATTGTAAATTTTAAGCCTATGTCTGGTAGTGATCTTTGTGATTTCTTTGTGTTGACTTGAGTTCTTGTGTTTTAATCAACGCCATATCAATTAAGAATCTCCCTTAATATCTTAAATATTCACTCATTAACTCAATGAAGAATACGTGTTGAATGGTGGCAGTGCCAAATTGTATGACAATGACAAGTTAAAATAGTGGTGGAAGCACTTCATTTATAACTCATAGTTCACAAAATACCGAGATTTTTTTGTTATGAATATCTGTTGCATTTAATGTCAAAAATCTGGCTTTTTTCTCTTACCTTCGTGCTTCACGAGATCTCTATACCTTGACAGCGTGCTTGATTGACACAACAATCTCAGTCAATTCTTCTTATCTCTCCATCCTTCTATTTCTATATCTTTTGCTCACTCTTCTATGCTTAATTTCCTCTGTTCCTTCACAAACCTCCTTCGTCTTCCTTTATCATTTCATTCTTCATAGGGTCTCTTGAATGCAATTTGATGGTTTACACGACATTCCACTCCCACACCGAGCCTGCAAAGGGATATGATGGTGAAGAACAGATGGTTTTTTCGAGGTATGAGGTCTGAGAATGGTGAAGGCTCTTACCAGTTTACACAGGGTTTGCAACACTGCATTTTTGAATTTGTTTGACCATTCTTATCCGTTGATCGCTTGATTGATGCCTTTGTGGCTTAACTTTTCTGACTGGCTTGGTGTTCTAGCTCCACGATGTACTCTCCCATTATCCACATTCGTGGCTCTATTCATTACATAGCCTACCTTTCATTTTGTATTCATGGCATATGCTAACCACCATGTTTGCATTCATATCTTCCATTAAAATTCATTATGCCCCATCGAACATGCACCACTCCTCATCGTATTTCCATTCAACCCATTGGACATGCATCATTGCTCTTCATACCATGCATCATAATTCCATTCATTCCATCACATGATTTCCACTTAGGTTAGCTCACTTCATTTTGAATTTTTGTTTGTATCATAATTACATTTCTGCCCATTACCTTAGCTTTTAATCATATATATGATTGTGCTCGCAATAATATATTTTCCATATTTGTTTTGTTTTGTGATTTTCATATTGCGATCTCACATGATTTTAACTTAGGTTTTGACCTTTATTTAATTTAATTTTAAAAATGACCAAAAAATGGTGATATTTTAAAATTGAATGTTTACCATGAAACTAAATTGTTGTTTTCTTTTTGTAGGTCCAACAAGGGTTCGATAATTGAGCCTTTTGTTTGTGACCTTTATGTTTAGGAATATTAGGGTTAATGTGGTATGGATAAGAAATATGGAATAATATATGGTTTATGGAATGATAGTTAAATGGTTAGGATAGTCGATATGTATAAGGATATGATGGGTAAAATAATGAATAGGAATAGGAATGTAATGAGTAGAATATGAAGGTAGTGAAATGTAGGTGATGTAATGTAGGTAGAATATGCATAACCAGTACTAAATTAGTCTTAACAATTCTATAATATTTAAAAAAAATTGAAATTTTAAGAGAAAAAATTCACTTACTGTACTTGTATCCCCACAAATCATTTGATGTCCATGATGTCCTTTAGTCAAATGATGATCGACATTGTCTTTTTTATAACGATGGCTCTTCCAGGATATGTATAAATGTAGAGACTTATTTCTGCTTTGCATATGATTATTGATTCATAATGATGTTGTTCAGGTCCCTTTTGCAATTTGAATTTTGACATTTCAGGTCCCTTCTGTCATGTTCTTCAGTCTTGAATATTGATGTAGTTCAGGTCCCTTTTGACATTTTGTTATTTCAGGTCCCTTTTGACATAATTTTCAACAATGCTTGGAGTTTCTTCTATCATATGATACAGGTTCCTTCTGAATAATATTCTCAATGAAATCTCAGGTCCCTTCTGTATAGTATGTTCAATGATGTATGAGGTCCCTTCTGCTTAATATTTTTAGTGATGTATCAGGTACCTTCTGCATAGTATGTTCAATGATGTATCAGGTCCCTTTGTGCTTGTAATTCAGATTCCTTCTTCAATTCAGCTGCTCAAACTATTTACATAGTTTTATTACAAGCTTCCCCCTTGGTGATGTTAAGACTTGTCCTCAAGTCTTGCATGTCTCGGAGGGTAAATCTGCAAAAATTATACTAAAGTAAAATAAAAACAAAAACATAATTCATATTGGCCAAACAAGTTGGTTTTTCGATATGAATTCGAGTTTTTATTGTGCCAATTTCCTGGATTTTCACAACCAAACTCTTATATATATATATATATATATATATATATATATATATATATATTATTTTTATTTTATTTTTATATTTTTTATATTCTTCTTCTTCTGGAGTTATGAAAGACATATTGCTATGATGTCCCATTAGTTCCAGATCAATGTTTGTTGAATTTTTTTTCATAAAATCCTCTTTATTTATAGGCTTATTGTAAATTTTAAGCCTATGTCCATTAATGACAAATGAAATAGATGCTTCGTCAATTTTTCTTATCTTTACAACTCCAATGTCAAAGATTTTTTCGATATCATATGGCCCAAGCCAATGAGTTGTAAACTTTGCCTTAAAATCTTAAACTTGGAGTCAAACAATAATGCCTAGTCTCCCTTTTCAAACACTTTATTCTTGATGAATCAATCTCATCCAGTTGATTTAATTCCTTGACTCTTTGTTGTTGTGCCTAAGATAATTCCATTCCCAACTCTGCTGCTAATTTGAATGTATGTATTTGAAATTATATGGGTAACAAGACTTCCTTCCCATACACCAACTGATATAGACTGAACCTAGTTATGTTTTTCCATGTTAATCTATATGCCCATAGTGCATCTCTCAATTTCTCTGACCAGCCCTTTCTATTTATTTGTACAGTATTTGTCATGATATTCTCTAGGACTTTGTTTGTTGATTCCACTTGTCTGTTTGCTTGAGGATGGTACGGAGTTGATTTTCTATGTTTGATATTGTACTTCTCCGTAATCTCTCGAACAAGTTTTGATGTGAACTATGTGCCTTGGTCAGTTACAATCTGTCACAAAACTCCACACCTTACAAATATCTCCTCAAAATTATATATATATATATCTATATATATATATATATATATATATATATATATATATATATATATATATTTTTTTTTTTTTTTAATGAAAAATATATATGTAATTATAATTTTAAAAATATATAGCTATATTTGGAAAAATTACATGGTTAGTTTTTTAAATTTTAATTTATATGGTTTAAAAAAAATGTATTTTTTTGAAATTATTTTATATAAATTAAATTTCGATTAATTTTAAAAATATATATAATTATATTTTTTAAAATTTTGATTTATATAGTGAAAAAAAACAATTTTTTTTTTTTTAATTTTTAAAATTAATTTGCATGGACAAAACAGATCCACGTGGTTGAAGGTACGCATGTGGCTGTAAAAGTTAAGAGGAGATAATGTGTGAGCAATTTATTCACGGAGTGCAGTTTGATATAGTCATTCATTGATTACGAGCTCTATGTCTCTGGTTTTCTTCATCCTATGTTTATTGCATGCCCAAATTAAGGGAAATGAATTGCCTAGCAGTTCTTTCAGATCTTCCTACGATAGGACATTACACCCCAAATTCTGTGTTTCAACAATCTCCAGCCCATTTGCAGCTAGACCATTGCAATCAGATTCTGTAGGTCTCTGTAGGATGGCTCTCAGATAGAACATTATGGAAGCACATCAAGTCTTTCAAATAATTTTTGGTATTTCAAGGTGGTTGTTCAGCGGAATACAAATACAAGCCCTTGAGGATTGCATAGAGTTGTTTGAGCTAATGTTAGACAACCTGAGAAATTCTTTATCAAAAGTTACTGCTAATGCTTTAAAATGGAGGCAGGTGGCTGACATTCAGACTTGGGTGAGTGCATCTCTTACTAATCAGGCTACCTGCATCCTTAGTCTCCATGAGGCTAGCGGAAACCTACAAAACACAATAAGTGCTAGTATAAATAATGTTTCATGAGGTTTGAGTAATTCTTTAGCGCTTGTTACGAATATTTCTGTAATTGGAAAATATTTGAAGAAGCCCCCACGTCACAACCGCCATCTTTCATCATATGCAATGAAATAGAAGCCTCATGATGATAAACTTCTTTCGCATTATGGATCCATGAAGGACGAGTTCCCTAAATGGTTTTCTGCTGCGGACCAAAGAAGGTTTCTTCAAAAATCTGAAGACGATAATGCTTTAGGGAACAATGGGGTGACAGTAGCTAAGGACGATAGTGGTGATTATACAACAATTACTAAAGCGTTGATGGCTGCTCCCAACAATAGTTTAGATAGATATGTAATATACGTGAGAGAGGGAATCTACTGTGAATATATTGAGGTTCCCGTATACCAAACGAATATTATGTTGGTAGGAGATGGCATCAACGACACTGTCATCACTGGTAATAAAAGCGTTGCCAATGGATGGACTACTTACAGATTTGCAACATTTGGTAATTTGCCTTACTCTTTTCTATGATAATTTTTAATTTTTAATTTTTCGTCTGGGGCCACAGTAAAGGTTTTTTTAGAAAATTATTTTTCATAGATTTTCAAATCATGCCTCAAATTTCAAATTTATTTTTGCCTTTCAGCTAAAAATTTGACTTTTGTATCCTTAATTGTTTTTTTTATTGGTTGAGTATTTTTTTTTTAATTTCTTCTTGCTTAAATAAAATAATTGTGATTAAGTGAAGTTTATTTAGATTGGATCCACTTGGAATGAATTATAAGAACTAATTAAATATGACAAATAAAAGAGCTTTGCCATTTTTCTAAATATTTCTTTTAGTAATTTGATGACAATTGATAGGAAAACCTTGAATATTAGAGAAATGAATGATAAGAACTAATTAAAAATGAAAAATAGAAGAGCTTTGTTGTTTTTCTAAAAAATAGGGAAATGAATTATAAAAACTAATTAAATATGAAAAATAGAAGAGCTTTGCCATTTTTCTAAAAAATATTGGTAGTAATTTGGTGGCAATTGCTAAGTAAACCTTGAAAACAAAAATTACTAATAATAGAGAATTACTTGGATGAATTATAAGAACTAATAATAATAGACAATTAGACGAATGAATTCTAAGAACTAATTAAATATAAAAAATAGAAAAGCTTTGCCATTTTTGTTAATAATTTGGTGACAATCGATAAACAAACCTTAAAAACAACAGTTGTTGATAACACAATAGACAATTCTCATTGACCACTCCTTTTCATAACAAGACACAATACAATTGCTTAGTTCAAGAAATGACTTTTTTATTAGAATCAACAAGATTGAACTATTTAAAATCAACTATTACCGTTTATGACTATTAAATGTATACACTTTTAATTTCTTTTATCTTTTTAAATTGATATTTAAAACAAAAAATT